>BOPP01000197.1:291734-329364 GCA_017312745.1 Gryllus bimaculatus | reverse complement strand
GCCGCCTTCTGCCGGTGAGTTCCCCTGGCGCGCCCCGGCCCGGCCCGGCCCGGCCCGGCCCCGGCCACAGAGCGCTTACCCCCGCCAGGGCGCGCGACCCACCGCCTAGCATGGATGCCCCTCTGCCTGGGCCCCGCACCTCCATTCGCTGCCCCGATGCAGTGACACAAATGTAACACGCACCCTGTGCCACGCACTCGCTCATATATACTCTCCTTCGGGCTTGGATGGTTAATAAAATATATCCCCAAATTAAACGACTGGAATTAAACGCCAGGTGCGGTTAAATTTAACGTTGTGCGCGTGATTGTTTAAGTACCGTCGTACATATACGAGAACAAGTGCACACACACAGCGCTAATGTGAATGGGTGTGTTCGCACACACGCACGTGCACACGTACATTTGATGCATGACCCACACACACACATACACGCGCGCGAAGCGGTGCGCGCGCGCGGGCTGGCGCTCACACACACACACACACGCACGCACGGGCGCGCGCATACTAACACATCTACACGCTCTTGAGTGACCTGCAATCGACCGGCATTGAGGAAGATGTTCTTGCCAGTTTATGGAAACGATTTGTTTAACGTACAATTGAGTTATGTATACGATAATGCAACGTTTGTTCAGGAAGCATTTTTCTATGCGTTTGCGTTTTATCGTTTTAGAGATGCTTCGTGGAAGTGTTTGCTTTTCCTTGATTACACACTAGATAAAACTCAATCACGAAGCTTCCGGAACGAACGCAAAGTGAATTTTCTGTTCCTGAAACTGATTGTTTTAACACTGATTTAATGCAGGTGAAACGTTAGAGGGATACATTTCTAATGCACAGTAAAATCTAGAAGTGTAGTAACATTCTTAGTTTCATAAATTATCTGAAAGATAATATGCAAAGAAAATACGAGAAGTTGGTGATATATTTTTAATTTTCTCTGTGAATAAAATGTAAAAATTAAACTGAAATTTTCAATCAGTATCTCGTTCTGCATATATTAATTAGAATTCATACTGTTCAACAGTATTATGGTCATAATTTTGTTACTTGTTGATGTTTAGAGACACGAATGTTGCTATTTTTATTACATTCTTATGTCTTCTAAATTAAATTAAATTTCGAATCGAGGACTGTTGTTGAGACGAGGTTCTTTTATGCATACTTTTTCATTAAAAAATGCATGTTACGAACTAATGAATCCTTTCACAATCCTTTTAACATTCGTTTTTAAATTCTTCACTGTCCCTTACTATCAGCTTCGAATTTTACTTAGCTGTCAATTTTTCATTACATGACGTACCCCCATTCTCCTGTTGGTTGCAATGTTTTTTGAAAATACAAATAAAAAGGTATTAAATTATAGTAATTCACGTTTTGTTTTTTTTCACATATTTTTTTACACTCAATAACTTATTTAAAATAGTACTGCTCTAGTTGTACAGTTTAGCCTAAATAAGACACTGTACACATTAATAAAGGAGTCTAGTTGTAATGTTTGCTCCAAGATAGTCACTGTAAACATTACGAAAACAAACTTTTTTTAAAAAGTTTATTCAATGTAATCCATTCTTACTCGATGCTGTTTATATCGTTGTTACACATCAACTTTTTGTCAACTGGATAATATAAATTCTATGGACAACACAAATATAAATATAAATCTACTACCATGAATTTTATTACCTAAAGATCTGCAGTGCTTCTTTAAAGAACGTGTAAGTTATATTCTGCTCGAGTTTTTGCTTAGAAATATCTAGATAGAGTAAATTAAACAAAAGGAGAACATTTAAGCTACGTGAGAGAAGAGTTCTTGACGTTTCTCACACGAGCAAACTGACATGACCTCTTCAAAACGACAAATTATACCGAATATCGTTTTTACAGAAAAAAACGTTTTAAATAGAAAAGTGGGCGCATGTCCTGTTGTCGTCAGGCAAGAGGACAAGCGCAGACGTAAAGAAAACTGGGATTTTCAGTTGAACATCGAGATTTTACCCTCTTATATTATCTCAGGGCATATTTAACTTAAAAATAGCTAGATAGCCAATGCTAGATGCTCAATTTAATTTTGTCTCGGTGGAACAATGGAACACGGTGGAACGTTTCTCTCATTAGAAAAAATTGTTATTTTTATGTAAAAAACGTGTCTTATAGCAATGAATACGATGCTTAGTTTATTTTTTTGAGTTTTTGTAAAAGAAAAAGATTTTAAGTTATTAATGAAACTGTGAAAAATTGTGTAAAGTTGTGCAAAATTGAGTGGAGCGAGGGGGTATGGTGAAAATGATGGTTAAGTGAACGCAGCATGATCTGAAGTTTTTATTATCTATTCTGCATTATTTGCTCAGGGTCTCGTTGTTCAGCCGCACGCATCAATGGTCAGTGCACTTTGTAGGTCGTTTATCTAGCGCCGGAGTCGTGCACTGTTCCTTGAGCGTAGCCTCGTCCGCTCTCCTCATTTTCGCTCCCTGATTGCGTCGTCCCCCGCCGTCGCGCCGCGCCGCGTCGCCCGTGCGGAGCGCAGCCACCCGGGCTCACTTCCGCTTCCGCCCGGGGCAGCTGGGGGTGGGGGGAGGCGAACTTCTGTCCCCTCAGCCGCCGCGTCTCGGGAGAAGGCCGGCGTTCAGGGAGGGTGAACTTGGCACTTGGCGACTGGCGGACGGCTGCCCCGATCGGTAGTTTGCTGCGGTTCCTACGATCCACACCACGCGAATTCCGGGCAGTACCCTAACAAACGGTCGCTCTACCCTTTCCCCCTTGCCCTTCCTCTTCCATTACACACACGCATATTTATATGTATTACTCTACCACACATGACGGAATATCAGTCGGGTGCTTAGAGCTTGTCCAGTCTGAGGTCGTGCCCTACTGCGCTGGTGGTAGGCACCTGGTTGAGGAAAACCCCAAGAACCGACTTGCAAACCGGCGCCGGATCTTGCTATTTAGCGGAAGAAAATATCCGCCACCTCTCGCGATAAAACATGCAATGCTCTTACGAAAATAATGACGTCAGCAGTTGACGCGCCTGTTATCACTAATCAATCAAGCAATTGACACTTGGCGGCGCTTTAATGAGGGTGGCGGTTCCCCCTAAAAAAACACGATTTTAGATTATCCAATTTTTTAAAACTTTGGTTTGACCTCATTTGATAATAATTGATAAAAATGAATTAAAATAAAAAAAGGGAAACCAAGCCGTCACTCAACCCTAAGGAGGCGTAAGGGAACAGGCTGGGGAAAGAATGATTGCGCGCGGTACCCAGTCATTTGTTTAGGGTCCAGCTTCGAAGGCTTTCTGGAGATGATAGGTGGAAATCGAAGAAACGAACTATGAGCTGAGAGCAGCCAAAATTCACATACGTAATAAACGCTATAACTCAACACCAATTAAATTAAATTTCGAAACGAGTGTAACTAAACGACTGACCTCCATCACCTAATTATTCTAACCCTTCACATCGACCGCATAAGGCCTACCTTCATAGTTTTTTCGTTTTAGTTTTCAAACATGAGGTTACAAAGATCAAACTCCTCAACAATAGCGAAATTATAATTATCTGACAAATGTGGAAAGCAAAATTTACCAGACAGTGGATGGCCTCGATCCAGTTTCTTAGCTGAGTGCCAAACATGTTGCAATCGGGTATCGAATTTAGGGTCTCTGGAGTCATAGAAATGGATTCACATGGATGGTCTGTTAAAATGTTTTGAATCCGTTTAGAGCATTTTGGCTTGGAACAGTTTAAAATGGATTGTCACAGATTGCAAATATTTAAGACTTCCGGGGCAGGAGACAGATCTTCTATTATCCAGATAAATACTCAATCTCTGAGCCATGGAATAAAAAATTGCATCCGTGACAATTATAGCCGCAATATTAGAGCGATCAGTAATATTATGCGAGACACTTGGAATGAAAGATGAATATAAACTAAATGGGACACTCTTTATAAAACAATACGCTCTGCGTAACTAAACGCTCCTGATAAGCTAAGAATTGCATCAGACTCGGTTTACTTTATGAAACAATTGATGAAAAGATAGTGTTAATGATTCATATTTTAATAATGAAAATGGAATTGTGTTTTAATAATCGAACATTCATTATTTATTTTATGTTTTTGTTTTTTATGATGTTGGGGATTTTTATTTCTTTCTATTTGTTAAATAGGTATTTTACAACACAAATGAAAGATTATGAATACATTTTTTTGAGTTGAGCTTCCATGTCTTACATCAAATTATTTCAAGAGTCAGCGATATTACAACGTTTCGTAATTAACTTTTATAATAAAATAACACTATCTATATGTTTCATCTGAATTATTAATTTAAAAGTTTTATTAGAGTATATTAATTTTTTATTTATGAAATTGTAATACCAAATACCACTCACCCATTGGAAATTGCTGATAAATTAACTCAGTGCTTCCCGAATTCTAGATTTATTAATAATACCTAACGTGATATTGCTTATCATAATTTACTCGTACGTGTTCATTGTGTTTACGCGGGTATCATATTGCAAATTCATAAGAAACATGGAATTTCTGGAACCATTTGTATTCTTTAATGCCTTAAAGTTCTTTCTCATTCTAGATATTAAATTATTTCTCCTTTATTTCAAGTTAGACAGTGATCAGTAATACACATATAGATATCCTGCCAGAAAATTTGATAATCTGTCTCACAGGTACAGCAGTGAACGTTTTTAACCCATTGAGAATCCTATGTCGTCTTCCAAAAGTTTTTTTCTTGAAGTCACCAGTTTCGTATTTTTTGTGAATATTTTTACAATTATACAACATTTGTTTTACGTCTTTTTAGATATTTCATATTTGAACTATTCAAGAAAGTGCATTTGCCAATAATTTAATTCAATCCAATAATTCTAATTATTTAACAAATCAAACTATCCAATAATTCTAAATCTCGTAATTTGAAAAAAAATCAACAATTCGAATGGTAAAAGTTGAATAAAAATGATTCACTGATAGAGAAAACAAACTGACCGTAATGAAATAATGTAATGAAGGACATGAAGGAAATGAAACAAACGGCTTTCAAAGCCGGTGCAATTATGAATATTGTTTTTCGGGCCGGTCGATTAGTAAAAAGGAATAATAGTTCATGTAGCAAGATGCATGTAATGACTGGAGTTACGAAAACTTTCTTTTTGCCGGCATTCATATAACCGACATTCATATTTATTTTTGCCTACATTCATTGATCACCATGTTGACCCTCAGTTGATATTTGGGGATCATAAGAGACCAGCCTAGCTTAATATACCTCAACTTCCCGGACTATTAACAGTACAAAATGGCTGTTTTAAGAGGGAGTGTCAAAAACAAAGTTGCAGACATGTCCTCACCTGCAATAAACATCAGTGCTGTTTACTATCGATCAAAGCGATCTTGGAGGTGACCCTACACACCCGGCGACTTTGGTTCTGAGAAGCAAACGAGTTGCCAACCATCAGTCGTCCACGTTCTCGCTACCAATAACAACGACCATCGCAGATGTAAACGAAACGTCTAAAATTACTTTTCCCATTAGTCCACGTCCCATCAGCCACAAAACAACACTCAACCTGAAAATGTACACGTAGGCTTCCGCGGCTCGAGTCCATTTCTTCTAGGCTGTCCGTCGCCAGTCGCACTTGGCCCCACCGCTTGTCGCACGGCTGCTCCTCCGGGGATTCCGTCTGCTACCTGATCGCCCGCCACCTCCCCGCGAATTTTGCATGAGTCCGCGGCGTAAAAGGCTTGTGGCGCCGTAATGCGCGATTCCTATCCGCCGCCCGTTTCCGTCTCGAGGGAAGGCGCTTCGCTCGCGGGCGCCATCTGGCTCTGCAGGCGCCAACGCCTCAACTGCTAGAGGCGATTTCCGTCTGAGCTCCACTTGAGTGATACGAACGTTACGATTGTTTTAAACCCAAAGTCGCGTTATCAACTTGACCATGTTGAAACGTGCATCATTTGTGAAATGACTGAAACGGTGGTTTGATGTCACCATTACAGTTTTGATGAATTCGGCAATCAGTAGCATGATAGAATATTATATTTAATGCAAGAAAGAGAATATCTGTACAAATCTATGAATAACAATATTAATAAATAATAATAATAATAATAATAATAATAATATTAGAATTATTAACAAAACAATATATACAACATACATTTTGCATATGTTTATATATACAAACACACATACCTACATACATTGTGTGCGTATTATAAACAGATCTATACAGTATTTGAGTGAACCTTGAAGTATGCGGATGTGCGATTGTGCGGATGTGTGCGGTTCCGTTACTCGCGGCTAGACCACTTCCCGTGCACCAATCAAGACGTATGAGGTGTCTCGTTCATCTAATAAGGAACCGATAATTTACTTTCGAATACGTCTAGAATATTCAAATAAATTTCCATAAACGTGTTTTGGTACCGCGATCTTACTGATAATGGTAGGAATTAAACAAACGCCTCCTAAATCGATCTATGTAGGTGACGTTAATTAAACACCAGTGCACAAACATATTTTTCGTAAAATACGCTGTAATATCTTTTCACAACGTTGGCAATACTGATGTTGACATCTTTAAGTGAACAATTGAAAATCGCGTTGCAGGTTGATTTCAATTAACATTCGAATGAACGTATTTTTACTTTCCCATTTACGTAGTAAAGGGAGAGTTATGTAATGTTGCGGAAAGTCTTTTTGGAGATTTCTACGGAAATATTCGTTTTGGGGTCTCCTGACACTGAAAAAGTGCTTTTTTCAAATTTCCGTCCGTTCGTCTATACGTCTGGTGTCTGTGAATATTACTAGCGCTTGAACCATGCGTAGGATTTTTTCCAAATTGATGAAACCCTGTCCATCCGGCTCCTGTCGAAACGTTTACAAAAATATATTTTTTTACTTGTCTCTCATCTCGTTAATATTTACAGTATCGGCAAATGTGTTTACATTATATTTGATTACACGTGCTTTAAATAATGTCTTACAAAGTTTTTCGAATACTGTACCGTTTTCTGTGAAAACTATTTCACAATTTTGCATTTTCAGAAACGCCCAAACGCCAATTTCTTGAAAACGTCTACAAATTTTTTCTTCAAACTTTTCGAAAGTATAGAGGTAATTGCACTCTTTAATGTGAGGTAAAGTTGATTTCGGTGCTTTTTTGTTTTTTGTAAAATTACACAAATGTATTTTTTTGAAAGATTTCTCACGTCGGTTATATGCACATTTTTAACAATTTGTAAACACAATTGTATTTGTGAGTTAATATGCTTTAAATGAAGTTCATAGAAAACTCAAAAAAAGTATATGAAAACGAGTTTCAAATTTCAAATACACTGTACCGCTTAAGCTCCATTTTCTTAAAGACGACTTCAATTTTTTCGAAGGAAATTTCAAAGGAAAATATTTGCAAGAAAGACGATTTCCCAAATTTACATAAATTGCGTGTGCATGTTCAATAGTTTCCTATTTCCTGTAATTGAAAAACAATACATTCTTGACTAGAACATAGCAACGTTTGCCCGCACGAAGTTTTTCCAAAGGACGACATTATTTTCTCTGGCAAAATCTAAGATAGGAAATCACACACTAGAGAGTTGCTATCCCGTAGGGTCGGAAAAACATCAGTCTCCGCGCAACACAGTGATCTCTCAGAAATGATGACTTCTTACCCTCTGACTCGAACAAATACTATTATTATGTTTTTGATATTATCAAACAACCACAATTGCATACATAAATATATCTCGTCAAATAAATTTATCGTGACATCACGAGTGGTTAGAAACACGAGCCACTTGATTTGTAGGTAATTTACCAAAACTGAGTGACATATAGTTTGACTAGTTCGCGAGTAAATATATTAAGAAACTTGAATAAAACTAATAAGACGACAAAGACGCACATTATCAAAAAACGATGAAACGGTTCAGAAGCAGGACGAATTAAAATACTGAAGTAATTTCTCGTACCATAATGGAAAATCTGTAGAAAAGTGTTATTTATGATACGAGTTGTAAAAGTATGATTTTATTTTGCGAATAGGAAATTTTTCACCACGAGTTTGACCGGCCGAGTGTAGCAATCCCACAAGCAAAATAAATCACTTTCACCACGGGTATCATACACTACTTTTCAGGCTGTCTTACTGACATTCATTTTATTTTTATTCAAGTATACAAATCACTTAATGATACATTAAGATTAGTTGTAGTTGATTTGGTGAGACGAAATTATTTTGTTTCCTTTGTTGCATTCTCAGATTTATATGAACATTTGAGCATCGTCTTACGTTTAGCACTGGTGCTAAAAGATGTACCTTTAGCACACCGTAATGCGCATGCCGTAAGAATAGCTTTAGTAGTCGCTGAAAAAAAATCTGCATCGTTTCATGGTAGTAATACTACTATACTGTTTGTAATTAATAAAACTAGTGTTTTTTCAAGAAACAAAAGAGAAATAAAACTATTTAAACGAACTGTTATAAAAATTGTAGGAAGTTATTTTTTATACGTATAAATTTTAATTATCATAGGACACGCATCACGAAATTGGAACCAAACACAGTTCTTTCCGTTTAATTGTGTTTTGTCACTGCGCCATCTTGAAGAACTGAAGTTATCTTTTAGAATGAATCATACCGATTCTGGACTTTAATTAAAAGATGTCTCTTACGGAAATCTTACGGAGGCCATCTCAAAACGTTTACAGTCAATAATGAGCCTTCAAATGAAACGATTCAACACTTCTCAGAGGAGCTTTTTGCAAATATTGTATGTCAAATATCTGACTTGCCTACGACACAACACGCCACACAGAGGTGCTCTGCTAGTTGCATACCTACAAGGCTGCAAGACTTGCGTTCAAGCCCTTTGCTTCATGCATATTATTAATCCATATCAGCGTTTCAGACACGTACATGTAAATGTGAAAATTTCTTACGTCTGTTTTGCCTCATATAGCACATTATGAAACGATGATGTATACCCATTACACCGAGTTTCACAAGGTAATTTTCCTCCAAGTTATGATAACATTTATAAGTTAAACTTTTACATTGAATCGTTTCGTGGCATTTGCCATGCAGGGTTCAGCAAAGGCTACATAGCGGACAGTTCCTACCCTACCCCGCTGCAGGTGGCTTTGGTTTACCAGTGCGTTAGTCAAACAGTATCAAAGTGAAATTACGATCAAATTTATTTTAAATAATATTCCATGTAAAATATTGCTAATAATAAAAGAAATTAAAACTAACAAGTATAATATAATATTAAAGGCAATTTGAATTTACACAATCGAACGAAACATACACAAGAATAATTCTCAATGACTAATTAAGTGTCAATACTTAATTTATTAACTTGTCTGTCATTGATCAAGAATCTGTAGCTTAATGAAATCTGCATCGTAATGAGTATCATTATGCAATTGCTTGTAGCCATAAAATGTCAGAATTATACAATTGGAGTAGATGAAACAATAAACTTAATATTGCATTTGATCACACATAGCTTAGATGTGTAGCTTTAACTTTCTTGTTTTTATTAATGTATTAGAAGAATGTGTGACATTCAAGAAAAAAATTTATTCACTTATGAAAATTTGCTTCCCTTGCCTTATGTCCTTATCTTGGTATTAAATCTTTCACACTCGAGAATAAATTTTATTTTAAAATATTTCATCATAATTCAAAAACAGAATAGTTCTTGTTCTAAATGTATGCGTTACGGCTTTAAGTATCACACAAAATCTAAATCTGTACTTTTTGAGAATTTGCTCGGATGTTCTTGTTTTGAAAAGACAACTAATAATAAATATTAATGCATCACAAATTTATTTTACTTCGTTCATTTTTATTACATCGTTTCGTCTTTTTCATGTAAAATGTATTTTTTGCGAAATGAAATGAAAGATTATTTAAAAAATTCTAAAATCGTGTTTTCTGAGCAGCATGATTTACAAGAGCAACTGTCCTGGACATCGAGCCCAAAATTCCCGCACAACCGTCTGGTAGACCAGTTACATCTAAAGAGGATTTGCAATTAAGTGCAATTGTTGGGACGCAAAAAGCCTTTATGCATATCCTTATGAATCCCCTCTTAACAAAAATCTTCAATTAAGTACAAAGTTAATTTAACCACACCACACTGCACGACGGAAATAAAACCTTAACGGTCGAAGAGAAGCTTGTGCGACTTAAACGTAGTACAGAAAAGTGAACGAAAAGAATCTGAAGGGGATGAATCTAATTAATTAAACTATTTCACTGTGCTTCACGTTGTCCTGCTCTCCATTTTCCTCCCCACCCTCTTTCTGCTTCCATCTTTCCTTCTTGCTTTCTTCGTCTCTCTCTTTCTCTCACCGTCTCTCCCTATTAACTCTCTCTTTATATCTATGACTATCTCTCCATGTCCCCGACTCTGTTTCTGACTGTGACGCTGAGTGTCTCTGCCTATCTCAGTCTCTGTCTTTGTCTGTCCTTGGGACCCAGAACACGATTTTTTCTGCCTCTAAATATCCACATTTCGCTACAGCACTACAGAACCCAGTTTGCTACAAAAGTACGCTGGCGAAAGATTAAAACACAGATCCATTTCCAAACATTGCATATTTTGGTCGACGTCTTGTAAAAGTATTAAAAAATATTCGGCCATGAAAATCATCAAATAGAAGGAAACATTTTATTTTATTGATCCATATTCTGAAATTTAAAAATATAAAGGATGATAATAATAATAAAAGTGATTATGTATAACTTTTTCATATAATTGAAATGACAATATTTTCTTTCTTTTGTCAATAACGATATTCTAATCTGCCATCGGGATCGCATTCCTCTCCAGGCGTTCCCCGCTCGGTTGGTGACAGCGCACGGCGCGCCAGCCAGTCTTTCTCTCTCTCTTTCCCAGCCCTTTCACTTACTTCTCCGCTCACAGCCTCCACTTCCACTCCGACCTTGTCACACCCCCGCCGACTCGCTCCCGACTCGCTCCTGACTCGCTCCCGACTCGCTCCCGACTCGCTCCCGCCACTTCCTCCTCTCTCGTCTGGCTCCGCAAACTTTCGTCTCGTTCCTCCTCGCTCTCCCTCTCCCAATATCGCCTCTTTTACGCCGTTATTCCCGTCCGGGCCGTGCTGTCCCTGACCTCGCTCCATCTCTATAGCCTCCATTATCTTCCCCTGCTCTCCCTTTCTCGCTGTTCACTCGCCCCGCCGCTAGCCGTTCCTCCAGTTCACGCCATGAAAACTGACCTGGGAGTGCTTTGTCTCCGTCTCTCTGCCCGCTGCCGTCTTCCCCAGAGAGAGGCGCATATTGCGTTACTTGCGCGCGAGGGCTCGCGGGATGGCCAGGCATCGTCCTGGGAAGAGCAGCTGTCACAGCGAGAGGGAGAACGTGCCGCGCCGCACCGCTCGCTCTGTTGTCCTGGAGCGGGAACGCCTGGAGGAAGAGACACGCGAGTTAACAGATCAAGGCCGACGCGCAGTTGTTATTATTGTTCTTGATGTTGACAAATGTTGCGATAGGAATCGGGATCTAGGCCCGTGCGCGCTCATGCACGTCTTTGAAAGTAATTCTGCTATGCAATCATTTGTTTCAGAAAACCGTTAAACGCCAAATTCCTCATTTCGAGAAAACTGAGAAAAATCCCAATTTTTCTGATTGGAATATTTTTATTTATTAAAGCACTTGATAAATGAATTTTTTTCATATAAATATGCACACATCTATTCTCTTAGAACAATAATCCGTCAAGAATGCATGTTTTTAGATTTTGGCGTTTGACGGGTTTCTGAAATTAACGATTCAATTATAAACTACAAACGACTACGAATATTCTTGCTTAATTATTGCACAGGAAGGAAAAGTGGGAAGGTTCTAGCATGAGACACTAATTTAATATTGTTAAGTCACACAGAAAACACAAATATAGTGCATAATAAACTAACAAAGCATTACTAGGCCAAGGAATCGCAGAATTGCAACCAAAACTTTATCGCCCAAAATTGACGCTCGAGGACAGGTGGCTCAGGACATGAACTTATGTCACTGCCGGGAGGTTCATGGGTTCTAGTCTACACAGTGGCAAGATTTTCGTCGCTAGCGACATAGCTAGGTCGACTTCAGTCCGTGACTAGTGGAAAATTGTAGCGGCCGGTTGCTCTCATCAGTAGTTTTCCGTGGTTCGTCCGATGAATACCAGGCGAATGCTGGAGCAGTACGCTAATAAACGGGCCACGGATCGCGCGCGATCTTTCCTTCCTCTTCGTTTTTTCCTCTTCACTCCTTACTTACACTACTGTACCACGCATACCAGTCGAGATCTCAGAGCTTTTTCCGGTTGGGGCGGTGCCCCGCTGGTGGGAGACTCCGGCTGGGGGGAAACTGGACAGGTGGGTAGGTCGGCGCCGGATTTCACTATTCAGTGGGGGAAGGTCACTGCCACCTCCTGGGGAAAGTCCAGCGGCGTCGTGCGAGTGTAACTGAGGGTAATCGCGGTGAGCGGCGACGCAACTTTCTGTCTGCAGAAGAGCTTAAGTCATCCGCCTCCAAAAACAGTCGCACCTACATTCCATACGTAATATCCACGCCGTCTTTATAAATGCTTATATTTAAATACTTTTTTGTTAATGAGTTTTTATATTTCGATTGTAAGTAAGGGTATGCTCCTTTCGAAATGAAGTACGTTTCATGTAAAAGACTGATAAAGAATTGATTATGTTACTTTCTCAGTATATTTTAGCTCTTTCTGGACCATAAGAAACGTTTTTGCATTATTGTCGGGAAACCGTGTTTTGTATACCACCTGGTTAATCTAGTCTGGCGTGTGCAGTACAATATACCGGAATACAAGGGCGAGTCAAATTAATAACGGACATATTTTTTTACAGCTTCTGTACTACATACATAGAAATCATCTCATCAGCCACTAGAATCGCCTGAGCTGTCACAACCCGATGTGCCTGTCAAACTTGTTGTGCCGCAGCTGAATTTCTTACACCATTCGTACACTTGAGACTGCAATAAATATGCAGCTCCATACTGTGTTAACATGCGTCGATAGATTGCTGTTAGTTGCATGTCTTCTCTGTGTAGGAAACGGATCACAGAAAGATGCTCTTCTCTGTGTAGGAAACGGATCACAGAAAGATGCTCTTCTCTGGTGCATTCCAACTGGGGGGTTGCGGTATTTAAAACTCCCGTATAGCGCCGCTGGGTCACGTGGGGACAATTAATGGCGGGAGTCCTCGCGCATTCGCACCGGGTCTGATTGGAATTGGAGTGCTTTCCGATTTTCAGTTGACTCACCGACGTGTGTGAAGTAGGCACCCTTGCGTGGTAATTCAAATGGCGACCGAATGAAGCTGACGTACCTTTTTCTTAACTAATCACGGGTGATAAACTTGCTCTCATTGAATCAAGGTAGCTCTGGGTTTGATCGTGCAAGACTAATATTCCAAATGACAGCACTCATGTAACTAAAGAAAGACGGTGCCAAAATAATAGGCACCCAATTTATTGCTCTTTGATTATTTTCACATACACACATTCACCCAAATATACAAGTTATACAAGTTTTACAAAGGAATTTTACAGTGCTTTCTTAGACTTATTATTCTAGCTTGAGTAGTGAATTAACTCTGTTTATTTCACAATCAATGCAAGTAAGCAAATGTCTTTTAAGTTTCAACTCTTCATTTAACACTATCATTCACTCAGTATTGTTTCGAGTTGTTACATCGTTTGTCGGTATCAGGAGTTGAGTTGATGCCTCGGCCGTGACGTAGGACGCCCCCAGCTGACAAGGGTCGTTCACCACAAGCTTGCCTTCTCACCCCGGGCAGGAGGCGCGTGTCGACTAGCTAAGTGATGAGTGATGTAGCGCTCCCGGGGGCAATTGGGAACGACAAGGCGTCACAATTCGAACGGATGTCTCCTCCTCAAATTAGTAAGCAAACTTTGTTCGTGCTGAACTTGATGACGGTCCGCGCACATGTAATATAGCGGAATTGAGTGCTTTGCCCATAGCTTGGCGAGGGACAAACGTCTGTCAAATTGAAAGTTCCTTCTTATTGTCAGGAACACCCAAAACTTAGAGTGTTACGCTGCGTGGCAGAATTTTACTCTTAACGATGTGTTACTCTCTAAAAAATATTTGCGTCTGTCTCATCGAGTTTTGCCCAGGTTTTACGAAACCTCTCATTTTTACGTCCGAATGTCTCCCCTTTATTTTCGCTCATTGTTTTCATTCCTTGATCTTAAGCCTTCGCGCAAATTGCTAGCGCTCTTTCGCTTCTCATGTGTGTGGAATGTGAGACGAATTTCGAATGCCACGATTGGACTAAACGTCTTCCTTCTGGAAAATTCTAGAGGTTACATGTATACACAATTGACGTCATGGAACATTTTGCCCCCCTCCTCTCTCTTTTCCTCTCTCTCTCTCTAAATGTTCCCTCTTCGTCTATCGCTGTGGAAACATCCACTAATTATACGTAGTTTGAACCGACCTTCCCCAACTCTTCCATATCCCCTAGAGAGCGCAGATGTGCGTGAGGCGTGCCACTGCCCGTTTGGATGACGCTGCCTGACTGGCGGATGTCTTTCGCTGTGTGGAACATGATTTATTAACTTTTTCGTTACCAGGGCCCGGCAATTTGAGTTTTTCCGTCAAATATCCACCGTTTTTCGATTACAATACTTCCTCTTCTTACGTAAGGGGGTGACCGGAAAATCTATATTTTTAAATATTATAACTGTTGAGCGTCTGTTCCAGACTGCTGAAACATATAAACTAAGGTAGAGTGAGTTCTATCAAGTGAGTCCAGCCCTGCTAGGATCAACGGAATCACAGCGGAGTTTTCTCTGTGTAGGAATTACTTTTTCCAAGGCCGTTGGAACTGAATTACAATCTCTATGATATGCTTTGTTATTTTGTTTGTACCTTTATTTTTACTTTCTCATATATGCAGGAATATATGGAGTAATAGTATTGTGAAAGTTATGTACTGCTCGCTCGAAAAGTGCCGTTTTTTGACGGAAGAAATTATTCAGTGATACTATATTGGGTGTTTTTTTCTCGTTCCTATATTCATAATTTTTTTCTCTAATACGCAGTGAAGTCAGAATAAAGGTTTTGTGGTTCTTGGATATCTAAAAAGTGTTTTTTTTCAAAATGATCGTTCGTCTGTCTGTGTGTCCGCCCGTCTTATACCTGTTAATGATGGCAAAGGTCGCAGTTTCACTGTTATCCTTGCATTTTCGGATATTGCAAATTTAACAATTTTTTGATCCCTTTGTACACCAAGTCATTGAAGATAGTAGATTTAAAAAATGTTCTTCACATTAAGTTCTTTAATAAATGTTATGAAAATGTTTTGAATTTATTATAAATTTTCTTGCAATTTTAGGTGAAATATGGGTAATGTTTAAAACTAGATTTTTCATCAACGGCTCTAAATATCATTTTCAATTTTATTATTCGGATAGTACTGATTAATAATATTAGTACTGAGTGATATAACGCACTCACTGGTTTTTGTACGGCATAGTATATCAGAAAATGCATTTGTATCTTAAATCTATTCGATGGACTCGTGGGGGACGACGACGCAGAGATAGCAAACTTACGGGATTTTGTGTTATTGGCGTTTTAAGGCGGCTCCGCACATTTGTTATTCGCCGAATCCCGAGTCGTGTGGACGTGTTGCTTGCGATTCGCCGAGCGCCGAACATTCGGTATTCACCCTACCCACCGCGTGCCGGTCTTTAGGACACATCAAAGGGGGCGAACATTCGCCGAACACATCAGCGGTTTGAAATTTGGCGAGCAGTAGCTCGCTGCTCGGAGAATGCTGAATGTGTGGAGCCACCTTCGTAAGTTGTAGAAAACTTTCTTATTTTGCGAATTTTACAGATGGTCAATAAAAAACCCACCTCAAATATTATCTGTACTCGTCAAATTATCTAGATGGAATTTTCAATAAGCGATTAAATAAGTGATGTAGGAACTCATCAGTTGTACTCACTAGTTTATTGATAACATTATTTATTTCAAATATAATTGGAATAACTTCTGCTTTTTAATGAAACACCATCTTTTTTATGCAAAAAGATAGGATCTAAGACCACAAATTCGTCAATTCTACATAAATTGGTATTTGATGTATAATTAAAACGCCAATGAGTTTTAAAATCCGAGGGTACAGCGAGTTAGGAAGGTCACGGTGCGTCTGGTTTTCTAAACGTTTTCACGACTTCTATCATTCGCCGGTTCAAAAGACGCAGATAAGATGTCTAGAACATGCTGTGACCTCTAAAGACAATAGACACTGCGGTGCCCAAGTGCAAATGGGGCGGTCTATAAATCGCGAAAG
Source organism: Gryllus bimaculatus (assembly GCA_017312745.1). Classification (NCBI taxonomy): domain Eukaryota; kingdom Metazoa; phylum Arthropoda; class Insecta; order Orthoptera; family Gryllidae; genus Gryllus; species Gryllus bimaculatus. The sequence continues at coordinate 312,957 of BOPP01000197.1, read as the reverse complement.
ATACGTTTGTCGCATGCAGAGTGCATACGGCATAGTGTGCGGAGCAGAGGTTTGTCGTTCCGCGAAGCGATGTTTCTGCGCATAGTTGACCCAGAAGCTATTCAACAATAATGACTCATTTGAGTTATTATCAACGCCATTAAATGTGATTTCGTTTTCTTAATGGTTTGAGGCAAATTCACGAGGACATATGCCCGAAATTAGATAGTTATATTAAAAATATTTACTGTCAATTTCTCTATGACCAAAGAAGTTGGATATCAGTTCAATATTCACTTGACAGAGAATAGCGCGATTTTAATAGTGAAGAGGAAGAACATACATTTCAATGGTCCTCGATAGTCTTTTTTGATGGTAGTTTGCATTTCAGTCTAGCAGAGCTTCTCAAAGCAGAGGCAACGGGTTGCGAATCGGCGCGCAATGATTTCAAACAATCAGCGATGTAATGTTTTCTGTGAAATGTATTTTGCAAGATTTACGATACCACAGACCATACATATATGCAGGGACACGCAGAGAAAACGAGGATCCTGGGGCAGTTGATCCTAAGGGCTCCTTATTTCTAACAGAAAAATTCCTCCTCCCCTAATTAATAAAAAGAATTCTTTTCTCCATGTATCAAAATAACTTATAGCGTTAAACCTTGTTTAAATATATTTATTTTTCACATATTTTGATCGATTAAAATTAGGGACCTTGGTTAAGTTGGAGCCTGGGGTAAGTTGCCCCATCTGCCCCCCCCCCCCTTCTGAAGCCTCTGCGTGTATGCCTCTTTTAAAAACCGAAGACGTTCCTTGGACCATCTGGACGACTCAGAGGCAAAATTGTCGCTCGAGTGACGAAAGAGCAGGCGTTGTGCCTGCGAAGGGATAGGGTAACACTGTTTTCAAATCAACCGTCTCTTCAATCAGCGTCGCACTCAGAACTGTCCAATCTCCGACACCCACAGTTGCTCAAAAAACATGTGACGAAGGGACGCGTGCCCATTTAAAAACGTTCACCTCCTCTAGGACACTCTTCTATGAGTCGCTCTTACGTTTTCTAGAGTCAGGCGAGTTCAGCGAGTATCACGTCGCCAGCGGACACTTAGTGAAAACACCATTGCCTATGCAGGATAGTTGGTCCGGTGGTGTAAGGTACCCCACCTTCCGGGATCTAATATGCACTATACATGCATATCTAACGACTTAAGTAGTGTACGGGGTAAAATCAATAAAGTCACCAATCAAGTATCGGATTGGCAAACGGCCAACACTGTTCTTCTGTGAAGCGGTAAAGGAATAAGGTATGGTTTCAAGCCAACCGTCTTTTTGGCTTCACTTCGCGTTTTCACTCCAGATATCTAATGGACAACATTTACACACCTAAACCGATTCATTCTCATATATGGTTCCCAACATTAACCCTCCTGATCCAGAAAACCACATTCCTGGTAGGTAACATCGATCTCCTAATCCGCAACATCCACGCTAGTACCAACACTCATTCCGATCGCCCAGCGACCAGCGAGACGAGACCTGCGCGAGACGAGACCAGCGAGACGACGACAAGGCCGCAATGTTCGAATGCTGGTTTCGGTACTGACATTATTGAGAAAAAACAATACCGATATTAGTTATGTTATCAGGGTGAACCCTCTGCATCAAACTGGTTACCCGGAAACAGCTGCAACTAGTAGTGGTCTACTCCACGAATAATTTACAAAGAAATTTTGTTTTGGCCAGTTAATATGTATTTCATCTGTCCTTCCAGGGTCATATTCATTCCGCCATCTGCACTTTTTTTTACTACGAAGCTGTGGAAGAAGCCACAATTTTATTGAACATCCTTAATGCATTATTTATTCCACTTTCAATGGTGGAGAGTAACTGAACTATTGTACAAACCATGCTCTACGTACGATGTGAAATATAAATCACACTCTACGACAAAAACTGAATTAAAATACGATAGCTCAAGTCCCTCTATGTAGTTGTGCAATTCAAACTCCACTGGTGCGGAAGTGGTATCACTTTTAAAGGTTCAATTGTTTTGGAAACAACGATTTTTTCGCTCCTGATACATAGCTTCCCGTTTCCTCAATTATTTTGTTCGTGTTGCTTCTCACAGGAGAAACGTACCGAAACTGTACGTAACCGAATGCATACACGGCACGCAGCTCCACAGAACAGAGCTTCTCAGCCTTTGTCGAGATCAGCCGAGAATGAGCAGTGCCGACGAATCTTGTCCGAGACCTACGTAGAGATTTCATGAGCACGGAAGGTGCGCGCTCACTCTCTGAGTACAAAAGAAAGCGAACGAGAATGATGGCTAGGACAAAGCGTTTTGTAGCTCTTATCTACCCTACTGATCCGCAACACGCTCACCAATATTTTGCAACAGCCACACTCCTCATATGAGGTGAATACCGGAGCAGTACTCTAACAAATAGGCAACTGATGGTGTGCCATGTTTTCTTCCTCATTGTTGACTCCATCTCTTCCCCAACACATATTCACACTCAGCCACACACATGTCCACGCACTACACTCTAATTATCGAAAGCTTACAGTGCGCTCCAGATGGGACTGTATTCCGCTCGAAGTGATACCTGCCAGAGGGGGAAACAACTGCAAGCAGATGTGTAGACGGGCGTCGGATCCCACGTTCTAGGGACAGGAACACCGCCACTTCCCGCAATATAATTTGCATTATACTTACAGGACTAATTACCACAGCAGTTGTGGTTCACAGAAACAAATCAATAAGTCACATCCACTACATCCAAACTTCTCATCCCCAACTCACTGCGGAAAGAATCTCTTCTGCTCTGACTTTCCCCGACGCGGACACACCCATCGTCGCAGAACGGCCGGGGCGGGAGGATGACCTTCCTTCTGCGAAGGTCCGCGGTAATTAACTTCCGACAGTGAAACCTTCTATTTTTGTCGTCAACATAGGCTCTATAAAGGTCAATATAGGACGAAGTATTTCTTAATAAGACAGAATACATATTACATTCTTGGCTATCCGGGATGAGCCGCGTCTCGGTCAATTGTGCTGACGTTTCGGGAATCTTGCTGCGGCCTTCTTCACAGCTATACTGCTGAAGCAGCATAGCTCTGAAGCAGTAGAGCACATAGCTCTGAAAAATTCTAAAAAATTCTGAAATAAAATTGGCCGCAATCCCGAGATAATAGCTAATATACAAAATTATCGAAATATATGTTCATATATCAAAATATATGATCTTACCATGCCTCCAAATTTGAAACCATTTTAACACATATTTGAAGAAAATGTTTAAAATATATTGCTAAATGCTTGAAGAATTAGTTTTTAAATAAATCAATTTTCCTTGAATTATATTGCAATTTATTCTCGGGTCCCTCCCACTCTGACACTTTGGTCACTATTTCTATTGTTCAACATTCTGTTACGATTGGTATTCTTTGGGTCGGTTTGCTCGAATGTTAAGAAATATAAATGTTTAACTATACACTAATTATAACTATTCCACAAAGAAACATTCACTTCCCACTTGATTTTATTTCTTTCTAACTAATAACTAATTTTTATTTTTACAACATCCACCACATATCTATTCATTGCTAATACTATCGTTTCTTGTATTGTCCGTAGCAGCAGTATGTCTGTGAGCAACAAATTCTCTACTGTTCTCTCACATCACAAGACCATCTGCCTTCTCCAACTTCTGCCACAAAAAAAAAATACGTACATGTTTTGTAAACATTATGGCTGCTGTTTGGTAATCAAACAACAACGACATTCGTAGGTCTTCTTTCTTATAAACCGCGTTGCGCGACTTCAAAGTAATCTGGTTTCTTTTTAGTCTTTCGGCGCATTTCATTTACTGAAGTAATTTTGGAACTGCTTTCAAGAACGAAGCCTTTTGGATTTCTGTAATATCCTTTATGGTGTTCTGATGTTTTCTTTTCATTGCAATCTTAAGTTTTGTAAACAGAGAAGCCGCAGGGTTGTTTACTGTAAGGATTATGGAGGATATTTGGGCACAGGTATGTCTTTCTTCACCAAAATATTGCAGTCAATTTCGGCAGGCCCGGTTATTGTCATACAAAATGACTGAGACCTGTGTTCTTGATATTATATAAGCCAAACACGGTGAATGCTTTCACATTACTGATTTAAAACATCTAAATTTTATTAGGAATTTCACGATTTGACTTTCACTGAGCGCTAAGTCCATTATTTCCTGAAAATCTCACGGCCACTGGAAGTAATGTATTCGCATGATTGTCGGCATGGTCACTTTTTTGATTTTTCGTTCTCAATCATTTTCAACCACTCTCTTTGTCATTATTTCATATTTAAAGCGTTTATCTGGACATCAATATATTCTATATAACTTGGGCCACCTAGAACAATTCTAATAATGACTTTGTAGATCTTCGCTCAGGCGATTGCTTGGTCGTTTGTATGTGGAGCAAGAATTAACAGAACTTCCGTTTTCCCAATTCTTCGGCAGCATTCTACGAAAAAGATCTTTGATATTTTAGTCAGTGTGTTAGTAACCATTGTGGAAACTTAATGATCCGACTGAGGAATTTCGCGTTTTCTCTCATTTTCTGATGATCGACTGGTTTTCGGATGTGGTGCACGTGAAGCACCTATTATGTTTTCCCTGTTATTGCGAAAGCGAACATAATATTGAAACATATTTGGATACATACATACATACATATGTTTCATAAGTTTGTACCAGTAGCGTTTCCTGAAAGATCGGGTAAGGGATACGATAAAAAGTAGCAAGTAGTTTGTCAATAAAATACTGGTTGCCTTCACTACTTACTGAGACTTGGTGGACAGACGCCAATAAGTTACTTATTGACATCCAAAATTAACAAAAATAGCAAATAATAGGAAATTTATTTTATTATTTCGTCTTTACCATCAAAGGCACATATTCAGTTTTTCATGTGTTTGCTACAAATAATATATAATATTATGTAATAAGTTTGCTTTTCTGTGTCATAAAAGCCTCGATTGGCCGTAATTCTCGAAAATTCGAACTTGTCAACATTGTCTGAAAGATTAAATAAAAAATAATGTTAATGAAAGTGTTTAACTGCTATACGGATACGAATGCTTGCTCGTATAAGCAACCCCTCTAGTGAAGAAAATTTGAACTGTTACCGCTAAGTCCATATGCTACCGCGCCTGGAGGCCAATGAATGAAATAATTGGAGCTGAGGGTAGTATATCAGACGAGTTCGTGAAATAACGTCAGTCACGTGATTTGTAAGCCCATATTTACGATAGGCAACCTTATCGAAGATCATTGGTATTGCAGCAGAATAGAACATAGAGAACGGATGCGATTTTGTTACGCAGAACTACAGTGTTACAAAACCAGGTATCGTAATTGATGCTGTAGTCTGAAGCGTCTAAAGAAAGAACAATATATTTTTGCATAAAGAAATTGAAAAATATATACTATAAAGATTAGAAATCAAAACAAACCGAATAACGAAAGTATACGACGTATCACTCGCATCCATTGTTGCTATGACAGGTTTGTACATTTCGGCATTCGTCATATCCAATAGGAAATAAAGTGATGCTAGCACGCTGTATTACCACCGTTTTGCGATACTTTCGCGGTGGTAACATACGACTCATTGTGGATATACCTCTACACTTTTGAGCAGTTAGGACAGAAACTGTAATGCTACCATTCACAATCTCTAGCTCTGCATTCCCACTTTTTAAAACATCAGTCATATCAGTTGCTAGACAGACTGTGTGTACAAGTGTAGAACGTATTTAAAGACAAAAGAACTTTGTGAGAAAAGCCGACTGTAATAATATGTGTAATCTCTCATATATCGTTCACATATATGTGAAATATAAGTAGATATCCGAGCGTTAATACAGTGTCGAAAGTTGATTATCAATTAATACACCGGTAAGTATTACCATATTAAGGAAAACAAATAAATATAAAACTATATAAATATACAACACTATATAACTGTCAAAACTATATAAAATAAAAAAATTATAAATAATTGAAGGTAAAATTTTAAAACATAATAATAAAAATCCTGAATGAAGGTTGCTATAGTTTGCATAACATGGGAGTATTTCTCTTATAGGTGACATTAACTATATTGTAAGCTGTTTGAATTATTTAATGCTACGAAGCACTCGCTAGAATTTAAATAATTATCGAAAAACTGAAATGACTGAAAGCCATTAATATGACAAATATGTTGCTACATAGCATTTAGTGAACATTTGCGTTGGATAATATTTGATAAAATTCCTATAGAAAACAAAATAATATCTCTACCTTTTTTTTGTTTTTTTAGGATACTTTCCAAGGAATTCTTCTTCCAATTCCAATTGTGTCTCTTTGGCCTCTAGACAAAAAGAAAAAAACGTTTTATTAGTTTTCAAATAATTTTTAGCATGGCTTAAGAATGAAAAAAGAGATAGAAGCGAGAAATCCGTCAGCAATGGCGAAAACAATGAAAATGACTTTTGAAATTTTAATTTACTTGCATAATTTTTAAAGGGTGACTAATACTAATAAATATACGTTTGAATACTTTAATAAAGATAGGTATTACAGTATAACTAAAAAAATCATCTTTGGGGAGTCTATTTCATAGTTCGAGAAAAGGTTCATAGGTCATTTTATGCTATATTTTATTCGAACAGAAGGTACCAGGAGGATTGAGAAGGACAGTTAGATAAAACATGAATACTGTGATTTAAATCAAAAGTTCATTATAAAATCTAGTTCTTTTGATTCCGTGTGCAAAATCACTGCTGTTTTCTGGCAAAAGTCTTTTAACAGAACATTTTGCAAGTAAAAATGGGATCCACAGAGGGGTAGTCTTTCCTACCCCATACCGATTTCGCAATTATGCTTATATGTCTGCTGACACATACACATAAAAAAATACATTTGGTATATTTTAGACGGATTGTAGTTACACTCAGTTCAATAAATCTGGATAATCTGTACAAAAAAGCAGTTAAATGTAATTTTGCTCGTTTTGGAACCCTCCTATTTTTGGTATGACATTTTTTAAATGCTTTGGGTTATAACGTTTCAGTTTTATCATAAATATTTAATTGGAAACTGTATTGTTAGTGAAATTGGCGTACTTTTCTGAGCATATTTTACTTCCGAGGTTCATTGACTTTCTTTGAAATTATTAAAGAAGGACGGAGTATCACTGAACGCCATCTCCGGGGGTTACAGAACTTTACTCAAAGTTACTTCCATCTTCTTTAAATTAAGCTGAACGAGCACGTCAAAGTCCTTTTGCTTTATGCTGTGATGGGGGCCTTGGGTTGACAGGAGAGAAGAAAAGCCTTCGAAATTAGCTGGTAAAGCAATTAATTAAAACAAGGAAATTTCCGTCGAAGGTGAAGAAACGTACCTGATGTAACTGAAACCGTAACTCCTAGGATATGTACGCAATCTTAAAATGATCATGAAAATGATTTTATCAAAATATGTTTTGAACATTGAATGATGTAATTGAATTCATTGTCAATGTGGAAATGAAGACGTTTCACTCAAACATTTTCAAAGTTAGGATTCAGATTTTCATTCAAAGTTTCAAGGTTTCACTCAAATTACTTTCATATAGAGATCCCCACGTTCCATTAACTATTATGTGTGTATTTCCATCATAAATTGTGACAATAATAATACTATTGAAAATCAAAAAAATAGTATAGATGGAATTAACAATTTCAGCATGAAAGTATGAAAAAATGTAATTGCGGCCATAACAGTGATTTACAACGCAACTTTGAGGTTGAACTACTTCCCCACAAAGTAGAAGAAGCCCACAGTTCTACCTTTATTTATATTCAGAAAGAATACGAATCACCCAGAAAGTTACAGCCCAATATGCCTCCTCTCTACTTAATCCAAAATTTAAGAAATGCTAGATCGTGAACCATTCTTTAAAAGTATAAGAAGCAATATCGCCATTCCAACTCGTTTTGAAATATTCCAACTCTCACCAATCACTAAGGCTTACAGAAGAAATTCTAGCTCTAGAATTCAAACATAAAAAGTGCGCACAAGTTCAGAATATTACTATAAATAAGCCATGTCGACAACATAGTATGGTGTTCAGGCTAAGTGAACGAAATGCATTAATTGGGAACCACAAAATACCTAATTAAATTCATAACTTTTTTATCTCTTCAAAGACTTACGTAAAAGCCCCTTGGAAATGCAGTCATAGGCAAAACAAAAATTAAAATATTCAGACTTCAAATACCGATTAAAAAACATCAGTTGAGAGTAGAAAGCAAATTATTATTATTTAAGCTAATCATAATACCAACAAAGACATATGCATGCTCAATATAGGGAGGGGCAGCACCAAGCACTATCAAGCTAAACACAGTCAAAAATATATCAGATAATCATTAAATACACCATGGTTCATACCCAATCAACAAATCTGATGAAAATTAGTTGTATCAGGATTCAAGGAGTCGGTAAAACAGGCTAACAATTTCTTAAACAACTTGGCAACACTCACTGATATTATATATAATATCGATCTCTCTTTTAATCTCTTTTTTCTCTATCTCTCTTTCATCCATTTACCATCTCAGTACCTTCTTATTTACCACTACACTATACAAAACTAATATTTAGAGAAGAAAACCAATCTCGACATACAGATGGCAATATCATAAAAGCTCTGTATGATAATGAACCTTCAAGTCCTTGAAAGACAAAAGTGTCGAATGAGAAGCAATAAATAAAAAAATGGTTACCTGAAGAATTACTATTATAATATACCAGTCTGATAATCGTCTTGTAAAAGCGAGAAGCCTTATCTAGGTTGATAAAATTTCATTACAATTTGTCTCTTTCTTGACGAATACTCTCGGAAAAATATTTACAGTTTTAAATTAATATTGTAATTATTGTGAACCTAATAGATTTATTTGTTCATAATGGTTAAAGATCCCGGGGATATCAACATCAATTTCTTTCAAAATATATTTAATATTATAAATTATTAACCAGACATAAGTTTCGGGAATGACACACTTTTTTGGTTAATTATTTATAACATTAAATATATTTTTTTAAAACTTTGTGCGTTACATCTCCTGGACCATTAATTTCTACAATCCCTCAATGGATGAAGAAAGATCTGGATACTATGAAACACAAAATAATACAATATGAAATGTATTTGTTTGAACTTCGGAAATCTGTTGAACTTCCAAAATTATTTGTAAAAGAAAACAATTACGCTTACCTTTGGCAAAGTAGAATTTTGTCTTCCTGAATTTTAGCGTCTAGATAAAGAGAAATATTACGTAAAACGATGTCAAAGTCAAATGCTCATCAAAATTTTAAACTGCCATAAAAGAATGCTCTCTTTAGAATAAAAAGGTAATGTTCTGTCGTAAACGGATATTAGAATTAATACAATGTTTGCTCTCTATAAAATACAAATTCAAATATCTGATATTTTTTATATTTTTTCGCAGAAGTACGTGTTACTTCCTTTTTATTGAAGTTAAGAAGTTATAATAACTTTCACAGACACGAAAATTTATGAGTAGATTATAAAAGAGAAATAATGTGTAGAAGGTTCAATTTACACGTATAAATAACACTATTCGATAGAGAATTCATTTGACACATTTTGATCGTAGTTTTATTCGAATCATCCCATTCGTATTTTTTCGGCAATGCATCACAGTTTGCGGACGTTCAGAACTCTAACATTCGATATGATTTACTACCTACTCCTACAGTTAAATCATGTCTACGTACCCTCTTTTGAGGTCTTGAAGATTCATGGCTTCGAAACCTACAAGAGATATACATCTCCTTGCACAGCGCTGTTGCTTTATATGCTCTCTATTTTCGCACTTAATTCATTATTAGGGATATTGAAAATGCTTCTAATAGGTACATTAAAACGCGCAAGATAAAATGTATCCACTTTAAATTATAGTAGGATATATGTAATGATCCTGTATGTATGTAACATGTACAGGGCGTAACAGCCCTAAGAAAAAAGGAAAGAAGTGTCACAAAAAAGCGACTGATTGCTGACAGGGTAGTCGGACAAATATTTTATTCTAGAGGGTCTGGCTCTTTCTTCTGACCACAAAACGTCTAAAGCAAGGTTTTGTTCACAATCGACCCCACTGGTGGAGTCTGAACTTCAGTACCACACAAAAGTTCCGGCAGGGAATTAGAAACTCCTGTTCGTTCATAACCAATTTTTTTATAACCAATACATTGATTGAATCAAGAACCATCATCTTGTCTAATGCAATACATGTTTCTAACCACAATCTGTGTCGACACGCTAAATATAAATATGTAAACCAAGGTATTTCTCAATTTGGGTGCACTCTTCCTGCTGCATTCTATACAGATATTGTAGTTATATGAATGTGTTTTCAGTGTTTGGATCTTAAAGTTTATTTCATGAAACTATTCTTTGATTTAATTTGGATGTGTAAAATGAGAATTATCAAACATAAGTTGTTGCGACTCCTTTTGTTTTATCTGTATATCATCGATCTTTCTGCATTAGCAATGGGTAGATCCCTACCTCATGGGGCCCATGTCTAATGACAGAAGAGGCCAATGTGCAGTGGAGATCGTGCAAGAAACATTATCGTCGCTCACATACCCTACAAAATTTTTTATATGGTCGAATCTCATGCAACGAATCACATTTTTTATTGCAAACCTTCTTGCTTTCATTGGAATTGCGTACCATCTGCCCAACGAGGATGGGCAGCGAGGAAAGGCTGCGAGGACTGGGAGTGAGGACGGACAACATTGATAGATAACTAGGACAGGCATTGATTTTTTAAATTATTAGTAATTTTCGTTTCACTTTGATTAATGTCGAGGCAATGTGTTATAATTAACGTAACATTAAGAATTCATTAAGGAATTTGAAACACACAGCGTAGTGCATTGCAGGAATGTTCAGCGTAGAGGACCTAAGCTTTGCAAGTGGGCATGTGCTCTTTAGTTCGAATTGTAGCCAGGGAAAATATTTTTTTACACTTTATGCCAAAGTAGAGGAAAATATACAAAATTCAAGGTCAGTAAAGCATTTTAATTGGACCGTTTTTAATTTTCAAAAAAATAAAGACCTGCATTTTTTAAAAATCTCTTACATTATTTTTCTCCAGCAGCTTTTTCAAGTAATGGCTGAAGTGAGAGTAGTTAGAAGTTGCAATATTCTATAACGTAATGGTAACCATTAATATAAGAAATTAGTGCTGTTGTAGGTTGTAACTATTTTTATGATGATTTTACATGAACGTCTTAGTTAACATAGAAATGTTACTCGTTTATATTTGAAAAGCAGTACTATAATGAATTAGTGAACTAGTGTTTTATTGAATCCATTAGAGCATTACTGTTATAATGTAGGTTATTATAGCATCCATTTGACTGACCATTATGGTAATGTATCTTTTTTATAAATAATACGTTTGTCAGTTCACCCTTAAAGGAATTTGTCTTTGATTTATTGAATCACCAACAACCATCATCATATATAACGCGACACTTGTGTTTCTGTGCTACGCCCATTCCCGTCCCTGCGCTAAGTTCCTCCGGTCTCAGGTGCATGTTCCTCCGGCACATGTTCGATTCGCCTACAGCACAGCCTTTGCAGAGGGGCCCGTTAGCATTTGAGGACAGGCGGTGGTGACCTTTGATGAGGGCCCCGACGGCTGCCCTCGCTCGATGGAGGGGAAGGGGGAGGGGCGAGGCTCTGCGACGCGCGCCGCTCTTCAGTTGTCGTCCTTCGACGCTCTTAATTAGGCGCAACGCGGGCGGGATTCGGCCTACGAAGCTCACTTCCACACAAACGTCTCGACCTCAGAGTGGCCTGCTTTGCTGTTACCTTAAAACTTTGACTCCGCGTTGACTCAGAGTTGTAATCGCCACACAATATTAATACGTCTGTCGATCTTGTAAGCAACGTTACAACGCACGGCCTCAATCACCTCCAAGCTCACCGTCATCAGCGTCGTCGTCTACGCTGTGGTTTCCATCGGCATGAAGATAATTTCTTGCTGACGTCACCGACACTCACAAAGCCTTGCGACGTTCCTGCCGTCTTCGCCACCGTCATCGTTGGCGTCAGCGACGGCAGGGGGCTGCACCATTGGCGCCATCGAGTTTCTCCCATCCTCCGCGCCTCATTCACTCAGCGCTCGAGGCGTTATCGACTTCTGACCTTTGACTTTTGTGCGATCGCTCGACGTTTGACATCAGAAACTGATTTCCATTGTCTCGCCAAGATTCCATCCGCGTCGAACTCTCCAGTTTTGTGATCAATGTGCAAACTCTGTCGTGGTGCAGTGATAAGTTTTTCTTGAGATAATACGAAAATTTACACACATTTAATGGTTTGGAAGAAACTATTGAACGAGAAACTGAAGTCTTTTTGTAGGATGCATTCGCTTCAGCTTGTTTTGCCAACGAACTAGCATGAACTTTTGCTTCTGAAGCGTCTAGAGAAGTTTTTTCTCAACGCTTGTGTTCTTGTAGTAAATCAAGTGGTTTGCAAATATATAACGGGAAGTTATTATGTGAAGGAATATTTAACGATATTGTTTAATAGGTTCTAAAGTAATTTTACAAATAATTTAATGAACGATTAACGCTACATTAAAGCTACTTATCATCTAAGGACAAAAACAAATGCATTTTAAGACATATTAAATTCTTAATAAAACTATTGAAATCATTTTACTAAATATAATGAGTTCTAAATTGCCACACCAAATATTGCCCACATATATAAAGGAATTCAGGTTGTTGTATCCCAATTCTTATTTGGAATATGCGGTATAAGAAAATTATTCGAAGATATCTTCAAATTCTCAAAAACGGAAATGAAGTGAAGAATAAATTCATGATAAGAAAATAGAAAGTGATATATTCTATGAGAAAAAGTAGTTGTAAATGGCTTATTCTTACTTTTGTCGATATGAATTGTGCTAGATAACAAAGAGGTTTTGATAGAAATACATTAATTACGTCATTATGTTTCCGAAAGTATTTATTGAAGTTTTTATCGAAGAAGTGTACGATAATATATAAACCTCTTTAAATGAGAGAGTTAACTGACAACGAACAGTGTTCTTTAAAACGAAACATCTCGCTCAACAAACCGAATAGTGCCTTCCTCCTACTTCCACGCAACAACGAAAGAAAAAAGTTTCGAAATGTAACTTTTCATCTGTAAGAAAACTTATCTTCAAGAATACTTTTTATCAACCAAGATTCACTAAATGTGAATTAAAAGTGCATCATCACATTTGTAAGACGATACGAAGCAGTGACATCGAGCTTTCTTCAATCAACTGGGAAGACTTGAAAGGGAAGCTCCCCCTGGCCTCTCACTGAGCGCGGTCCGTCCACTTGACGAGGACAAAGGAGCAGGGCTGATACGTCGCGCGGCAGGAGGCGTCTCTCCTGCTGTCGCCAGCCATCAGACACCACCACCACCACCACCACCACCAGTCGCCCAGGGGCGGCGCTCGCGGTGGTGCCCTTTGGGGACAGCGGACAACCTCTGCCCTCTCCCTTTTGCACTTTCTCCTCTTTCTCCTTCAATTCTCACATCCTCTGCCGCTTCCACGTTCTCTCTCGTTCCTACATTATTGCTTCCACTTTCTCCCTCGTTTACACTTTCTTCCTCACTTTCACTTTCTCTTCCGCTTCCACTATCTTCTTCGCTTCCACTTTCTCTCTCGTTTCCACTTTTTCTCCAGCTTCCAGTTCTTCACTCGCTTGCACTTCCTATCCCTTCCGTTTAACCTTCATTTCCATTTTCACTTCCACTACATCACCCGCCCCTGGCTTAGGGCGTCGAGATGTTTCTGCTTTAAGTGAAAGAGATTTCGGAGCATTCAGTTGCACATCTTTCTTGTTGCATGTTCAGTCGCTACTTCGCGTCGGAATAGACATATTTAGTAAAATATGAACTAAGTGCAGAGGGCTGTGTAACTTTAAAAAACGTCTTTTACTTCCAAGAAAATATTAATACGTTTACTAGAATATTTTTAGAAAAAAATATTTTCAGCTAGTGAACGTAAGTGAGCTTAATTTAACAAGCAATTTCGTGAGGATTTCTCCATCTACAGTAAATTGTATTTAATGAACATATTTTATTGGATATGAGTGATTTTATTGGTAGTTACTTAGGCAAAATGAAGCCACATCCTGCATGTAGCTAAAAGCTAAAGCTTAAATTTTGATAAAACTTGTTATTAGGCATATCTGAGCAAACATAGAAACGTCATATGTTTTTTTTATTTTTGTCTAAGAATGTGGAAATTACCACAGTTTTAATTTTAAACGTAGATTCTTTTAAAAGTATTTGCACAACATTGAAAGTCACACCATTTTATTAATCCATTATTTCATTACCAGTATATGTCATTAACGACAAAAAGAATGTGTATTACATGACAAAAAAGCACATGATTTGTCTTCTTCTCATGCTGTGTATAAAAGTACAACGACGCTGTGATTGGAACCAATTCCCAGTGAAAGAAGCTGGAACTTAATCAATAGTAATTCTGCAACTGAGCAATGAAAAATGAAGGCAATCTCAGTTAAAGTTATTAGGTTTGCCGTTAGGATATTTTCGTATTGTGCTTGTGCAACCTTCTTTTTCCTTCTCTGATCTACCCACCGTTCTCTTTGGCGTGTGCGTGTGAGCGTGAGTGTGCGTGCGTGAGTGTGTGGGGATGAGGGTGGGACGGGCGCTGCTGCGGCGAGTGCGCCAAGGCCGCTTGTGCCGCCGCCCCCCTCGCGCCGCACGCCGCCCCCGCGGTCCTCGCCCGCCCCCGGGACCGCCCTCGCGCTCGCTCCCGCCCGCCGCCGCCGCCCTCGCTTCCGCCTCCGCCTCCGCCTCCGCCTCCGCCTCTAACTCCGTGCGCCGCAGCGAGACCTGGCCCTCGCCCGCGCACTCGCAGCCGAACAGGTAATTCGCCTGAACTGCATCGCCTCTCCCCACCACTATCACACCCATCATCATCATCATCAGGGGCGAGTTTTGATGACCTAAAATATTGCCAAAATGGCCAATAAAATGCTCTTAAAATGCTCTAAAAACACAGAAAAATTACGCAAAAATCAGATCAAAACCAGTTCAGGCGAACCACTAAATCTGTTGGATATATTATTATTGTAATCGAGAGTTCATCCGTTTGTTCAAGTCAACTCATCTTTTTGGTTTGGACAGTTTTTTGCTCGAACAAATGTCTTTAGTTATCGCGAAACCGGCCGAACTGGCAATGGCACTGATAGGCATGAGAATAATTTTATATTACGTACTCACGACTGTTGAAATGGCAATGTGTGAGCGAAGAAATCTCATTGGATTTTAGGAATGATATGATGATTGTTATATTTCGTAAAGATTATTGAAGCAAGTACCATTAAAACGATATTAAAATCGATGAAATAAACGAAAAAGCGACATTTCATTAAAATCCGCCCCTAATCATCATCATCATCATCATCATCTAAACCAAAATTAAAAAACTAAAGGTTGTCGTTTAGAAAGTTTTTGAGATTTTAACTTAACTAAATTAATTGATTTTACTTTTTCGCGTTACTACGTACTTATGTAGTAACAATAAAGTAATATACTTCGGCCAAAATCATCGATGTTTCGATAGGAATATTTATATTGTGGGGCCCTGGTATCAAAAAGTGTCATAAATTGTGTTTCTATATTATGTAGGTAATGACTTCCTCTATCGTGTTGTGTATTCCGAATTCATATTTTGTGAGTCCTTGATAACGAAAATCAATCGTCTACGATCAACGCTAGAGCCTAAACGATTCAGATCATATTCTCCAAAGTTGAATCCGGACAAACTCAAAGCTCTGTGAGGAAATTATGATTTTTGGAGTACACTACAGATGAAAATAGGGACATTTTCAAAATTTTATCAAAAATAGCGCAAATGTTTTTTGGGTAGCTTTTTCTCGGTTAGCGGAAACATCGATTAAAAAATGTCGCAGTTTAATTTTCGTTAAAAACACCTAATTTTCAAAAACTGAAAAAGTTCAAATTTTTTTCTGAGTCTTCCTACAACTACAATATTGAATAAATACATTTTTTCTTTTGAATAAAAACAGTTATTTCAAGACTGATTTTTAAATAGGATTAGGTTCAGTTTTTCGTAAATGTGAGTAATATTTGTGTACTTTTGCATGAAATATAGGCAATATTTAAACAATAATTTTTTTCATAAATTGCTACAAATTGTTTCTTTTTTTTTCGAATAGAGAAGTAGGCTCATAAAAATGGTGCAGATATCACTGAACACTGTATTTTCGAAAATTGCAGAAAATTAACATTGAAAACTACAATATTGATAGTAGCTTCCTTAATGAAATGTGTATGTTCTAAAATAGATTTTGAAGTACCATGATGTATATTTCTAACAAGAAAACAAGTACTTTCACATAATGTTTGCTTGACGTTAATAATATTTGCTTTTAATTTTCCAAAAACGGCTCCAAATTTTTACTTTCGCCGTCAAGTATATACGGAATAATATACTTGTATAGAGAAAGTAATGTATTGATGCAAAAATCGATTTTGAGATTTTAGCAGAAATAAGCGTCCTTTTATGATATCTGAGGACATAGGTTGATAAAAATCTGGTACAATTTTTGAGGAAATTTTGGAAATGTTTTTGAGGCTTTACCCTCAAAAATTGAACTATCCGTCTGAAACTTCCAAAGCCTCGAGGTCATTCAGGTCGATTGTGGAATATCAATTTTGAAGAAAATCTTCTGAACGGTGTAGGTGCTAGCGTTGACCATAGATATAAGATTTGCCGTCAATCAAGTTTTCTATATCAAGGACCCTCAAAACATGGATTACGCTTACACTACGTTTTAGCAGAATACTTTTTCTAGAAGTTTAGGGCTTTTTCTGCGCAAAATGTGCGGTTTTTAACACACGATAACAATATTTGTGAAGATTGTTTTAACATTTGTAAAATTCATAATCACGTTCTAATTATTGTGAAAGCTTATTTTAGAGTTAACGATATTATCCGCAAATTCATTCTATCGTTGCTTCCTCCATTTTAAGGTAATTGAACTGAGATTGTATTCGAATGTCTTGCTTTTGGTGCTCATACACTTCCCGTAAGATTCATCTTATCAAAGTTATAAGACTTTCGGAGTGGGTTTCAGAATTGTTCTCTAAATTCTGACTTCAGAGCTGTAGATCCCTCTAAGCGGTGAAGAGCTACAAGCTCAAAGTCTTAAGTAGTTTACATCAAATTTGTTGTCGAGAGTCCGTGGTTGTACATGACAGTTTTATTGCTAAGCGTCGCTATGAGCGAAGGCAAATTTAGGGATCAAAGTATGTGAAGTTAGGGGCGAATTGTGGGTCGGAATCAAATCGCTCGGTTCAAAGCACAAATTTCGTAGGGTTATTCGAAAAGACAGAATAGTGTCGGATGAAGGTACATTTTACTTTTAGGTCACAATGACGATGGATTGGCCTTAGTATCTATTTTAAACACTTTTAAAAGTGCTTACCATTATATAAAAACAATTACATCATAATGTGAACAGTTTATTATAGTATTTACGTCCATAATATCGAAAACTGCGTCTTAGCATTCTAGACAATTATCGCAACTCGATCGCAAAAATGTATCATTGTCAATCTTTTTAACTGTCTGTATTGAAGCAAAATAGTTAAATCGTAACAAATTATTAATACAAGCGTTTTAATGTAAACTTGGAAACCAGACTAGGCAATATTTCTCATCTCATTGTGAATATGAAAGAGATTTATGGATCACCCGTTGGGACAAATTGTGACCATAAATTTAACAATATATATACAAATGGCCTTTAGATAAAATATAAACATATCAATAAAGATTTTTTCGAGAACAATATTTGGATATAATAAATAAATGAAACTGTTTGTAGTTTATAGTATATCTGTATAACGTATAATATGGTATGAAAATAGTTTGTCACAACGCGATGATATCAAAATGATTAGAGCGTAGAAATATGATAATAACTGTACAATAGATACTTTTAGCATTATTTACATTCAGTGAGAACTGATTTTTTTTTTGTTGTATCTTGGTGACCATCAACTAAGCAAACACATTTAGTAGATATATGTGAGTCAGTGTTGTTAATGTTCATATGCATAGAGGTGATAAAATACGCGTATTAACGTTCAAGAGTGTTGCCTCTCTGAATATGGAAGTGATAAACACCACTTTTTAAATTCTGGATACTACATAGAGAGATTGAACATCGTAAGAACTGATACTAACTGCAATACATTGTTCAATCAAATATGAATTTCACTGTGTTTTTAATCTAAAATGAGAAATACTGAATACGGTATTATCATATCGAGTATTATATCACTTAGTTCTGCGAACAGTAGGCCTTGCGTATAAAAATCTAAGGGCCTCTTTTCATTGCTAGGTTTAGTCAAAGCAAAGAAAGCGTTTGGTTGTGACAGCGTAAGAAACTAATTTACCGTTTGCTATAATATTATCTTAAATGGCATCAAAGTTTTCCAAAACAGTTATTTACAAACAAAGGGCAGACACAGTTTACAATCCTGGTTCGACAAAAGTATTCTTGACGTAGCCTAGCGTAGCGATAAGTTTTCGTGGACTTTACATGCGTTCAGCGTTGGCGCGAGCATCATGGCTGTACGCGGAGGCGCAAGTACACATTCGGAACAAGTGGTTTTATAACGACACGTGCTTTCTCGCCCACACTTTCACCCAAAATTACGCGAGTAGTACTCAAATTTACGAAAAATTGTACATGACCTTATTTCAAAATCTAACTTTACGGAACAGATTGCATTAAGGAAAAATCTCTGTCTTTAATATTTTAGTTGTAGGAAGACACCACAAAAATTTCGAACTTTTGAAATTTTCGATAAAAGAGGGTTATTAAGGAACATGAGACCTGCACTTTTCTCTTAAATGTCCTTCACTATATCCAACAAAAAGAAATTATGGAGCCATTTTCTCAAAATTTGGAAAATGTCCCAGAAACTTGATGTAAAGTACACCATAAATTTAAAATATAAATTTTAAATTCAAGAAGCTGCGACATCAACCACATCGTTTAGGGAATATCAATTTTAGAAAAAATCGGCTGAAAGGTTTAGCTGCTAGCGTTATTCACTGACAGACAGACAGACGAACGGACGGACGGACGGACGGACGGACGGACGGACGGAGGGAGGGAGAGAGGAAGGGAGGGAGGGAGGGAGGGACGGACGGACGGACGGACGGACGGACGGACGGACGAACAGACGGACAGACGAACAGACAGACGTTTTGGCGTCAATCAATTTTTCGGAATCAAGATCCCACAAAACATGGGGTTTGGCTACACAACATGTTAGAGTTATTTTTTAATTTACCAACTGAATTTATAAATTTTTTCGTTACCAGGGCCTTGTAATTAGAGTTTTCTGGCGAAAATTCTTCCCTTTTTTCGCGCAGCATCACTTGCGTAAACATACTGCGTTATCTCTAATGCGTAAACGATAATGGGAAAGTAAAAAATGTTCCGCTCATTATTGTGTTCACACCTCGCTAACGTCCGAGGGCGCGATATAGGGGCGCGACGACCAAGTATCTAGATTTCCTTACATACCTAGGAACTCGGCAAAAGTACAATAAACTATAAAACATTTTCAATTTTTAATACAAAGTACAAATATCTGATGCAGTTATTCTGCCTTCTCTCGTAGTGCGCGTACCGACTGAATTCTAATTGTCAGTGCGTCATTGCTTACGACATAGCTGAAGTCATGCAATAGCCAGGCTTCAAAGGCAAGGCCACCCGTCTTAATATATAACTCTTGGTGTGATACGGTATGGAATAGTTTCTTTTTATATTCTATATTAACAGTTCTTTTATGAAAATAACTGTTGTAATGTTAAGCTAGTTTTTATTTGTTGTTCCTGTGCAGTGTGCATGCTACTGTTAGGAAAACCATTTTTTAGACAGCCACTAGTAAAATCTGTTCTTTTTAAGCACTAGTGCTAGAAGTGAGACGTTACTCAAGTGTTCAGATAAATATGTGATTGCAACAAAGAAAATAAAAACATTCGTGTGTCCGCTTCAGGTACAAAAAAATTTCATGTATCATTAATTCGTTTGTATACTTGAATGAAACAAACAAACAACAAAAGTCAGTAAGGCTGTCTAAAAATAGTGTATACCGCACGTGAAAAAGTGCTTTTTTATTTTGCTATGACTGCGCCACTGTGCCTAGCGGTCTCGTGTCGCAACATTTCCTACTCGCAAAAAAAATGCCACTTTTACCACTTATATTTGTGTTCAGCAGCATTTTTGTTTCATACCACTTGTTCTCATTGTTGATATTCTTGCCGGCTGCTCTATCGGTAGTTTTCTCCGATCAATACCAGGCAAATACCGGAAATGCCCTAACAAACGGGACACGAACTGTGCACGATCTTTCCTTCCCCTTCTTTGATCTATACTCACCCCTTCTGTAAACACAGTTACATACACGTACATACACTACACTACAAACATGTTGGGAGACCAATCGAGAGCTTAGAGCGTGTCCCGAATGGGCGGTGCCAGCTAGTGGGAGATACGTTGTTGGGGAAACCCGGTTATCAGAGGTATAGGTCGGCGCTGGATCTCGCCATCCAGCTGGGAAGATCACAAACACCTCCAGAAGAAAACAGACACTACACTTACGGGAATAATGACCCTAGCAGTTGACGCGCCCATAATCCCTAATCAAAGAACAAACCAATCAATGTATTGTGCTCGTAGGATAGCGCCACTCTGCTTCCTGGCATCGTGTCGCAACAGTTCCTGCCCGCAAAAGAAACTTCCACTTTCACCCCTCATACGATAACCGCCTGTTGCGTGATTGTGTTGAGCAGCATGTCTTGTGCTGCACGGCACTAGCTGTGGCGATCGCCGTCGGCGGGCAGTGCGCTGTGAGTGGGGCTTGTGTGCGCAGGGCGCCGCGGAGGGCGGCCCATGCCCGCCGCATGCTGCGCAGTCGGTCGGCGGGGCTCGTCCTGCAGGTGCTGCTCGCGGGCGGCACCTACCGCCAGGCCATAGGTGAGTGCTGCCGCGCCACGCCACGCGCCACGCCACGCGCCTCTCCACGCGCCACTC
>BOPP01000197.1:265534-291709 GCA_017312745.1 Gryllus bimaculatus | reverse complement strand
CACGCGCCACTTCCCGCGCGCACTTCCGCGCCACTCCCACGCGCCACTCACGGCCACTACTCAACGGCCACCCACGCGCCACTCACGCCCACTCCACGCGCACACACGCGCCACCCACGCGCACTCTCACGCGCCACTCCACGCGCCAACTCCACGACATTCACGCGCACGCCACGCGCCACGCCACTCAACGCGGCCATCCAACGGCCACTCACACGCCTCACGCGCCACCAACGCGCCACTCCACGCGCCACTTTCAGCGCGCCACTCACGCGACCACCACGCCACTCACGCGCCAATCACGGCCACTCACGCCCTCACGCCACTCACGCGGCACTCAGCACTCACGCGCCCCTCTTCCACGCGCACATTCCACGCGGCCACTCCACGCGCCACTCCACGCGGCCACTCACGCGCCACTACAGCCACTCCACGCGCTCCCTCCAAGCGCCAAATCCAGCGCCATCCACGCGCCATCCCGCGCCACTCACGCGCCACTCCAGCGCCACTCCACGCGCCACCCACGCGCCACCCAGCGCCGCTCACGCGCCATCAACGCGCGCACTCCACGCGCCACTCAGGCCATTTTTTGTCTTCCACGCGCCATCCACGCGCCCTCCAGCGCATCTCCACGCGCCACTCACGCGCCACTCACGCGCCTCCAGCGCCACTTCCACGCGACTCCACGCGCCCCCACGCGCCATCCAGGCGCCACTCCACGCGCCCACTCAGCGCCTCTCCGCACGCCCCCTCCTACGCGGCCACTCCACGCGCCAACTCCACGCGCACTCCACGCGCCACTCCACGCGGCCACTCCACCGCACTCACGACCACTCCACGCGCCACTCCACGCGCCACTCCACGCGCCTCCAGCGCCACTCCACGGCCACTCCACGCGCCATCCAGCGCCACTCCACGCGCACTCCACGCGCCACACGGCCACTCACGCGCCCTCCACGGCCACTCAGCGATCAGCGCACTCCACCGCGCCACTCACGCGCCACCACGGCCACTCCAGCCGCATCCACGCGCCACTTCAGGCGCCATCACAGCGGCCACTCCACGCGACTGCCGCGCACTCCACGCGCCCTCGCACGCGCCATCACGCGCCACTGCACGCGCCACTCCAAGCGCCATCCACGCGCCACCTCCAGGCGCCACTCAGGCGCGCCACTCACGCGCCACTCCGCAGCGCCACTCAGCGCCACTCCACGCGCATCCCACGCCGCCACTCCACGCGCCAGCTCCACACGCGCCACTCCACGCGCCACTCCCAGCGCCACTCCAAGCGCATCAAGCGCACTCCACGCGCCACTCCACGCGCCACTCAGGCCATCACGCGCCCACTCCACGCGCCACTCCACGCGCCACTCACGCGCAACTCACGCGCCACTCCACGCGCCACCCAGCGCGCCAACTTCCATCGCGCCCATTCTCACGCGCCACTCCCGCGCACTCCACGCGCACTCCACGCGCATTCAGCGCACGCCGGCCATCCACGCGCCACTCCACGCGCCATGTCCACGCGCCACCCACGACGCCACGCCACTCAACGCGCCACTCCACGCGCTCTCACGCGCCCACCCACGGCGGCACTCCACGCGCATCCGGCACACCGACGGCCATCCACGCGCCACTCCACGCGCCATCCACGCGCCACTCTGCGCCAAATACCACGCGCGGTGGACGGAGGCAAAGCCCCAGCGGGTGGATCGCCGAACAAACGCGTCTGCTCGACGATCTGCCCTTATGCAGCAGACACTTTAAAGAACCGCGCATTGCTGTGGGGCGTGTGAATACAAGCGAGAAAGATTAAAACTGTTTTCACCCAAAAGCGGTTTTCAATAGCTAATGTAGGAGATAAAGCTATAAAATAAAACTTCGGCGTTCTTGCAATAAGTGATGCTCTGGTCATAAGAGCCCTAAAATTTCTGCTTCATGTTTTGACCGAGTATGTTTCTATTGTGCTACTTAATTGGAGAATTTTGAACGGACTTTGTTCATAAACGTAGTCAAATAAGTTTGTCGTACTTTCTTCGTTTAATGGGCCAAATGATTGAGTTCATTTCATGAATCTGGTCTGCCGCTTGGAATTTAACCCAGTTTTGCCAGACCATTTGGGAACGAATGTTATGGAACCTGCGATATAGTGAGTGCGTAAAAATGTTTCGTTAATAAGAGGCTTCTTCGTCCAAATGCAAATTTGGCGATCACGGGTCACATTGCCAATGTCCTCAATATTGTTTTCAGGGAGAAGTTTGAGAGAATTGAACGTAGAATACCAGAATTATTCAAAACTGCTTTGGACCTCGAAAAACAACAGTGTATTATGTAATATTTGTATGTTGTGTGTGTGTTGTGTGGTGTGTGTGTGTGTGTGGTTGTGTCTGTGGATTCGCGAAATCATTGAGGGGAATTGGCTCTATAGTCGTGGAGAGAGGATATTCATCGGGTATGGCTTGAAAAGAATTTGATATCGAGTTAGGCAACCAGACTCTGTACTGCAACGGTATGCAACGTGCAGTTTTGGGAGACGGCGAGAGAGGGTCATTTTCCATTTCTCGAAGTAATGCCCGTAGGACGTGCATACCGTTCCAGTGCTCTACATTACTCACTCCGTCCATCCATATCCTGCACTAACGGAACTTGAAGAGTCAAACGTTATATCTAATGCTTAGATGCAAGCAAAAACATTTCAGCATAGATAAAGTGCAGATTTGAAGTCGGTAGTTTCATAAACCCCGAATTTTCGAATGGCCAGTATATTTCTTCATTGTTAATATTAGAATGTTAATTTCAAATTTTAGAAGGAATGACGTTATAAGGACTGACGAAAGGTTTTAACTTGTAGATATGAGGCAATTTTGAATCACTTCATACAGAAACGCCGATATTTCGAATTTCGGAGTCTTCTTCAGGCCGAATATGTGGCTGTCTTTTAGTGTCTAACTCAGTGCAGAAGTATGATGGTCTAGCTTTCTGTCTGAAGAATGTCCTGATACTGAAGTTGTAACGTTAATCTTCGAGTTCACAATGCGCGTTAATAAATTTCGCTCTCAGGGCGAATGTCACGCCTTTTGGGCCTGAAATTCCCATATTTCTATCATACTACTTTGGACCTTCATCAGGGAAAATCCATTTGGGTATCTACTTATTCTACCCTGAAGTGGAGGCAAAATTTGGACTCCCACTTTTAAGTAGACTTCTTTCGCACACTATTCAGATTTTTTCCCGATGAACACCTCGTGAACCAGGGTCAAATGAAGCGCTTACATATTTTTGCTGCATAACGGGGTCGCGATGATTTCGACTTTCGCTCCGCAATCTTCATCCGGGCAGAAGATTCTCTTCTAAAGAATTTCCGCGATAAGATGCTTCTTTAAACGCAACTTGCAAGCGAAATGTGAATCTATCAAAGCAGAGCTGTTCTGAAGAAGGTTCGCGAATGTGGTGATTCTGAAGAAGGATTCGAGACGTCGCTTCAGCCAAGGGCGCGGGGTCGCTTTGTCCAAAGACAGATGCGTGTCGTCTTTCGCACTTACCTACTCTGCCCTGGCGACGGAGAGAGAGAGAGAGTCCTTCGACGGAGAGGGGGAGGCAGAAAGCGAGGAAGAGAGAGAGAATGGGATAACGGGTGGCAGCAAAGCATGTGGCCGTCGGGAGTAATTATTCCTGCTTTCGTCCACTTCCGGGAAGAGCTTGTTGTCTCAGATATGATTTACAGCTGTTTTTTAAGGTCACTGCCAAGGGGCATCGACGAATCTTTAGACGTATGTTTGGGATGGAAACAGCTGGGGCAAAGCTTGCAGGCAAGGTTACTACGACTACAATAGAGCGCCCTCTATTACATTGACCTATGAAATTAATTTTCTTTCCTGTTAAAGAGTATCTCTTAGAGAAATATTTCTCTGACATTGTATTTCGGGGCATATTTAACTCAATTGCGATGTATGTATTTCTTTAAGAAATGTAGAATTACTTCTTTATTTTATCTTCCCTATCTTTCCGTGGTATTTAAATATTTTTAGAACATCATGTTTAAGTGTTTGGTATTTTGGGCTTATTCTTTCACTTGCTGGCTTTTCATTCCTAAATGTCCGGTTTAAAAATAATTTTTGGAGTTTGATTATTAAGAAACAGCAAATTCGAGTCTGGAAAAGTGTATCCATTCTAGCTTTTGTAGTTAAGAAGGAGACGACAGAGTACTTTGAAGCTGTCTACTCTCTGCTCACTCTAGTCTGTCTTTAATAATGTTTTTCAGACTATGCTCATAGGCTCCTTCGAAGACATTTTGAATGTATAATTAATATCCGTTTATTGTTTCCAGAAAATATGTCTTTTGTATTAGCAACTCTTTTAGGTACAAAAATCTCTACATTTTGTTAATCTTTGCCTCAAATTTTTCACTGAGTTTAAGCTTGATGTAATAGAAAAGATTTTCTCGAAACTCAAATCATTTGGACGCTCCATTTTAAGATTGTACTCATATGATTTTATGATTACAGTTCTATTCACTCTACAAAAAATATTAAATTTATTGCAAATGAGAACCAGGTCTTATGTATATCAGTTACCAGCAATTCGAATGTTTCAATTTTTTTCCACTTTTAAGAAGTTTTGTAATTGGGGGAATAAATTTGGGTTCATATAAGAAGATAAAAAACTTTAGAACGCGTGAAAGAGCGCTTTCGTTGAACACGATTTCTTCATTTCTTTTTCAAGTTGTACCACGCTGTATAAGCGCAGCTGTTTCAAAACGTAACCACCTTATGTGGAACAACAACACGTGGACAACCCCTAAAAGTGGGCATCATGCGATGCGTCGCAGCTTTCTGCTAGTGTATGAATACTCTAACAAATCTCTGGAAAATGGCAGACCAGTGTCTAAACTACTGTGAAACTTGAGTGTTTCTTTAAGCATAGCATATCGTTATATATTTTGATATTCGTCTACTTACTCTCTCCTATGCGCAGTAGCCCCTTGCATACGTCCACACTATATCATTAATGTCCTTTACACACAATGTAACTTAATTGTTTATCTAAGTTTTTTGCATGAATATTTGTGCGTGTATGAGTGGAACCACAAAAGATGTTTTTTAGTAGATATGATGAATGAGTGATTTTGTTGTGTTTTTACTATCCGTGATAATCTCGTTTTAATTAATACCTACAATATAGGGACTGAAAGTCTAGATTCAATTGCTGTTGTGTGTTAAATATAATTTTTTGTAGTTTTCCTCTATTACTAAGTAATTTGTAAGTCTTGTATAAAAATTGATATGTTTCATATATTTATATTATTGTAAACGATGGTAAATGAGATTAAATTTCCCCTCAAATCTCAAAAGTGCTCACTAAAAAGAGTATTAAATATGCAAATAATTATTACTACCAGTATTTTAAAAAAGTATATCTAAGTGTAGCGTAAGTTTAGAGAGTACTAATTGTAAGACTTGTAAGAAGTGGCTAGTTTTTTCTGTAGTAATAACTCCTCTTTTGCACGCACTGATTTTCCTATTTCCCTCAGAAGTAGCAGCACGAATGGAGACCTAGACACACAGTCTCTGCAAAATACAGTGCTACATGAAGAGGATAAAATTTTCCCCTGCCGCTATAAAATGAAAAAAACAACACATTCAATTTTATAGTCAAAGAAGTTGTGAGAATTTATCGAAACATGTTTTCAGCTCGTTTTCTTAGCGCAGGTAATACATTCGCGATGAAGTCTCATTTCAATGAAGTGACTGTAGATTGTCATGATTATGTTGCATTTTTATGTAAAAAATCATAAATGTTTTGGTGTTTCATTCTCTACTCCTATGTAAAATGTCATCGAAAATATTTTGAAAAACTATTTCTAGAAATTCTTTCGCGATAAGAACGATGAAAACATGCCACAACACAGTAATGACACTGAAGCTATGTTAAGAGACATTCATGACGTATTATTAGTTTTTATATCAATCATTTAATTCAGAACAGCGAATACGTCAGTACCAATACACACATTTACGATATGCTGAGCCAAAAAGATGTCTCAAGCAAACGAAGGAGGTGATAGAAATACAAGATGTGTGTTCTATGACATATATCCATCCAGTGATTTTAGGTGAACTTACTTCAGGGTTAGTGCAAATCGCAAATCTCTGTCGTAAATGGAAAACTTGCTTTGGAGGAGCCAGAAAGCAAAGATGTGTTTCGTTAAGCTCATTTATAACGCGATAATGGCCTGCCACGCGCCACTCCACGCGCCACTCCACGCGCCACACCACGCGCCACTCCACGCGCCACTCCACGCGCCACTCCACGCGCCACTCCATGCGCCACTCCACGCGCGGTGGACGGAGGCAACGCCCCCAGCGGGTCCGCGATCGGCCGAACAAACGCGTCTGCTCGACGACTCTGCCCTTCACTGCAGCAGACACTTTAAAGAACCCAAGCCATTGCTGTGGGGGCGTGTGGAATAAAGCGAAAAGATTAAAACTGTTTTCCCAAAAGCTGTTTTCGATAGCTATGTTAGGAGATAAAGCTATAAAATAAACTTCGCGTTCTTGCATAAGTGATGCTCTGGTCATATTTTGTAGAAACTATTGCTCCTAAAACTTTCTGCTCATTTTTGACCGAGTATGTTTCTATTGTGCTACCTTGAATTGGAGAATTTTGAACGGACTTTTGTTCATAAACTAGTCAAATAAGTTTGTGTACTTTCTCGTTTAATGGCTCTGTTCAGCCAAATGATTCGAGTTCATTTCATACTGGTCTGCCCGCTTGGATCTTAACCCCATTTTGCCAGACCATTTCGGGAACGAATGTTATCGGACCTGCGATATAGTGAGTGCGTAAAAATGTTTCGTTAATAAAGAGCTTTCTTCGTCCAAATGCAAATTTGGCCGATCACGGGTCCACTCTGCCAATGTCCTCAATATTTGTTTTCAGGGAAAGTTTGAAGAATTGTAACGTAGAATACAGAATTATTCAAAACTGCCTTTGGACCTCGAAAAAACAACAGTGTCATTATGTAATATTTGTATGTGTGTGTGTGTGTGTGTGTGTGTGTGTGTGTGTGTGTGTGTGTGTGTGATTGCGAAATCATTAGGGAATTTCTATCAGCGTAGAAAACTATTCATGGTGGCAAAATTTTCGATGCACACAACTTGTGGCCGCCAGGTTGGAGCTGCGAAGGGAAGCCTTCCATTTCTCGAAGTAATGCCCGTAAGGACGTGCATACCGTTCAGTGCTCTACATTCACTCAAATCCGTCCATCACATATCCTGCACTAGGAACCTTGAGAGTCAAACGTTATATCTAATGCTTAGATGCAAGCAAAAACATTTCAGCATGATAAAGTGCACGATTTGAAGTCGGTAGTTTATAAACCCCCGACTTTTCGAATGGCCAGTATATTTCTTCATTGATTATTTAGAAATGTTAATTTCAAAATTTTAGAAGGAATGACGTTATAACGGATGACGAAAGTTTTAACTTGTAGATCTGAAGGCAATTTTGAATCACTTCATACCAGAAACGCCGATATTTCGATTTTCGGAGTCTTCTTCAGGCCGAACTATGTCGGCTGTCTTTTACGTGTCTAACTCAGTGCAGAACGTATGATGGTCTGAGCTTTCTGTCCTGAAGAATGTCCTGACTACTGAAGTTGTAACGTTAATCTTCGAGTTCACAATGCGGCTTAATAATCTTCGCTCTCAGGGCGATGTCACGCCTTTGGCTGAAATTCCCATATTTCTATCATACTACTTTTGGACCCTTCATCAGGGAAAATCCATTTGGGTATCCTACTTATTCTACCCTGAAGTGAGGCTAAAATTTGGACTCCCACTTTAATAGCCTTCTTCGGCACACTATTCAGATTTTTTCCCTGATGAACACACTCCGTGAACCAGGGTCCAAATGAAGCGCTTTAATATTTTTGCTGCATGAACGGGGTCGCGATGATTCGACTTTCGCTCCCCAATCTTCATCCGGGCAGAAGAATTCTCTTCTAAAGAATTTCCCGATAAAGATGCTCTTTAAACGCAACTTGACAACGAAATGTGAACTCTATCAAAGCAGAGCTGTTCTGAAGAAGGTTCCGCGAATGTGGTGATTCCCTGAAGAAGGATTCGAGAACGTCGCCTTTCAGCCAAGGGCGCGGGGTCGCCTTGTCAGGAAGACAGATGCGTGTCGTCTTTCGCACTTACCTACCTCTGCCCTGCGCGACGGAGAGAGAGAGAGAGTCTCTTCAGACGGAGAGGGGGAGGCAGAAAGCGAGGAAGAGAGAGAGAATGGGATAACGGGGTGGCAGCCAAAGCAATTGTGGCCGTCGGGAGGTAATATTCCCTTTCGCCACTTCCCGGGAAGAGCTTGTTTGTCTCAGATATCGATTTACAGCTGTTTTTTAAGGTCACTGCCAAGGGGCATCGACGAATCTAGACGTATGTTTGGGATGGAACAGCTGGGCAAGCTTGCAGGCAAGGTCTACACGACTACAATAGAGTCGCCTCTATTACATTGACCTATGAAATTAATTTTCTTTTCCTGTTAAAGAGTATCTCTTAGAGAAATATTTCTCTGAATTGTATTTCGGGGCAGTATTTACTCAAATTGCGATGTAGTATTTCTTTAAGAAATGTAGAATCTACTTCTTTATTTTATCTTCCCTATCTTCGTGTCTTAAAATCATTTTTAAGAACATCATGTTTCAGTGTTTGTATTTTTGGGCTTATTCTTTCACTTGCTGGCTTTTCATTCTAAATGTTTCCGGTTAAAAATAATTTTTGGAGTTTTGATTATTAAGAAAACCAGCAAATTCGAGTCTGGAAAAAGTGTATCCATTCTAGCCTTTTGTAGTTAAGAAGGAGACGACAGAGTACTTTGAAGCTGTCTACTCTCTGCTCACTCTAGTCTAGTCTTTAATAATTTTTCAGACTATGCTCATATAGCTCCTTCGAAGACATTTGAAGTGTATAATTAATATCCGTTTATTGTTTCAGAAAATATGTCTTTTGTATTAGCAACTCTTTTAGGTACCAAAAATCTCTTACATTTTGTTCATTTTGCCTTCAAATTTTTCACTGAGTTAAGCTTGATGTGATACGAAAAAAATCTTTCCGAAACTCAAAATCATCTTGGACGCTCCATTTTACAGATTGTACTCCATATGATTTTATGATTACCATGTTCTATTCACTCTACAAAAAATATTAAATTTATTGCAAATGAGAACCCAGGTTTACTGTATAATCAGTTACCAGCAATTCGAATGTTTCAATTTTTCCACTTTTAAGAAGTTTGTAATTGGGGAAATAAACTTTGGGTTCATATAAGAAGATAAAAAACTTTAAGAACCGTGACAAGAGTCGCTTTCGTTGACACGATTTTTCATTTCTTTTTTCAAAGTTGTACACGTGTATAACGCGCAGTGTTTCAAAACGTAACCACCTTATGTGGAACAACACACGTGACAAACCCCTAAAAGTGGGCATCATGCGATTGCCGTCGCAGCTTTCTGCTAGTGTAGAATACTCTACAAAATCTCTGGAAAATGGCAGACCAGGTGTCTAAACTACTGTGAAACTTGAGTGTTCTTTAAGCATAGCATATTCCGTTATATATTTTGATATTTCGTCTACTTACTCTCTCCCTTGCGCAGTATGCCCCTTGCCATACGTCCACACTCTATAATCTAATGTCCTTTACACACAATTGTAACTTAATTGTTTATCTAAGTTTTTTGCATGAATATTTGTGCGTGTATGAGTGAACCACAAAGATGTTTTTAGTAGATATGATGATGAGTGATTTTGTTGTGTTTACTATCCAGTGATAATCTCGTTTTAATTAATACCTAAATATAACTTGAAAGTTAGATCTCAATTGTGTGTGTGTTAAATATAATTTTTTGTAGTTTCCTCTATTACTAAGTATTTGTAAGTCTTGGTATTAAATAATTGATATGTTTCATATATGTTATATTATTTAAACGATTGGTAAATAGAAGATTAATTTCCCCTCAAATCTCAAAAGTGTCACTAAAAAGAGTATTAACAATATGCAAATAATTATTACTACCCAGTAATTTTAAAAAAAGTATATTAAGTGTAGCGTAGTTTAGAGAGTACTAATTGTATTAGACTTGTAATGAAGTGCATAGTTTTTCTGTAGTATTAACTCTCTTTTGCACGCACTGATTTTCCATTTCCTCAGAAGTAGCACGAATGAGACACTAGACACACAGTCTCTGCAAAATACAGTAGCTACATGAAGAGGATAAAATATTTCCCCTGCCGCTATAAAAATGAAATAAAACAACACATTCAATTTAATAGTCACAAGAAGGTTGTGAAGAATTTATCGGAAACATGTTTTCAGCTCGTTTTTTTAGCGCAAGGTAATACATTAGTCGATGAAGTCTCATTTCATGAAGTGACTGTAGATTTGTCATGTTATGTTGCATTTTATGTAAAAAATCATAAATGTTTTGGTGTTTCATTCCTTATCTCTATGTAAAATGTATTCGAAAATATTTTGAAAAACTATTTCTAGAAATTCTTTTCGCCGATAAGAACGATGAAAACATGACACACACGACAGTAATGACACTGAACCTAATGTTAAGAGACATTCATGACGTATTATTAGTTTTATATCAATCATTTAATTCAGAACACACGAATACGTCAGTACAATACCACACATTTACGATTATGACTGAGCCATAAAGACTGTCTCCAAGCAAACGAAAGGAGGTGATAAAATACCAGATGTGTGTTCTATGACATATATCCCATCCAGTGATTTTAGGTGAACTTACTTCAGGGCTTTAGTGCAAATCGAAATCCTTGTCGTAAATGGAAAACTGCTTTGGAGGCAAGCCAGAAAGCAAAGATGTGTTCGTTAAAGCTCCATTTATAACGCGATAATGGCCCCGTAAACATTCAAGAAAATCCAGAAGGACGAAGCAAATTGTCAAGCTTTTAGCAAGGACTGACTAGGACATAAATTCTCAACCTCGGGAGATGAATTCATATTTTTAGTGAACATTATTGCTACTTTGAGGTTCATTTTGACTGTGGCAGTGCTTGCATCGATGACTACTGTATTCGTGTGTGTCCCAACAGGTAAACCATTCCCACATCCAACATTCGAGCGTTCAATCGTCTTATCCCGTCCATCCAAAGCTGGATGGTCCTTACTTCTAAGAGGATGTGGGTAGTACTTTCCCGCAGTGATCAACTTCGAGTTGGCAGAGACAGACGTGTGTATTCAGTGTATTAGTGTGTCTCTTATGTGTTTATTCGTATGGTTTAGTTACGCACGTTTCTGTTGAATGTTTTCACGTCCAAAAGCCTGCAACTTGATGTTGAGACACTTGATGTAACACACAACCAGACGTCTTGCAACAACAAAATCTCCGCTCTGATTATTGTGAAATGTTTTCTCAAGCGCAGTGCAACAACTCACACTTTTCACAGAAATAACTATTTTATTCTTACGTGTTAAAATTATTTTTTACATTCCACAAGAAAAGAAAGAAACTTCCGGAAATAAAAAAAAAAGTTTACAAAGTGTTTGATTCAACTGTTTATACAATTTTTGCAGGTCTACATTTTATCGTAATTCTAATCAGAAAACAGAAAGAGAAAAAATAAGATCAGTAGTAATGAATATACAGAAAAGGGACAGAAACTAGAACAATCTACTACAATTATAAACGATTGGTTACACGATCTGATGAGACGAACAAATTGACTGATTGAAACAACTACTTGCTCAGGGCAGCGTCATAGTTCATGAGGTGGCACATTTTATTTATTGTGATTCCATATAAAGCTTTACTTGGATCTATCCTCTCTCTTATTTTGAAAGCACTATTAATCAATAGATCAAAACGAATAAATTGGGTTTCTCTGTTTCCTTAAAATACTTGCGTCGTTAACGACATACCGTAGAATCTCATGCAAAATAAATAAGAATTAGGATTTACCGAGTTGAATATTCAATAAATTTGCTATTCTTTCTTATTGATACATTTGTTATCTACTTATTTATTATAGTCGTCTATTATTATCGTAAGATACGCGCTTATTGTTCAAGCCTTGACACTGCAACCCTCACGCTGGCTTGGGAAAATATTTCTTCTTCGTTTCCTGTCTCTCTGTTCAATCTTTCAAGCGGGAATGTGCAACTTACTACCTACGGGTGCCATGCATTTTTTAAATAGTTAATGTATTGTTTATTGTAATGTGTTTAGTTAGAGTTATCAGTTAACAGCTTTTAGTTCTTGAAGTAGAATCTCGAATGTAACCCGTTGGTATTACACGATGCAATTCTCCTTTTTTAGAAAGTACTGGGAACAAAATCTTATTTTAAATTGCCAAAACTTCGTGAGCTGACGTTTAGAAAATTTTTTCGTTGAGTTATTTATGATTAAAAAACATACCCGACAGAACC
The DNA here is from genome assembly GCA_017312745.1 of Gryllus bimaculatus. Classification (NCBI taxonomy): domain Eukaryota; kingdom Metazoa; phylum Arthropoda; class Insecta; order Orthoptera; family Gryllidae; genus Gryllus; species Gryllus bimaculatus. Next base: position 279,256 of record BOPP01000197.1, on the reverse strand, counting down.
TTTCTGAAACTATGCCCAGTTTGTAAGATTCATCAATATTGAAATCAGATCGCTAATAACTTAGCGTTAGAACTATAATAAATTCTGACGATAATTTAAAGAAAACTAATATCTCCAGTCTTAATTAGTTTGCGTTTCAATGATTTAAAATATTGGCGTTAATTAATAAATTTTGTAATTAAAAATAAATGTTGGCATTTTTTGTAATAACATCTTAATTTGAAATAACAAAAGAATTCTACACTTCGTGAGTAAGTACTACAGACGGGGGAGGTGACCTATCTAAGAATTCACTAAACAGAAGTTTGTTATAATATCTCATGAAATAATGGCCATTTAAAATACCAGAACTTTCTGAAAAAAATATTATATGTTCAGAGCTTTATTGTTTTTGGTTGTTCCCTTTTCTAAAACGTTCACATCTTCACTGCTTCTGTCACTACCTATCTATAAGTACCTTGAAGTGCTTTAGTTTTAAAATTTATTCGCTGAAGATATATTGCTACCGTACGAACTTTTATTGGTGTTTTCATGATATATTGTAATTTAGTGAATTACTAGGCACTTTTAGTTATGAAGAAGCATGATTTTGATCACAAGGTGCCTGAAGTCACATCAAACTTATTCAATTTTTTTATTTTATCTATGTAAATTACGCCTTGAACAATACTGTATATATAAATAGATGTACAGACTTTCTACTATAAATGATAGAAACTTCTATTAATATACGGCAAATATTTTGCAAGATATTGAGAGTACAAAGAACGCATACAGAGGAAACAAAATATATTTATATTCACTTCAGAAAATTACTTGTGTAACTCATCAAAGGTAAGTGGCAAGATTTACTTGTGAAATGAAACAAATATTGTGATTGTGACTTTAACTTACAGCAATGTTGGAATCTTATCATATTCTTCATCATGAAAACTGTCAAAGGAAAATTATCAAATGAATAGCAAAAATAATCATTCACTAGTATTAATAATGGTAATACTCTACACAATTCTCTACACTTAACATATTTTTCAAATCCTCTTGCAGAAGCAATGATTTTTTTTAAATTCTGACTCAGATAAAACCAATGTTCAGCATTTGTTAGAGAGAAACGTGTAAAAGATGATGATTTGTCGATATGAAACTGCTGAGAGAGGGTATTATGTTTTATCTGAATTGTATATTGTAACCTGTTTGTATGAGTGATGATTATTGCTTATGAAAATTGTAAGGTACCTTAAAATATTTTTTCTACAGATGTTTACAAATGGTGTATGCCAAGGTAACTATATTGTTTTTAGGTATGTTTGCCAAGGCAACCATATTGTTTTCGTAGAAAAGTACTTCATGAATGACTGTGAAACACTTTTTTTCGCGGTTTTGGACATGCTGTGCTACATAAAACATATAGGAAAAAGTATTTACGAGTAATTAAAATTATATCCACAAAAATAATTACAGTACTTAGAAACATAAACTCAAGGAAAATATGCTAAACTGTATATTAAATTTGCAGATACACTTACCGCAAAATTTGAAATCGCATATTTTCTACACTCAACTCACTCCTCTCCAGAATAACTATTATACTGGCTATCTATAATAAATGTAATTTGATTGTAAGTAAGACAACCGCTTCTAAAAGAAATGTATCGAAATGAACAGAATTCTACGTATCATTTCCTCACACTTTGCAACACCATGATCATACATACAATTTTGCTATTCCCCGAGATTTCCAACATCTTACTCCAATACAAAATTACAAATCTTTGTGACATAATTTTAAAAGTTGTAGAAAAATGTTCAAACTTCGTAAATTTGTTTTCGTGAACGAGGATGAGAATGTTACTAATGAACGTTTGATTTTGTTTTTAGATATAACAGGAATTACTACAACAGGAATATGAATCTTTTAATATCAAAATACACATATCCACTGAACATCACTCTGAAACGACAACCCAAAGTATAAAGTTGCACGAACTAATGAAGATTATTTAGAATCCGAAGCACGTTTTATTCCGTTCAACAATATTCAACAATATATTTAACGAAACGAAAATAGTTGCAATGTCAGTATTGAAACGGTTCGGGAACTACTTCGCTTTGATCCTTTGGTTGTGAGATAACAGAGTACGCCGAAAGCCGGGGCCGTATTTCAGGAATCATTCAACGGAACTTTCGACTGAGTTGCGTGGGAGCGTCATGAGTTTTGAGGCGCGCCACAAATGAGTTATGGATGGCGTTCCACCGCAACCACCCGCCGCCACGAATCTCTGCGGAGGTATTTTGTTGCGAGCCACCCTCCTCCCTCCCACGCCCCCGCGAGCGCCGGCGCCCCCGCGCGTCAAAGGGGAGAGAGAGAAAGACATAAAGAAAGAGAGAGAGAAAGAGAGAGAGAAAGAGAGAGAGAAAGAGAGAAAGAGAGAGAGAGAAAGACGAGAGAGAAAAGAGAGAAGAAGAGAAAGAGACAATAGAGAGAGAAGAAAGAGACAAAAGGAACAAGAGAAAAGGAGAAAGAGAGATAAGAGAAAGAGAGAAAGAGAAAGAGAGAAAAGAGAAAGAGAGAAAGAAAGAGAGAAAGAAGAAAGAGAAGAAAGAGAAAGAGAGAAAGAGAAAGAGAGAAAGAGAAAGAGAGAAAGAGGAAAGAGAGAAAGAGAGAACAGAGAGAAAGAGAAAGAGAGAAAGAGAAAGAGAGAAAGAGAAAGAGAAAAGAGAGAAAGACGAAAAGAGAAAGAGAGAAAGAGAGAGAGGAGAAAGAGTAGAAAGAGAGAAATGAGAAAGAGGAAAGAGAAAGAGAGAAAGAGAAAGAGAGAAAGAGAAAGAGAGACAGAGAACGAGAGAAAGAGCAAAGAGAGAGAGAAAGAGAAAAGAAAGAGAGAAAGAGAAAGAGGAGAAGAGGGAAGAGAGAAAGAGGGGAGAGAGAAAGAGGGAGAGAGAAAGAGGGAGAGAGAAAGAGGGAGAGAGAAAGAGGGAGAGAGAAAGAGGGAGAGAGAACAGAAGGGAGAGAAGAAAGAGGTGAGAGAGAAAAAGGAAAGAAGAAGAAAGAGAGAGAGAGAATGAAGGAGAGAGAATGAGGGAGAGAGAAAGAGGAGAGAGAATGAGGGAGAGAGAAGAGGGAGAGAGAAATGAGGGAGAGAAGAATGAGGAGAGAGAAATGATGGAGAGAGAATGAGGGAGAAGAGAATGAGGGAGAGATGAAAGAGGGAGAGAGAGGGGAAGAGGAAGAGGAGAGAGAAAGGAGAGAGAAGATGGAGAGAGCAAGGGGAGAGAGGAGAAGAAGAGAGAGAGAAAGAGGGGAGAAGCAAGAGGGAGAGAGAAAGAGGGAGAGTGAGCAAGAGGGAGAGAGCAAGAGGGAGAGAGCAAGAGGGAGAGAGCAAGAGGGAGAGAATAAGAGGGAGAGAGCAAGAGGGAGAGAGCAAGAGGGACGAGAAGAAGAGGAGAGAGAGAAGGAGAGAGAAAGAGGAGAGAAAGAGGGAGAGAGAAAGAGGGAAAGAGAGAAAGGGAAGAGAGAAGAGGGAGAAGGCAGAGAGAAAGAGGGAAGAAAAAGGAGAGAGAAAGAGAGAGAGAGAGAAAGAGGGAAGAGAGAAAGAGGGAGATGAGCAAGAGGGAGAGGAGAAAGAGGGAGAAGAGGCAAGAGGGAGAGAGCAAGAGGGAGAAGAGAAAGAGGGAAGAGAGAAGAGGGAGAGAGCATGAGGGAGAGAGAAGAAGGGAGAGAGCAAGAGGGAGAGAGCAAGAGGGAGAGAGCACGAGGGAGAGCAGCAAGAAGGGGAGAGAGAAAGAGGGAGAGAGCAAGAGGGAGAGAGCAAAGAGGGAGAAAAAGAGAGAGAAAGAGGGAGAAAAAGAGAGAGAAAGAGGGAGAAAAAGAGAGAGAGAGAGAAAGAGGGAAAGAGAGAAAGAGGGAGAAAAAAGAGAGAGAAAGAGAGAGAGAAAGAGGGAGAGTCACGGCCATTGCCCTCATTCTTCTCTTTCTTCTCCAAATATGTGGAACGGACCAACTAGTTTGCTACGCGTGGCGCTCCCGATGGGAAATTTCTTGTTAGATATTTGTGTTGGTGCTATACACGTCCGTATTAAAAATACATTTGAAACGCTAAACAATTACATCACTCGTCCATTCTCGGGTTTTGAAAGTTGCATGGAAAAGGTGTATCGATAAAAATACATTTAAAAATTTTGTTTCATCACAAAATTAGGTTTGATTATCATCAATCTGATAAATGAAGTCGTAACAATTCATGTTTTGCTTGAAATGCAGTATACAAGAATTCACAGAATTTCGCCACTGTATGCGACTGGATATACCAAAAACACGTTTTTTAGATTACTTTCACAATATTATAAAAGAATTCAGATAGAAATAGTATCCATTCATTCGTTGCTTAAATTGAAGAGGGAGAAGAAAAATTGCATGAGCTACAGACCAGATCTCAAAATGCTTCAAAACCTCCCAAACCTCGAGAGCGAAAGCTTCCGCGGCCGCTTTCAGTATCTGCTTGTCTGTCCGGGGGACGCTGCGCCCTAGACACAGGAGCCAACGTTTCGGCCGCCATTCTGCGACCTTGCTGCGTTTCGCCGTGAGGAAAGTAGTTACTCTCGAAACACATTTTAGGTGCTTCACACATGTCCACTTAGTAGTAGCCTTAAGCAACAGTACAATGGTGACGAAGAAGGAATTGGGAAAGGGTCAAACCGTGATGGACGGACGCACGGTATAAGTTGAACGGAATGCTAAAGAATGCGAATGCTAAGCATAAAGTTAACAAGCAGTGATTGATTTATAAAAGGATAGGCTCTGGAACGCGTCGAAAATTAATTATTAATTTAAGAGAAATAGTTACATATTAAAACATAATTTAGTGAATATAACTCATAATTAACAATTAATGAAGGTGGTAGAACTAGCTAAATATGAATGTAATCATAATATTAGGAAATAAAAAAATAGAGTTCATAATAATACAGTGATACAGTAAAACGGAAATTTTCTATTTTGAGTTTTCGGTATTTGATCAAACTGAAAAGCGAGCCTAGCATGTGTTTGTCCGTTGCTTCATTTCTATTTCGTTCCTGACGTACCGGAATGCCGTTTCATCGCGTTCCGCGAGAAAGAAATCCCAGCTCGTAAGTATTGACTGGCGAACCTCATAGTCTTTGTGAGTAAGACCCACGGGATGAAAATCTCCATCTATGCTTAGGGTTTGAATACGGGTCCCTCAGTTCAGCCAACGTGTGTTCTAACTACTACGCTACCACGACCCACATTTATATATTTAGTTGCATTTATTTATTATTTATTTACATTGTTTATTGAGATTTAGAGGCTCCTACATTAGAGAGGCCATCACGATTCGCGAATATTCCATTGAGTAGGTAATAAATAGTAGAATGAGGGACAGAGGAAATAGGGGAAACTTCTAGAAAACCTGCCGAGTGTTCGCTTTGTTCACCACAAATTCCCAATGGATTGGCCGGAGATCGACCCCACGCCCCAGCGGTGGCTGTTACGTTGCGAGTCTCTTTCAGCAGCGGTCAGAACGTCGGTCGTGTTTGACCGTCTTCAGAGCCGTTATGTTCCAAGGCGATCTAGTTTACGCACGTAACGTATACATGGTCGTTAATGTCTGGACAAGCAAGCCAATGAAATGATATTATTTTATACTTTTCCTGTAACCTATCATTATATTTTCACCGGGAGAGGTCCTATGTTCGAGTGTCGAAGGTGACAGGATTTTCGACATAAGCTGCATATCTAGGTCGAGTTCGCTGTCTGGAGGAGAATTATAGCGGCCGGATGCTCTGAACGGTAGTTTCTCGTGGTTTCTCCGATACACACACCAGACGAACGGCCGAGCAGTATCCTAACAAAAGGGCGACGGGCATCCCGCGATCTTTCCTTTCTCTTCCTTGTCATATCCTCGCCCCTGTACACACACGCACACTAACATGCATTACACTACCAACCAGGTTGAGACATTGGTCGAGAGTTTAGCACTTGGTGGTGGGTGAAACCTGGTTGGGAAAACCCCCGCTAGCCCTCGGGCAGGTCCGCTCTAGATTTCACCATCCAGTGGGAGAAGGACACCACAACTTGACGAAGCAAACATGCTCTCCTCTTACGGGACTAATGGTAATAGAAGTTGAAGCAGCAGGTCAATCATGACGTCTTCGGAGGAGAGGAAAGAAAGGGCACGCGGTGGAGAATGCGAGGCAAGCGTGCAGAGCGCGCCGCCAACGGCGCCCGAGTCACCAGGGCATTGGGGCGAGTGGGGGCGGAGGGGGTCGGAGGGGGCGGAGGGAGCGGAGCGGGGTGGGGGGGGGGAGGGGCGAGGGAGGGGGGGGGGGGCGGAGGGGGGGGGGGCGGGGGGGCGGAGGGGGCGGGGGGGCGGGGGTTTGGCGGAGGGGCGGAGGCGGGCGGAGGGGGGGGGGGTCGGAGGGCGGAGGGGGCGGAGGGGGCCGACGGAAGCGCAGACTGCGTTCGCCGCCAGGCGGCGACGTGTGGCGGGGCGCGCGGCCCCTGTTGCGGCGGCGGGCGGGTGCAGGTCAGCGCGCCGTCGGCAAACGCCCGAGATCAATAGACGGCGGCCCATACGCGCTGCCGCCCCGCCCGGCGCTTCGTCGCCGAACCGCCGCTCACCTGCCCCTTCTCCAACCCACCCCTTTTCATACCGTCCCCTCCTCAGACTCGCACCCTAATTTCTCTGACGCCAAAGCTCTTCCTCAGCCACCATTCCCCGTGCACACTCATTCCCGCCAAACCTTTGCAGATCAAACTCTTTCCCCGCCAGGCCTCCCGTTCTACTACCTCCCTCCGGCGCGCGTTCCACTTCTTTTCTATCGCCAATTCTATTACTCGCTACACCCGGCAAATCCGTCCCCCCGACTCGCTCCCGTCCTGCCCTTGCACGACCTGCTCCCTTTCTCAGCTGCCCTCGCTACACTCCATCCCCTCACCCTTTCCCCTTCGCCCTCCCGCCGTCTCTCGCTCCCATCCGTCCCATGCACCGCCTCGCTCCCGCTCCCCCATGCGTCACCCCGGCCCCATCTCCCCCTCCCCTCCTCGCCCACTCCCTCTGCCAGACTGGTTACCACCCGTCTCGTCTCGCGAGCGCTGCAGCAGTGCGCGACGCTTCATAACGACATGACCCAGTTAAGAATTACGCAAACCCATACCTCAACGTTCTCCGTGCGTGTGTTTTGCACCCACAAGTTACAGTGTTTTCTCCCTCCCTCCACTTCGCTACTCGGAGTGAGCCATGCAAAACAGAAATCCTTATCATGCGCGAACTGCGATGAACTACAGACACAAGGGAGGAGGGCTCGTGGCACGTAAACTGAAGTAAAGGGGACGTGAGAGGGTGCAGTAGGAGAAGAGGCAGTGCTAGGTTGGCGTAGTTAAGGTTGCATAGAGGTGATGTAAGGCTGGTTTAAGGTAGGTTGGGTAAGATAAGGCGTGGTAAAATAGGTTGAGTTAAGATAGGGTGACGAAAAATAGGTTGGGGGTAAAGTAGGTTGGGGTAAAGTAGGCGGGAGTAAGATTGAGGGTATAAAAAGCAGACATTTCCGAGGCTAAGTGGACGGAGACAAATTAGGCAGGGAAATGCGGTGGCGGCGAGGGAAGGTAAATGATAGGGAAGTTATAGGCTGACCGGACACTGTGGTGTTAGTTGGGTGGACTCATGATGGTGGGACTGGAAGGTGGGCGGGTAATGCAAGTCAAGGGATCGACAGAACAAGGGTATTGGAAGCAAGGTGGAATTGAGGGGTGGGGATGGAATGGAGGAATTGAGGAAAAACAGTCGGACAAAAGAGCAAGGGCAAGGCCGGAAGGGGTGGCAAAGGAGCGGGAAAATATATATAGCAAAACTGACAAGTGCGACAATAGGCAACAAACGAGACGATGGAAAATCAGAGAGGGAGAGCGAGGCGGAAGAAAAGGGACATAGCAGGAGCGTAGGAAGCAACAGAGGCATTGTCAGGGTTCTGCAACATCTTTTTATCTCTCCCCGGGCGTGTGGCTGCGCCCGCCCGCCATTGGAGCCTTGGCCGCTGGCTTCTTCGGGCAGGCGACGACAGCGCGGCGACGGGGCCGGGCGGAGGAGCTCTTGGTCGCCGCGACCTTCCCTGGCCAGCCGCCAGACAGCGGGACACCACCGCTCATGCATTGAACGAAAGGGATTCTCGATTAACGACGTGCAGTTCTATGAACGGCGCTAGCTTGATTCTCCGTTCCCACGTCAACCGACTTTGCTGAAAATTATATTATATTTTCAATTTTTTAAATGTCTGGCTTCATTTACTGTTGAGTGCAGTGATGACGATATAGTGAAATATTATTAAAATACAAGAATATAACAGCCACGATTATTGTGCTGGATGACGTCACGGGGCTATGTCCTACCCAGTACGAGAACCATAATATATTTGCCTTTGCTTCATTCCAAATTTCTTGCCATTGCTAAAAGCTTTCTATCTCTAGCACTCTATCTGTTTAAAAATACTCTTCGCGAATTTATGGTTGAAAAAACAAACAAATCATTTAAGTCCATCTAGTTTCGTTCCAAATTATTGTTGCAATGAAAATCGAGAACAACCAGGAAGATAACGGATGTATTAGTAGCTAACAAAATGTACGACTTAAATCACTGCCATTTCTCAAGCAGAAAATCATGATATAACCTGCATAACTGCCATTCCTGAAAAGTATCACAAGGGAAAATCACAGAAAAACTAGCTTTGCACTACACAACGTATGCTCATCCGTATTTGTCCCATTCGTTTAAAGTAGATGCTCTAGGAAACTGACTTACTGTATTTCGGTCTCATTGCCCTTGCCGGTGAGCTCTATCGCCATCGAATTGTCCGTAATGCGTATGCTGACCAGCAATTGTGTCAATTAAACATGCATTATTTAATTATTATTTCATAAATTAAATACCAACTTTTACCCAACCGTAATATAAAATGCCATAATAGTGTAATAATATATCAAAATATAAATTTAAAAATGTAATTCCTAAAAACACTAATCACGCACACACCCTATCATTTCGCTGTATGTGATGCTCATTCACTGCAAAATACAACGGAACTATGAATGTTATTTTAGTAAAACAGAGTACTATTTCAGTTTAAAAGCAAACACTCTGGAATATTCACGTTATATTTACAGTACAGAATATAACGCCAGATTGACAATAAATGCACGAATTTTATTGAAACAGAACAGCTGCAAATGGAATTGATGCTAGAAATCTATGTCGATTCATTTAACTTGGACGTCTGTATTCTAGCAACAATTTGGTACACCTGACCTTGTCACACCGACCTGATATTAACGTGCTTTCAGATTGATTAATTGATTGATTGATTGATTGTTATTTTAGTGAAATTCAAATGCTATGGGAATTGGGTTCGTTGCAGTTCGTTTATTGATTGATTCTTTCTAGTTTCCGGACGTGCCAACTGCTAAGATCATTAGTTCCGTAAGTGTAATGGATGTTTTACTCCCTTTGCGGCTCGCTATGTAAAGTCGAGTTCCGTCAGTGTCCTGAAATTGATTGGAGGATACTAACGAAAACGACAGGAATCGCGAAACCTGACGTGTAGAAATCTTAACCATCGTATATTGTCGTACATTTTGCTAGTTTGCTAGTGTCGAACATCCACGAATGTCGTAACTTGATTATATGATCTCTGGGCCTACGAAACTTCAGATTCGGGCTTGCAATAATCTTTGCTGACGCTTCTGGAAATTTAACGCACGATGAGAGTAGCATTCACATTTCTAAGCGCACGTGAGGAAGGAAGATATTGCCTTAATCCTCGGAGAAGTCATGTGATAGATTAGTTCTTCTGCCAGCGCTTTTTATCCAATCGACAGACGGTTATCTTATACGTCCCGACGGAACGCATATTCAACCAAAAACTAGACAAAAAGGAGGAGGATAATATTACAAGCGTTCTGTGGTCGCTGGCGCATTTGTTGCGACAGTGCTCAGGCTTACGCCTAATTTTGTTCGAAGAAACCATGAGAAACTACTGATCAAGGCCCCTGGCCGTTAGAATTCTCTACTCCAGTCATGTGATCAGTTATTTTGTCACAAGGACATGCTTAACTATTAGCGGGGCATGGAGGGTAAGTGACACGTAGAAATGATTTCAATTCATTTTAGAGACGATGAAAAATTGCACTTGAGGGTGGGGTACTCACTATTAATTTGTAATTTCCCTAATTGGAAAAAGTTGGCAATTAAAAAAAATATTTAGCAGTCTTCAGCTGTGCGTACTTGGACATAGCTCTAAGAACCTGAGCCTCCAACTCATGCAAATTGACACGGAAACGGAACTGCTTTCAACAATTGTGTCCCATCCGGAGAGATGATTCATATCTCCAACTTGCTGCGTACATATGTGGAGGTCCTGGAGATCAAAAAAGAAGAGGAGGATTCTGAAGTTAGAACGAGCTCAGGGAGGCCAAGGGGGGGGGGGCGCACATGATAAAAGTACCGGCGAAAGAAGTTGCAGCCTCTCGAGGTTTTCAGAGGCCAGATGGTCCTATACCGAGAGTTCGGGCCTAACTCTGGAACTCTTTCAATTAGCAAGCGTCTTGCCAGAAATTGCGGGGAGTGGACTAGCAGATCGTTTTAATTGTAAGGAAAAAATTTAATGTGAAAGGACAGATTACCGAAAGTATGACAATGAATATGCTCCTAACAATGCACGACGAAACTAAATTAAATTAAAAGAATATTTGATGTTGAAACTACAGCTCAATTTAAAGCTGTATGTTTGCCAAAGAAAATAATTTTAAAAAAATATTTATATTATTTCGCAAGAACTATAAGAACAACAGCGATTTGTTTAAAAGAAATGTACGCTTAGTAATTCATTTTACACATAAAACATTTAAAATATATAATATATTCTGTTGTCAGTATTTACATTTCAGTTCTTATGATTTAGTTTATGAATAGGCTTCTTAACAGAAACTTCGTATATTTACTTTTTATTTAATATTATTTTGATCTATCCTAAGTAATTATTTATCTAATTCGTTTCTTCTGTGATTTGTTTAGAGAACCTCTGTTGAAGACATGTCTCTCTTGCGTAATGTCTAGTAATCTCAAACCTGCCTCGCACTCGAGTTTACTGATTCACACGCACCCCGATAGCTTACAATAGGCTGTTTTCACGGCGCTGTGTGGTCGTAGAGCCACCTTCTTCCTCTTCCTGAGCAGCTTCCGTGACTGAGAGCCTATCGCAGCCTCTCCCCACCCAGCGAGCACAAGGCCGTTACACTATTTTTAACTTTCAATGCATCTAAATAATTAACAGTTCTGTTAACAATATCATGCAGTTATCTAATAATTTATAATAATCAGTGTTCCATATATTTGTACCATATGACTTCAATTTTAATTACACGGATATTGTTATTCTCTTCTTCTTCCTCTTTTTCTTTGGATCTTCCATATATAAGTTATGGCGCGTTATTGGTTTTATTAGGAAGAATTACTCAAGGTGGTTTCCCATTGTCTTCCCTGAGTTTTCTATCCAGGCTTCTTTAGAATCCTACCTCCGACTCGGGACTGGGAACCTCATCGAGCAGGCTCACCTCGCGGGCAGTCCCCTAATACGCATGGAATTTGACTCTCACTTTGTCCGCCAGATGTCGGCGTCAGTTACTAAATATGAACTGTCTGGGGGAAGGTGAGATCTCGTTAGGGCGAATGTTACCGGAGGGTTTTAATTTGTCCGCGCTCACCACCAAGGTTCTTTTACATTACACAAGTGTGGCCTGACTACTGCGGATTTTCCGCTCTTCGAAAATTCGGGAACCTCGGCTGGGATCGAACCCGCTCACTGGAGGTTCAGAGGGAAGTAAGCTAACCCCATACCCACCGATGCCTTATATTGTTATTATTACCTATTGCATTGAAAATAATGATGAGGTGAATGTCGATAGAGGAATGAGACTCAGCGAAAATTGAAGGTCCTCGAGAAAACCTACTGAAAGCTCGCTCTGACCACGGAAAAATCACATGCATTGACCGGAGATCGAATCTGGAACACAGAGGTGGAAAGCGAATACACGCGCTAGCGAACTTCACCATGCACATCGAGACTGATTAATACCAACGACGATATCTCCTATTAGGGTCGGTGTTCAAACAAAGAGCTTCCGGTTCGCCTTGCAACCAATTCCCCTTCGCCGTTGCGAATCACGATTTGCAGCTATTTGCACACTCGATGTAACTAGCGCACGAGCCGCGGTGAGTAAGAACGTTCTCTGTCCCCAAGTGGCGGCGAAACGGGCGAGTCCAAAGAGGCGACAGCTGTAATATTGATCGATTCTGCGCACAAGCCTCTCCATGATATCACCATTTACAATCACAAAATGTCCAGCAACTCTGCATGAAGTTGTTTTGTTGTATGCCGCGAGATTATAAATTATTTAAAGTAAATCAATTGAAAACAAAAACAAACATTTAAATCTTCATAAAACATTTCAAGAGGTTTCCAGATATTTGACAATTTTATGATGCATTTGCAAGAAAATATCAAAGCTAGAATTAATAAATTTAGAACCGTTTATAATAATATAATATTCGGATTTTAAAAGAAATAACAGATATTTTATCAAAGGCCAACAAATATGGTATTTTCAGAACATCTTGGTAATGAAACATATGGCGAGTAAACGTGTGAAGTAATATATAATACTCACGCCATCCGATTTATCAGTGTAAATTACGCAACGCAAAGCACCAGTTACACGTTTTTAACTCTCAATAAACCGTCAACATGATGCGAGTGAGGTGCGTTGACGTGCTCAGTTGACAGCGTCGCCGCGCAAAGCGGCGTCAGCACCTGGTTTCCTGTCGCCTGCAAACAATTCATTGCACTGATTTTACTTCGATTAAGTCACCGCTCTCGGCATCATAGGCGGGTTGTGCGCCAATTACGCTGTTATTCGCTTGTGGAGATTGAACTTTTTGGTTCGCGTTGTTCTGTTTATCTCGAGCAACCAATGCGATTTAGTTATGAATTAAAGTTCATCCAAAGTTCTGGGTGTGTTTAATAACTTTTTAACTGATTTAGAGAATCCCAGATCTTGACATACAAGTCTTTGTACGTATTATATGTTGATGCGAGTTTTTGAATATGTTTCTTCGAATACGATGAAATGAAAATTGCCAATTATTGGCAGATGCTACTCGATTTCTGCGCAACTTGTAATGAAAAATCCTCAAAAAAAGCACATTTCTACGTGTCTCAGTTGATAATTCACAAAAATTAATATATATTTATTTTTCACTTGTTCACTAACTAGCACTATCATAAATTATAGTGGTTCTTAAAATAGTATTTGAATTTAAATCATTACGTTATTTCTGGAAAATGGCTTAACATCCTGTTTTACTAGAAACCTTCATAATTTATACTACCTGTACGGTTTAGTTTATGTGACACTGACAATGATTTATTGCGTACTAAAATCAGATCACTTCAAACGAAATTTGTAAGCAGATATCCAGTGGATCGTGTGGTTAAATAATGGGGTTGTAATATCGAATTTTTCATATTGCAATTTCAAGGAATGAGATAATACTACAGAAAACGTATGTTCACAGTGTTAAATAAATAAATGCACCTGAGAACGCCAGAATGTATCGCAAACTGTGGTTTCATATAATATGGAAATCGCTTTATATA
>BOPP01000197.1:247292-260502 GCA_017312745.1 Gryllus bimaculatus | reverse complement strand
GGGGCGAGTCGGAGAGGAGAGAAGCGAGGGAGAAGAGAGTGTGACAGATGGAGTGGAAGGTAAAGAGAGAAGAAGCGAAGGAAATAAAGTAAGAGAGAGGGAGAGTGAGAATGAGAGGGAGAAGGAAAGAGAGAAGGAGAGAGAGGGAGAGACAAGGAGAGAGAAAAGGAGAGAGAGATGGAAAGAGATGGAGAGGAAGAAAAAGAGAAAAAGACAGATATGGAATGGAGGGATAGATATACAAACAGAGAAAAGGAATAAAGATATAGTGAAAGAGGGAGAGAAACTTTAGATGGAAGGGAAAAAGGATCGTGAGAAGAAAGGTTGGAAAGAGGGAAGAGAAGTAAGAAAAAGGAGAGAAAAAGTGGTATGGAGAGATGGTGGATTGGAAAAAGATGCATAGAGTCAGAAAGAGATAAGGAGTGTTAGAAAGAAAAGGGAAGGGCAAGAACATAAAGAGAATAGAGACCAGAGAGAACTAGAAAGTAGGAGAAAGCGGAAAGGAGAAGAGGGAATGGTGGAATTGAAAGAACGGAAGCGAGACGAAAAGGATGACGGTTACGGGAAGAAAATGTACGGTTGGAGAAACGGTGGTACGGAAAATAATAAGAAGAGGGAAGATGGGAAAAACGTAGCGAGTGAATAGAAGAGATAGAAACAGAGAGATAACACGGATATAGAAAGAGTGAGAGAGGCGAAAAAATAAGAGGGAGTGGCAAAAGAGAAAGAAGGAGATTAAGTTCGGGGACGATGGTGGAAGAGAGGGAAGGAGAAAGAAAAGATGAGAGGAGAGGAGTAGGGAGGGTCTTCAGAAAGCGGCAATAAGTGTATGGTTCATTGATAAATTATTTCATGTTTCCGGGCGCGTCGACTGCTAAGGTCATTAGTTATGTAGTTACAGTGCGTGTTTTATAACAGAAGGTAGTGGTTTTCTTCTCCTTCTGGGTGGTGACGTCTGGCAGCGACCAACACGTCGACTTGCAGCTGTTTCCCCATCCAGGTATCTGCCGTCTGCGGGACACCTCTCCAGCCGGCAGCTTTAAGCTTCCCACTGGTCTTCCGACATGTTTAGTAGTGTAGAGCATGTAAGGGTTAGTGTGTGTTAGTATGGGTGAGGAAAGTGAAAGGAGGTGCAAGGAAAGATCGCGCGCGGTCTCAGGCCCGTTTGTTAGGGTACTGCTCCGGCATTCGCCTGGTACTGATCGGCGCAACCACGAAAAAGTGCCGACGAGAGCAGCCGTCCGCTAGACGTCTCCTCCAGACAGCTGCTAATTCGACCTAGCGTTGCATCTAGTGTCGAAAATCCTGCCACACCGCCGGGAGTCGAACACTGCAGTGACATCGGGGTCTGCCCCGCACCGGCTCATCCGGTGCGTGTGTGTGTGTGGGGGGGGGGAGGCGGCCCAGCCAAGCGCACTCGTTACGTCACTGCCTCCGCCTCCGGGGCTGACAGCAGGTGAGGGCGCCCGCGGTTTTGTTACTCGAATGCCAGCCCGAGCGGAAAATGGAGGTTCGAGAGAGGCGATAGCCATCTGACAACTTCCCCGGCAGGGGACGTTCGTTCTGCTCTGTCACTCGCCGTTCGCACAATACGAAATGATATATTGAGCGGCAGTTTTTTTTCAAATTTGTGTTTCTGAATGCGACACGCGCTAGATTTGGGAACGCACACATTTCAGAGAGTGAACGAGTGTTACAAACGGAAAATGAAAATGAATGGTGTTCTTGTTCTGAATGTAGTCGTTTGGAATACAAAAAGATCGAATTGTGACAATGACTCACTGCTCTGAAATGTAACTGGTAATTTAATTTAAATTTGAAATGGAAGTCATCACGCCAGTCACTATAGGAATTATTAACTCTGTTGCTAATTCCCTTGCCTTAGTCGTAGTTCTCGTTACTAAGGAAACTAGTATCAACTTTATAATTAAGTCTACTCCGTGAATAGATTAGTTTTCTATTAGAATTGCACCATATTGTAGGTGCCTTCGATTAAAGAGATAGTTTCCGATTTGTCCCAGTTTCCGACGAGCATTTTCTGAATTCTCTCATTTGGATAATTGAGCAGACCCATGACCCACTTCTTTTCATACGTTTTTGCACGTAATACGATGATTGTATGAAACTTCTTTTAGCTATAGATAAGGGACTTGGTCTAAATATTCTGTCTCGAAAATATTTGATGTATTCTCATAATAATTTGAACATTTTCATCATTTTAAAAAAGAAATTCTCAACATCGTAGTTATCGTCAGTCCCGAGAATTTTAAGAACGATCATATCATTACAGAGTTTGTTCTTTTATTTCAAGCACTAATTTGTATTGCCAAAAATCTCTGAATTTATTTATTTATTTGTATATTTATGTATTTATTTATGCGACCTCTATTCTTTCAAAATAGGTATGCAATATTGAATTAATATAAATGAAAATAAAATAGTGTGCTTTGTTGAGCTAATCTATATTATACTAATAATTAATTCAGTTAAGCTCTTGATTCCAGTATGCATAGTAATCTCTTGTCGTATCTGTACGTAATCCTTTTTACATTTGAAAATTATATGTGGATTTTGCGCTATCAAGGGGTTATCTACACATTTTCTTTTAATAACCGTACCATTATTATTATCAGTCCCATCTTCCCTGTAGACAATTCGGAGAGTCCAACAGGTGTAACATATATGTAGTATTATTGACACATATTTGTTGTAATCTGTCAGTGGAGAATTTTTGAACGGAGGCAATATCCCCTTTACTAATCACACTTAAATCGGAATGTCGAAAATACTCTATGTCACCAGATCGAATGGCCACGTTGGCAGGATTTTCGTCTCTAGCTTGACAGCTAGGTTGCGTTCAGCGACAGCCTGGAGGGGAATTCTAGCGGCAAGATGCTCTAATGAGTTGTTTTCCAAGGTTTGTTTTCGATCAACGCCAGGCGAATGCTGGACCTGTGCCCTAACATGAGGCCCACAGCTCACGCACAATCTTTCCTTACTCTTCTTTGTCCTATCGTCACCCCTTACGCTCACTCTAAAACACTTACGAGCATTATACTCTATCACACACGTCGGGAGAGCTGTACCGGGCGCTTATAGCTTGTCCTGGTTGGGGCTGTGGCTTGCTGGTGGGAGATACCTGGATGGGCAAATCCGCACAAACCACGGTGTAGGCCCACGCCAGATCGGGGAAAACACAGCCACCTCTCATGGTAAAAACCTGCACTATACTTACAGAACTAATGACCATAGGAGTTATCGCGCCTGGAAACACGAAATGATTAATCAATCCTGACTCTAGAGGGGTGCATGCTTGCCGCTGCCCCTGCACACACGAACATGCTCCGGCGCTAAACGCAGCTGCTGGGATGCACGCCGATCCGAACACGCCACCCGTATACATCCACACACGCGCTCGTGTACGCTGGCAAAGCAAGCTGTCAATTAAAGTCAATCACTTTAATCACCATGTTCGGCGCGCGTATTCCAGGGCGCATGGCCTCCATCAAAGGGTTAACGAGGCACCACGGACGATGGCGGGCGGAAAGGCGAAGGAGGGGAAGGGAGAGGGCGGACGGGCGGGGAGGATCGGGTATGTGGCCGGTGCGGGGAGGTCTGAGGACGCGCGAAGGTCGGCAGGGGCGGGGAGCGGTCGGATGCGGGCGGGAGGTACGGAGCGGCGGTGTATGGTCGGAGGGCGCGGGAGCGGAAGCGGGGCGGGCGAGGTCGGAAGGGGCGGGAAACCGACGAGAGACGTATACCGACGCGTGGGAAGTGACACCCTTAGTCCGGAATTGAACGTGGGAGGTCGGGATAGAGGAGTTGTTCAAGCCGAAGAATAGAGTATGGAGCGGCACCGAGGGTCAAATAGAGAGACCAAGCGGCGGGAAGCGCTAAACCGATGGGAGATTCGGAGCGGCGGGAAGTCCGAGGGCGGCATAAGGAGTCCGAGGGCCGCGAGGAGGTCCCCCGGACGGCGGGGAGGTCGGCAGGCGGGGAGGTCGGAGGCGGCGGGCGAGGTCGGAGCGGGGAGGTCGGAGGGCGCGGCAGGTCGAGGGCGGGGAGTCGAGGCGGGCGAGTCGGAGGCCTGGGGACGTCGGGAAGGGGGCGAGAGTCGGCAGGGGCGGGAGTCGAGGAGCGGGAGGTCGGAGGGTGGGAAAGGCCGGGAGGGGCGGGATGTTGGAGGGGCGGGGATGTTGAGAGGCGAGGCAGTCAGACAGGGCGGTCGAGGTCGGAGGGGCGGGGAGGTCGGAGGCTTCTCGAATCTGTTGCGCATGAATGTAGAATAAATTAACATTACAAGAGTGTCTGTCAAAAAATATGGGCCATAATCCTTCACATAATCATATTGTTATTCAATTCACAGATGAAGTCTCAGATGGCCTCACAGATGAAAGCGAGTACAGCTAGTATTTCATTAAAGGAGAAGATACAGGGGAAGGAGTTAAAAAAGGAGTTATTTTTCGACGAAATTTCTATCGGAAAATAAACGTATTTGAACGACTTTCGACTAGCTTTTCAGCTACCAATGGTGGTGTGCTTAGTCTGTCCTCGGCATGTTCTTTTTCTCTTACCTCCTGAGAATGTCTGTAATATATCTTTTGAAAGCAACGGAAGGGGCAGAGACAGACGGAAAGGGGGCTTGGGGGGCTGGCCAGCCTAGAGGTTGTGATTGAAACCGGGCCCGTCACGATGCCTGCTTCAACTAATCCGACGAAATTATTCCATGGTCATCATTTGCGTGAAGTTATTACTAAGGCTTTTCACCGTTCCCTAATCTTCATGTGAGTGACATTGGTGAAACTGGGAATAAGTGTACACCGTTGAAAATCTTGTTATATGTTTCTGAGCAAAGAAGTATTTTTTGGAAATAATGAACACATTTTCGGGAACTCATTATTTCAATATTTTGAATAGTCTGGTAGATATTTCAAGATATCGAAGATACTTTCTACATAAATAATTGAGAGATGATGAATGAATTGTGACGCATTTGGAAAAAGAACTTGAGTATTATTATCAAATAATGATGACAATATTTATTGAAATATTGAAGCATTTAAGGCTAAGAACGAGTTTGGACGTCAATTCTAAACGATGTCGGAGAGTTAATCTTCATTAAACTTTAACTACCTGCAGAGTTTCTTTAATGTGACACGCTACCGAGGGAGCTCTATATAGAGCTGAAAAGGAATTTGTTTTGTAATTATTTGGATATCATTCATACTTTATCGCTTGAATTCAGAGGTATTCCGTTGAAAACGAGATTATGTGCAATTTGAACGTTCAGATTATGATAAATAATGAATAACAGTCTGCCGAGCCGAACGAAATACGAATTGATTTCCGGATTGCAGCTTTCATCCTCCTGCAGGCACAGCCATGTTCTTCCACCACCTGTTACAGCGGCCATTACTAGTGATTGTGTGCTAGTTCTGCCATCCGCAGTAGGATTAGTTCGCCGGCGCATGCCAGGGCTGATTGGACGAAACGTGGCCGATCGCCAAAATGTCCATGGACGTGACATATCAACGGAGGAAAAAGCAAGGGATGATGCGTGCGGCTTAATTTTTGCTGATGTATCAAACGGCGCAGGTATGCGGTAGCGTATACAATTGAAAATCAGCAAACGAAGTTTTGAAAACCGAGAACTCCTAGGTTTGAGCCACACGAAATATTTTGAAACTACAATGAACTTTGATCAACATCTGACAAATACAGCCACACATTTCATCCCGGATCATACATTAACATTCTTGAAATATGTATAACATAAATTCTGGAGTGCTTTAATTTTCTTTCACACTTTTCAATCCATACAGAAATTTGAATATCTCAACAAACAAACAAATTTCTCTGTGTTCCCTCTGCTAATCGTTTTACACCCCTCACAAATTGACCGTTTCCTGACATTTCCAATTCTCATTTCCAATTCCACATTTCCAAGAAGACATTCCTTCGACCCCTTAATAACAGCCCCAGAAACATATTTAAACCCCGTTTCAAACTTCCCTCTGTGCACAGTATCTCGGCTTTCTCCACATAACGAGATAAGCGGGTCAAATGGTTCTATTTTACTTTTTGAAACTTTATTTGACTTTTTTCCAAAAAATGTATCTACTTTAACTTCATTTTTTATATTTCTTTCCTTCTTTTATTAACTGGAAAACCATTTTTAATTGTACTTACGTTAATTTTATCATTTGTATTGATTATTTATATTATCTTCTTGTTTATTTTTTAATATTTTGTATTTATTTTGAATATTTCTAGATAGATGACGATGGCAAAGCCCTCAAAAGCCTGCTATCTGAATAAGTCTAAGTTGACAATGATTACTTCAATTATTTCATCCTCAACGAAACAGCTTTTCAACACCAGCTAAGTAGCTGTAGGGTGATGTTATTGCCCGGATGTGAATACTAGACGCCTCCACTGATCGGTCATTTCCCTGGCTTTCAATAGCTGCAGGCGGATTCTCCTTAAACAATTAAAGGGCACAGACCACGCACGAAACTTCCTTTCCATGCTGTCCCCGTTGCGGCGATGGACTCTAGGTTGTGGATTTTCTATCTAATACGATATAGAGAAGGCAGGGGAGATATTTACCGAACGCGGAAGTCATGTAAAACACATATGGGGATAGAGAGTCAGACAAAGAATTATCAAATGGAAATGGATGCACTTCTTTCGTAGATGAAACAGGGATTAAAATACCAGTAGATCCGTGTGAACTTTGTGGTGAGCAAAGAAGGCCTTCGACGGGATTTCACGAGGGTCTCCCGTTTGCTTTGTCTCTCACTCTTCCACTGATTCAACATCTCCCGTAACATATGATCAAAATGAAGACATCTTACTATTATAAAAAGTTTTCGAACCCAACTACAGGTATGGTGATAAGGCCTAGGAACTCATATCGTAATAAATATTTGTCCAGTAGTCACAACCAGGAAAATAGGCCTACGTAGTTTGAAAATCAATTTCCAGGTATCGGCTCCCGTCTAACTGGTTCGTTCTATCATAAAATGGGAATTTTATGACCCCATCACTGGCCCGTATCTGGTTCTGTGCAAAGACGGTGCGCTGGTAACCGAGTCTCATGACGACAAGCATTACATCAGCTGTGAAATGAATTTTGCAAACATCAAGAATGTCGAAAAATGCATTGAAAATGTGAGTCTTAACGCTTCTAATAAAAATTAATACAAACAGGAACACGACTGAAACACGGCTGCAACACGGCTGCAAGCGGCGAGGTGAACTTTGCACTGAAGATGGCTGTAAATGTTAAGAATTCCTTATTCTGTTTATATTATTGCAAACTTTATCGTAAAGATATTTCTGGAGTTGAAAATTCCTATTTGGGTCCATATCATGATGGCTCGCGATATTTAGTTTTATCTGAAGATTATGGAAAAACCTATTAAACCATATTTATTACTGTACACAGCCTTCGTCTCCGGGTTCTTGCGAAAAATTCATGCGTACCAAGGTTGCTCTTATTGAAAGTCCCGAATCCCTGCTTGAACAATTGAAATCATTAAAGTGAAATTTTTTATTAAGTGATTTTACTATTGAGTAATTTATTCAGTGAGTTTACCGCACCAACCAGTCCAACAAACACACACTTATTTCCCCTTAATGCAACTCCTAGCGCAGGGAGGAGACCTTCTTTGAAGTGAGGGAGGGAGTGTACGTTGATTAAAAGCGCGCGAATTATTAAGGCTACTCGTTCCGTAAGAGAGTGCATATTGTTCCCGTGAAGTGGTAGTGTTGTTCTCCCGTTGGAACGTGAGATATGGCGCCAACTTGGACCTCCATTTGCGGGGTTTTCCGCTCCAGGTGTCTCAGCTACGGGACCGGCTTATCTCCTGACCTCCGGGTGGTGTAGATCATCTAAGTAAGTGTTTGTGTTTAAGGGTGATAAGGGGGGCAAGGTTTATGAAGAAATGATGTCTTCATAAACAAGACGTCGGGGCGTGTCATGGGACCCGATTGAACAGACACTACTCTGAAATTCCCCTCGTTTTGATCGGAGAAATCACGGAAAACTTCTGAAAAGACCAGTCGACTACTACAATTCCCCTTATGTAGCAAGGGCTGATAAATTCGCCACCGCCAGGACTAGATTTCTTGGGCCTCCCGGTCA
Organism: Gryllus bimaculatus; assembly: GCA_017312745.1. NCBI lineage: Eukaryota > Metazoa > Arthropoda > Insecta > Orthoptera > Gryllidae > Gryllus > Gryllus bimaculatus. The sequence goes on along the minus strand of BOPP01000197.1, from coordinate 252,353 downwards.
ACGGTGTTGCCGCAGCAACGATATTGGCTCTGAGTTCCTGCCTCCGGTTTTCTTTTCCAAAGAATTCGTTGCCCTTTTCATTAGTAGGATTTATTTAAGGGCGACTACTCGCGTTGTAGCGGTCATATTGTTCGCCTTTCATTGCTAGGACCGCACTTCTGTCTCTATTCGGATCCAAGTAAAATGTATGGTAGCCAAAGCCTTGAACGTCATTGGTCTCTGCCTTTTATTTTAACATTAATTCATCTGTATCACTAACCCATTGCCCCATTTCAATTATAAAAATATATAGTGAATGAATAATGACATAAAAACAAAAAGCCTGTATCGAACGAAGTATACTTGGTGTGTGCGAAATGCGTCACTAACAAAAGGGTTAGAGTTCCTGAATCAACAGAGTAAACGGATCTGTAGTAACATGGCGGCTTGGTAATTGAATGGAAGACAAAAGGAAAATGCAGAACAAAACCCAAAGAGCAATTTTCGTTGTTATAGCACCATTGTTTTCAAAATAGTACCCGTTCTGAAGCAATATGTGAAGCTTGTGTTTATATTTTAACTACGCAAAAACGATTTTTCACAAAGAATAAAACAATTAGCACGTAATTTTGCTTTGAATACAGTCGTGTTATAATAATACAGTGTGGTCAAATTGTGACAGTCGCGTTACAATAAAATAACAATATCTAAATAATCATCATTTAGAGAGAACAGATTGCATAAATTACCTAGGTTTTAAGAGTCGTGATCAAATGTAAGCAAATAGTGAAGGAGAGAGGCGAAATATCTCCTAACAAAATTCGCTAATTGAAGTGTCAGTGAGAAATACGCATTTTCATGTTTAAGGATTACCTTGCTGCTGTCTGAACATCCCTCTTCTATAATTTTTTTGTGGTTTCCACTTTCTCATCAAAAAGCAGTGGGGCACCGGACTGACGTTTTTACCCTCCATTAAGTAACTCGAATACACGAAACATTCAAAGAGCTGTAACTCAGAACTGAATTAGCAGATGGCATCCAATTCACCAGAGAGTTCCTACATTCCAGCATTCTCAAGGTTTCCTGGGGTACTATTTTTTATGTATAATTGTTACAAATGTGTGAATACAAAGTGCACTTTTGATCTCTTTTCAAAATGTAGGCGATGAATCATGCCCTTAGGCCTTTCATTTTCTGTTCATGAGAAGCCCCTTTCAAAACTTCTCTTTGACACTTTCTTTGAAATTGAAGTTGAAGACTTCCACCCATCAACTCTCTTTCACCTCACGTTACAAAAATGTAATTTTCCATTGCGTTTTTTTCCGAATCTAAAATAAGTACAACGAACTTTTATAATCCTTATACAGTTTTTGAGTAACTGCGAGTGTGCGTGTGTGTGGGTGTGTGCGGATTTGTCAATCTCAGTTACATCACTTACCGTGCTCCAATCTAGATATATGACGTGTTATTCGACGCGTCTCGGTCGTCTGGTAGGGAACTGAATTTTTTGGAATCCGGCCATAAGATTATAAGAAATTTCTAAAATTTTCGCGGTTTAGCGCTGAGGACGTAGTGGGCAGTCGGATAATTAAACAAAGGGCTGTAAATAGATATACGCTGGTGACATTGATTAAAACCCAGTAATTTTTATCCACGATGCCGTAATTTTCTTTTACAAGAATGGCAACATTGTTCTGGAACTTGTGAAACTTGCAGCAGAACTGTCAATAATTGACATTTTCTGCTAGTATCTGATGCTGCTTTGAACATAAGTGAAATGTTTCGTAATATGCGTTTAACGTTCGTAATTCTGTTTAATAATAAATTTTGCAAGCATCTACGTACATTATTTCCTTGGAATGTTTTTAATTTGAACTAGACCAAGTGAATACGGAGAAAACCGACCTGTAAGTAATGTTAGAGAACAAAAGCAGATGCAAATCCATCTCTGTCTATCTACGTTTTTAAGGGTGCAATACGGGGGAAGAATCAAATGTAGAAGGTTTTGTTACAGAATTTTTGTAACTAATTGAGAATGATCTTACATTAGGAAAGAGAATAACGCTGAAGAACAGATTACAGGCGATCTTTCATTTGAATTTTTGTGCATATTTGCAAATAAGGGTTCAAAATGTAGCTGTACTAAATTCTAACTATTTGCATCATCCACAACAGCAAGTATTTTTTACGGCGATTACAATTTTGAAATTGCAATATTACCAGTTTATATCCCGTATGGAGTATCACCCAAGCAAGGTCATTGAGAGTTGAGAACTTTTGAACGGGAGTATAACATTATCATCTACTGCGATCATGTTCAGGCTATATGTTTACCATAAACCAAATAATTGAAAAGAGACGAGCGTTCAATTTAGAGATCCGCATAACTTTTATAGATTATGAGAAAGCGTTTGATATGAGTTAATCGTAAACTTCTCTGACAGATTCTTCGAAAAAAGGGGCTATTCTTTCCCTTTGATAGAAGTTATTAAATCCCTCTACACAAAACAAGTATTAATTTACAAGTTGGGAAGAAAATGCTAGAAGAGTTAGAAAGAAACAGAGGTGTAAAACAAGGGTGAAGCTTGTCCCCCACTTTGCTTAATATTTATATTGACAATATTCTAAGAGAATGGAAAATTTTGAGTAAACCAAGTATTTGGATAAATCTAATTACACCTCTACAATCACTTCTGTATATCGATAATCATACAATTATCGAAGATAACGAAATAAGTCTGCAAAAGTCATTGTACCAGCTAAATGAAATATGTAAAGTATATTGTCTCTCAATATCTGTCTCTAAAACTAATATGATATAATTCAGAGGAAAACATCCCATCAGAACTAAATAATAATAATAATAATAATAATAATAATAATAGAAGAAGAAGAAGAAGAAGAAAAAGTAAGAGCAAGTAAAACATTTTAATTACTTGGGCTGTGGTATCACATACGACTACAGTGATGATATGAAAAAAAAATACGTTTTCAACATTCTTGCGGAACAATAAACAAATACCTTTGCAATAAAACTAGAAAAGAGACTGTTTAAATTTTATAAAGTCATGGCAGTACCACAACTACTTTGCGGGTGTTAATCATGGACAATAAGAAAACAAGGTAAAATGAAGATACATGCTTCTAAAATGAAATTCCTCCGGAGAGTAAAACGCTGCACCCTAATGAATAAAATAAAAAAATGAACATATAAGACAAGAACTTAAAATATTTTCTCTCAATGAAAAAATAACTGGATACAGATGACGGTAGGTACAGCTTTTTGGCAAAATGTCTCACGAAAGGATCCGTCGAAATGCCTTTCTGTACATACCAAGAGGAAGAAGGGAATTTGGCCGTCCACGATAGAGATGATGTTATGAAGCCGAAACAGGGAATCTTCCTAACCCATGAAGTGAAGAAAAATATCTACTACGATTCATTGGTATGTACAATGCCAGGGACTAAAATAACTTATTTGAAGCCATGAATTACAATTAGGGCCTCGTGACTAGCTATTGGGCAGCGTGCTCGCTTTCCATTACGCAGCCCCAGGTTTGATTTTCGGTCAGGCAAGATTATAGTGCGCGTTTTCCTTGCAATGCTCCAGTAAATGTTGCTGTGTGACGATGAGAAAAGTCACTTCTCAGGTTGAAAAGACAGGAAAACGACGTGGGGATGTCTACGTGCTAACCACACTTACCCCCCTTAACCCATGTTTACGAGGCAGGGACGTCGCCGGGAGCCTACATGACAATTAGAAGAAAATATTTTAAAACAGTTTACAGCGCCAGCGACGCTTCTAGTATGTACGTATTTGGGATTTTACATGTGACATTAATCCTACTTTTGGCAGATACTGATTTTTTTAGGCCTCAGCCCTGCTTTTCTTCGTCAGCCATGTCTGGGAGTAAGGGAGACACGTGACGAGCGTAAGATATTCCCTCCACCGTCTCTTGCTTACTTGACTTGCCTGAGATTTTTCTGTCAATTCACAGCTACAGAAATGGAGACGACTGTAGTGGAAAGCTACAGATCTACTTTTGCCTCAACCCGGTTTCGCATCACGGAAAGATAGCACGCTGCCCATAAGTCGCCAGATGGGCAAACATTTATAGTAAATGGTTGAAAACAGATTTACAAGAGTTGGTAATGGGTTGATAATGCTATCAAACGCAGTTAACAGTCTATTGCGTTGCCCTAGCAAGCGTTAGTTTCGATTTATAGCGATACAACATAGTAAACTACGATTAAAAAGTTAATATACGCGACAACGTAAAACGGAGAAGAGTGATGTTGTCGCCCATGATCCACTTTGTAATCGAACATGCCAGACTCGACTATTTCCTTAACGAGTCCTCAAACAGAATGAATTTTAATTAACTAATTGTAGCTTTAATACAATTTGCACATATCACGCGCACTAAAATAACACAACAAGAAATATAGACGCAGTTTGACACTCAATTGTATGATGCATTACTGACATTGTATTATTACATTGCTTTCTTTCTCCAAGCGCTCCTGTGACGCAGCAGTTACATCAATAAATTGTCGAATTTGATTGGAGAACGATAGCTTTTGTCCGTCGTAAACCACACTCGTTCAGTACTTTACTGATTTTGAAATACGCTGAATCAGCAATTGAACGTTTGAAACCAGAATTGAAAATAACTGTCAGCCGACAAGCTGTGGGTTGCGTTGGCGCGAACGCATAGCGCGTCACCGTTAAGGGCAGCGGTGCTTGGGGAGAGGGCAGGGTCAGGGTGGAGAGGAGAGCGGGTCGGGGCTGGGCATTACGAGGCGTGGCCGGGCGGAGTGGAGAGGAACGGAAAGGACGAAAGAAGGACGACAGAGAGGGAGGGAGAGAGAGAGAGAGGGAGAGAGAGAGAGAGAGAGAGAGCGTGGGGGGCGGCAGCGATGGAAAGAGAGAGGGGCGGTCGGGACCACGGTGGGGTGGAGAGGCGCGGAGAATTTGATCTGGGAAGGGGAGCAAACGCGTTTGGTAATGGGCATAACGACAATGGCGTGGAAGAGGTGAGGGTGGGGAAAGAAGTTCTGCGAAAGGGGTGGCGAGGAAGG
>BOPP01000197.1:129677-246744 GCA_017312745.1 Gryllus bimaculatus | reverse complement strand
GGTAGTTCTAGAGAGAGCTAACCGTCGCAGGGCGATCAGCGGCAGGGCATGGATGGGGACTGGGCTTGTCGAAGAGGGGCAAGAAGAGACAGAGACAGACAGAAAGAGAGAGAGAGAGAAAGAGAGAGAGAGAGAAAGAGAGAGAGAGAGAGAACGAGAGAGAGAGAGAACGAGAGAGAGAGGGTGGGGAGTTATGGCGAAGCGGGTGTGGGCAGAGAAGGGGGTGGGGGCGATTGAGGGCCTCTCGCACAGAGCGTCGCGTCGGTTTCTGCGGCGCCATCGGCCGCGCCATTCGACCCCCCGCGCGGCGCGGCGTCTCCGTGGTGACGCGCGCGCACGAGCGACCCGACCCGACGCCCCGGCCCCACCCCTGCGGCGGAGCGACGCGACGCCTGGCACGGCCCACGCGCTCGTCGACGCCCCCACCGCTGCGCCCGCTCGCGCCATACGCTCGGCTTTCGCATCGCCCCCACGGCTTCGCGGCGCCGCCCGATCGTCACGCCCTCCGCCGGCTGGCTCTGAAAGCACGCTCGAGAGAATGGACAGGTGTTGTGTCAAATCGTATTCAATAGAACCCAGTTCAATTAACGATGACGACGTGAAATTCCCAATATACTTTATTCAACCGATTTTAACAGTTTTTCTTAATAATATTCGGGTATTTCGATATATCACAACACCTGAAATGTTACTTGTAACGCCACGCGTCCCTTACTCCACGCGTGAGTAACTAACAACAATTGGAACTCGAGTTGTAAGTACAGATGCAATATTAATATTCTCAGAAAAGTTATTTATAAATTTATATATTTTTTCTTTTAAAATATTTTTCGGAGTATTGAAAATAATTAAACGTCACACAGACAATATCACTTGATTGGTTATAAATTTTGTTTAACAAATCTATTTGCAAACTTCCATTATGTCTGTTATTTACTCGATATCGGCCTAATGGCGTTAATAACGATAACGGTGCTACAATGTAAGACACATACTACAGAGCAAAAGAAAGGGCTGTTAGTGAAAGATGATATGGTTAAGATAGAAGAAAGTCGCTGTAGAATTAATCGCGAAATTAGGAAGTAATTTGCGAACAAAATCACTTTCAAACGATGGTTAGAACTGATGAAATGGAGTTCGGCGAAAACTTGTAAAAGGAAGCAAAAGAATCGAACACGAATCGCGTGAGAAACGTAATAGTAATACGGTAGCCAAGGGCAAGATCAATAGTCTCACGTCAAAGCATGTTCTAAATTTTTTGAGTGAATGTCGAAATCTTAACAAAACACACACATTCACATAGCACGTTTCAGCTACTCCGACGAACACAACCTATTTTTGAAAATCAATGAATAACGACGGTTTAGTATACTTTAAACAGCTTCAATTTAGGAACTGTGAAAACCTTGGTGACTCCGTTTGATTGACGATAATTGCTATGTACGCCAATCGTTTCATTTCTCGATTTAATAAAACTTCGCAAAACAAAAAAATCATAATATTTCACGCAATACGTAAAAACCTTCTTAATTAAAATACTTTCTTTGACATGTAACTTCACATGCGATTTGTGTAAATACAGCACAGTTTTTTTTCACATAAACATATTTAAGAGAGTTTTATTACTCTAATAAGAAACATTATTCAGTTAGAAATGTGATATTCAGTTAGAAAATATTAATAGTACTTGGTTTTCAAATCTTATCACAGGATTACCTATCTTCACATTTTCACCAACATTCAAAGCGATAAAAAAAGTTTAACATTGATACTGCACATTCTTATTGCGCAATGATAAAAACACTTAAATTATATCACTATAATTATTTATGATACAAGGGAGTTATATGGATTTTAAAGATTAAGTGGCGTCAAAACACCCTAGAGCCTATAACTTCACTCGGATTCTAATATCTTGATTGCCTGATTGCTTGATTTTTAAATTTGCTCCCATAGTTCCTTCCATAAGGGAACTTATAGCGTCATTCATCTGTTTTCATTTCCCTTGTAATCACGAACCTCTCGATTCAGGTACGATACGCAGCGAATATTGAGCTCCGTGTCGAAGGCAATAAGAAGCAATAACGAATCAGTAAAAATTAATCTATTTTCAAACTTATCAATATAAGAATACACATTTTTGCTGATTGTTTGTACGTATCCAACTAAACCACGCAAACAGAGTTTATAGGTTCTTCGCGAACTAGAGGCAAATTCACCCGCGGCCTTACTAGAAAACACTTTATTTGATTATGAAGATGTTGCAACAATAATGCACATACATTACGATTCGTCAAAAACACAGCACATAAATGTAAAGACAAACGTCTAGACGTGCGAAGGACAGCTAGTGTGTTGGAGTACCGGAAGTGAATTGCTCATGTCTTCACGCTGCCAGTGTTCAAGTGGGCTGTGATGATCGCCATTTCTCTGTTGGGTGTAGGTGAGGAAGGGGTGTACGCCTTTCCGTTTCCAGAGTAGGTGTTTCTAATCACACAGTAATCGAAAACTTTGGACCTTACGCCCCACCACACGAGGTAATTACTGTCAAAACCAGTTCAGTACACTTTTACTACAATTATTATTATTATTATTATTATTATTATTATTATTTGTTGCATTTTTGAAAATTTCAGGAGGTTTTTAATACGACACAAAAGGGTGTAGTTCAACTCCTTCATTATATATTAGCACCTGCAAAGTGGCAAGAACATATCCCGTTCGCCTGAAACCACATGTGAACGCAAGAATATTAGTCATCCCTTTTGTAAATCCCCCGTAAGTGGAATGAGCTGGTTTTGAAAGCAAACACGTTACATAATGGAAGGTTTCATCATTGTAAGAACTGATAACAGTAGATGAATTAGGGTAGGGATGATTGTTGCGATGGGATACTAAAAGCACTGCCTTTGACTCCGCAGATTTGGACCCCTCTGAATGCGTGAAACATTTTTTGTTCAACGTTAGCAAGGAAAATAATGAGAAGAGAGCGAATTATTTCATCTGATTGGGTAACGACAGCAGTCATGACCACTGCGTCAGTAGTGGCTACTTCAAGCACACAATTTGAAAAATAAAAATTGGAAGACTTCTCACTTTCAAACTCGCTTAACGAGAAACGTAAGTCTTGGAATGGTGGGGTATCTGGAGAATAACCTGAAACATCTTACATTAATATTGGCATTGCAATAATGTAAGATGAACCGGTACTTTTTTGATCTCAAATACTTTCAGAGGTAGAGTATCGATATTGGTCATTAACGGGTTGAGTATATAAGAATTACGAAAAGTATGCAATTTTTTAGTGGCCCCATTCTAGAACAAAATCGGGGTTTGGAAATGAATGACAAGTTTGTTCCTTTTAGGCAAGGTTCTAATAAGAAACATGTTTTCCAATCGTTCATTGAGTTTTACGCAATGAATTTACTACTTTAGCCCAAGAAGTTAGAGAAGACTACAAAAATATTAACTGTGCCACAAATGATGCTTTTACCTTTATTGTAAGTGAATCTCTACCCAGCCAAGAGATTTCATGAACCGACTGTCATGGAAAGGGAGAGCCTGCAGTTGTGAAGTCGTGGGCGGCAGAGCGGAAGCCGAGAGCGGTCGCGGGCGTCGCAGGGGTGGGGGCGAGGAGGAGGTGGCAAAGTGCCAGGAGCGGAGCGCCTGGGGCGCGACAAGTGCGACCGCGACAAATGACTCCCCTCGATGTTCTTCCTCAACTGCCGCTGCGCGCCCTCGCCCTTCTTTGTCCTCGCCGGCGGCGCAGGTGGTGCCATTGGCGGGGGCGATGAGGGGACGACCGAAAGGGGGCGTGTCCGTGCGGGCGGAGGCGTTGGATGAGGCAACGCGGACGGGAAGAACGACGTGGCAGAGCCGCGAATGAGGGCGATGTGGGTGAGGGCGTTAGGTTTATAGATTAATTGATTACTAGTGATCCCGGGCGCGTCAACTGCTGAAGTCATTAGTCTCGTAAGTGTAGTGTTTGTTTTCCCTCGGGTGGTGGGAGTAGTGGCGAATAAACAGCGAGATCTGGCAAAGGCCTACTGTCGGTTAGCGGGGTTTTCCACAACCAGGTATCTCTCACCAACCGGGCACCGCCCGAGCCGGGACAACCTCTAAACTCCCGACCGGTATCCCGGCATGTGTACAGTGTAGTGTAGTGCGTGCAAGTATGAGTGTGTGTAAGGGGTGAGGATCGGACAAGAAAGATGAAGGAAATATTGTGCGCGGTCTGTGGCCCGTTTTGAAGTGTACAACACAGGCATTCTCCTGCTGTTGATTGGAGAAACCACGTAAAATTACCTATCATAGCCGCTGGCAGATAGAATTCTCCTCGAGGCAGCGACAGAACTTTACCGAGCTGTCTCGATAATGTCGCAAATCCTTATACCGACGGGACTCGAACGTAGAACCTCCTGGTCAGAGGCTCTGCAGTGACATCTGTCGACGGTTGGTGTGATGGCGGAGGGGATGAGGGCGGTACGTCCGAGGAAGGTGGGAGTGAGTGTGATGGGGGCGAGGGTGGTGGGAGTGAGGGTGAAGGTGAGGGCGATGGAGACTAGGCCGAGACACGCTAAGGTGACGGTGGAGGAATGAAGAGAAATGGAGGCCAGAGCGGGGGCGGTGTTATTTAGTTCGAGAGCGTTGTAGGCGAAGGCGCGGGCAGCTGAGACTTTGAGGAGGGCTGTGTACGCGAGTTCGAAGGCGGTGGAGACGGGAGAGAGAGTGGCAGGAGCAACATCGGGGGCGGTAGTGGCAAAGGTGGGGGCGATGGAGGCGCGCAGTCAGTGGCAAATGTGATCTAGGGGTGCGATGTGTCAGATGGAGTGACGCACTCAACATTTTTTCTGAAAAATAGCAAACGCAGATTGTAAAAGTAATGAGTGGAATGCACTATTTAGGTGGCTCTGGTTTACAATGTTACACGCAGTTGGTAAGCGGATTGAGTTAACTTCCCTTAGCGAAACAAGCACCAATTCGGCACGTCTTATTTGACTTGCTTCATCCGCGCATTTCCAAGTTAAGGGTGAGGCGCAAGTCTTGGATCTCTGAGACTAACCTCAAAACATCATCATGTTAACCCAATGAGAAAAAGCCTATGAATTTTATACCAAAATAAAATTACGGATTATTTTGTTTCATTTTTATCTTGAATCAACGACTTAAGTACGTCTACTTAATTAAATAAGCGCGTTCAACCCTTGTTCCATTTATCCTTGCGATGTTTCTGTAATCTCGCAACCGGGAGCGGGTCTAGGGTGGAGGAAGTGGAGACGAACACGAGATGCGGAAAGCGAGGACGCAGAACGGAACGCAAGGCGGAAATGCGAAATGTGCGGCGGGGCCGTCGGCGGTGCCAGAGGCGAGGCTGGGGCGCGAGAGGCGCGGGTTCAGGGGGCGTGGCCCCCGAGCGAGTGGCTCTGTTGCCAACCGCCGCTGAGGTTTCCCTTCCCCGCCCTTCCCCGCGGCCCAGCGCTCCGACAAGAGAGACGCGCCTGACCCCGCCGGCCTCTTCTCGGAAGGGAGCAGCGACCGCGCCTCCCAACCTCCATGGACAGCCCCTGGCCGCATCGGGAGAGATGGCGCGGGGCACTGCAGCCCCTCTGATCGGGAGGTCCTAGGTTCGAGTTCCGACAAGATTTCCGACACAAGCTTGTCAGATAGATCGAATTCTGATGCTGTCTGGAGGAGAATTTTAGCGGCCGGCTGCTCTGATCCGAAGTTTTTTATTGGTTTTCCGTGAATGCCGGATCAATACTCTAACCAACTAGCTACGCGCGTGATCTTTCCAACCTCTTCCTTGTCATATCCTCTTCTCTTATCACATACACTTACACTGACACGCACTACACAAGCACAAATGCCGGGAGACAGGTCGGGAGCCTACAGGTTGTCCCGGCTGGGGCGGTGCCCCGCTGGTGAGAGATACGTGGTTGGGGAAACCCCGCTAGCCGACGGTAGGTCGGTACCGGAACAGACAGCAAGGGAAAGATCACCGCCCCCTCCCGAGCAAAAACATACACCACACTTATGGTACTAATGATCCTGGTAGTTGACGTGCCCGGATTTACTAAATCAATCAATCAATCTCTGGCTATTTTTAATGACGCCCTGAAAAATTTAATTGTTAATAAATTTTAAAAATCATAGCAACTATTTTTTAAGCTGCAGGAAACATAGAAGAGATTGAAAACCGGGTACACGATTGAAAGTCGGTGGAATGCTTTTCGCAATGCTGGTACTAAGTTGGGATTCGCGTTCAAGGTGCTTTGGGTAAGGAATTGAAATATGCATAAAAAGAGCTTATTGTTTTATTCGTAACACATATGCGCAAAACAAAACATGAAGCATAGTACTCGTACTCGTACGAGCTACCAACCTTTGACATAACCCCCAATGCGTCCATACATCTTTGCCAACGATGAGAAAGGCAGTGAATACGATAAGCTGTGGGTGATGCGTCTAAGCGCGCCACCTCTCGTCGATGCGCTGTTAGCATGTCCTCCCTATTTGCAACCCGCTTCCCTCGCAGCGGCGTCTTCCCTTGTGGAATGAGATCAAAGCCACCCGGAATGAGATCAGGGGAGAGCGGAGGATGTTACAAGATCTCCCACCCCCACCGCCGCACAAGGTTCTGGACACAGGCTGCAGTGTAGCTTATTGCATTGTTGAGAAGCCCTGGACGTTTCCTCCGCAATGTACGGCGCAGTGTGTGCAGCAGGAATGATCTGTAGTACGTGGCCGTGACAGCTTGGCTTCACGAAGAGGATGACACACGAAAATACCTTAGCTGTCATCAGTAAATATTGTTCATCAGTTCATGGTAAATGAACAATTCAACAGTTCGTGGTCGCGTAAATCAGTGAAATCAAAATAAGTATGACGTTCGGGGTTGATGGATTCTGTAGAAACGTGTGTTTTCGTGGTAAACCACGCCGCCACCATTCATTTAATTGCCTCGTTAGTTCTGGTTCATACGCTCGTGCCCACGTTTTATCAAATGCAATAATGCGATTAAACATATCATTTCCTTTATGTTGGAATCGCTCCATATTCAACGGCATATCGAGTTAATTTATGCAACTCAGTTCTAGCATGTGGCACCCACTTTGCACAAACATTCCCCTCCTTAAAATGCGAAATGATGTAGATGCAGACGTATCAGTATAAAGGCTAATTTTGCCACGTGTGGTTCTTTGAAGGTGTTTCAGAGGAAAGGACTATACATTTCAAACTTGGCGCGTCGGGGATTTTCCCCAAAAAGCCACGCAAATTTCTTCTCTGTTGACTCATTTCTTTCGTACAAAGTTCCTTGACATAGTTTGTCAGCTGTTTCCTGTTAGTTCGGAGCTTCACCGAAAGATCGTATCAGCTCCTGGGCAGACCTGCGTAAAATTGCAATTGTTGAAATACTAGGATGTCGCCGATTTTTTATCTCAGACGACTGCTTGCATTGTCATCACAAGCTAATGCAGAAATCTGAGTAAAAACCACGAAATTCGTAAGGAAATGTTTAATTTCGTTTGGACAGAGGTACCTGTAACAATTTCTTCAATACTCGTTAATTATTTCTTGTAGTAACAATCTTTGTCAATTGTGCGTCGTCTCTTTCCAGAACATTCTTGTCTGACAAAAAACTACTGATAGATAGGGTGATGTTTCGTTGCAGCTTCTATTAAAATGCTCTCCCAACTTTCTTCGACTATTTCGCCGCCTGAACACCACGTGCCGGCATTTCACCTGCAAAATAATGTTTGATAACAGCCACTTGCACCTGTGTGGTCAGACCCTGGACATCCACTGCGCGGCTGATCAACAGATGCTACGAGTCCACGTTTGAAGGCATCTTCTCAACGTGCAACAATTTGACAGGGCAATACCCTATCACCTAATGCTTTTTGTAGCTCGGCATGACACTCACGAGAATCTCTGCCACGCAGAAATGCAATTTTTACGTTTGCTCGCTTTCAACTTTAGTGACAACCATCTCTGAACACGGTCTCTAGAATACTCGTACTAACGTTTGCATGTGTTGTCTACTAGACACTAATACATTCAGACATCACATAGTGTACGTCCTGTACTGTGCACACCATATGCATATAGTGCAATACCCGCGTATGACGCTATTCGGAATATATAAAACAGTTGGGATGACTTCTGAAATGACTCTCGTATGAACTTGCACACAAATTTTGTCATCGTAAAAGTCCTCGCCGCTGGAGTCGTCAGGCTAAGCTAGTCATAAATACTCGATTCCCGCGAATTTCGTACTTTCCACAAAGCATCAAATGTTTATCGAGCAAAGTTGGCGATCGCAACGCAAAACCGCTCAGGGAGACATTAGCGCCCCTATCCAGGCACCCTGTTGTTTAAACTTCATTTCTAATGAAGAGTTGATTGGCTCTGGCAGATCCACCAATTGACGTCCTGGAAGTTAGCCGGACCATTTCATCCAATCAAAAAACTACATAGTCCATAATTTGTCGCTTTTTGCCGTTTTTAAGATGTGGAAAAGAAAAATTCTCATTTTCTCAAAAAAATTTGTGTTCATACTAACTTCCAATGGAAGTTAACAGAACCACACCTCTAAAACCGCTACTATTGCAAGTATATACACAAAACTGTACTCCAAATTTGCCGCTTTTTATTTATAAACGATTAGTGAAGATATCAATATATCTTATCAATATCCTATCAATATCTTCATTCTTTCAAAAAATATTAACAAAAAAACAAAAAATGAAAGCTACACTCCTCTTGCAAGCGCATTCGAAGAAGAAATGAGACGTTCCCTGTAATTCATCAGCCGTAACAATGCAAACTCTTCGCCAAAATTTGCCGTAAACCAGTGCTAAACATATTCTCTAAACAAAACTTTTGCCTCGGACCGATTCGACTAAACTACCCGGGTTCGAATCCCAGAGTTTACCCACTTACAAGAGCTTTGCACATGTAAAGACGCCCGTTCCTCCTTAACCATAAGCTATAACAATTAATACTCTACGCCAGAATTTGCCGTAATTATGTGCTAAATATAAAGTGTAATAAAAAAATTTGCCGCGGACCAGTTAATTTCAATTACGCGGGTTCGAATCCCGCAATGTACCTCTAGGAACGTCCTGCGCAGGTAAAGACCATTCCTCCTGAACATGTAGCCATAACAACTAATAATCTGCACCAAAATTTGACGCAAACAAGTGCTAATTACAATACGTAACAAAAGAATTTTCTCCGGACCAGTTAGACTATTGCATAGACGGTCGAATCCCAGATATCGCCTTCCTACGAGAGCCCTGAACACGTGAAGAAGTCCGAAAGTTAAGAAGTCCTTCCTACTAATCTATCAGCCTTAACAATTCATACTCTACGCCAAACTTTGATGCAATCAAGTATTCAATAAAATCTGTAACAAACAAATTTGCCGCTGACCGGTTAGGTTATATTATCCCGGTTTGAATCCCAGATTTCGCCCTCGTAACTGAGCTCTTCGAAAAGTTAGGAAGCCCGTTCCTCCTAAACTATCAGCCATAACAATGCATACTCTACGTCTTAATTTGATGCAAACAAGTATTCATGAAAATCTGTAACAAAAAAATTTGCTGCGGACCGGTTAGATTATATTATCGCGGTACGAATCCCAGATTTCGCCCTCTTACATGAACTCTGGGAAAGTTAGGAAGCCCGTTCCTCCTGATCTATTAGCCATAACAACTCATACTCTACGTCTAAATTTGATACAAACAAGTATTCATGAAAATCTGTAACAAGAAAATTTGCCGGGAACCGGTTAGATTATATTATCCCGGTTCGAATCCCAGATTTCGCCCTCGTACCTGAGCTCTGCGAAAATTAAGAAGCTCGTTCCTCCTAAACGACTATCCATAACAATTCATACGCTACGTCAAAATTTGTTGCAAACAAGTATTCAATAAAATCTGTAACAAAAAAATTTGCCGCTGAACGGTTAGATTACATTAGCCGGGTTGAATCTCAGATTTCTTCCTCCTACGAGAGCTGAGATTATGTGAAGAAGCCCGTTTCTCCTAAACCATCCGCAAAACAATTTATACTCTACGCGAAAATTTGATGCAATCAAGTATTAAATACAATCTGTAACATTCGAATTTGCCGCGGACCGGTTAAATTATATTACGAAGTTTGGAACTCAGATTTTGCTCTCTTAAGAGAGTTCTGCGTAAGTAAGAAGCTCAGTCGTCTCAAACTATCTGCAATATTATTTAATACTATACGCAAAAACTTGCCGTAAACATGTGCTTAATATAAACTGTAAGAAAAAAATTGCCAAGGGCCGGTTGCAATTAACTATGCGGATACGAATCCCAAAAGTTCCCACCAAGGTAAGTCCTGAACATAACAATTCATAGTTACATCAATTTTTGTCGCAATAAAGTACTAAATACTATCGGTAACAAAAGAGTTTTTCGCGAACCGGTTAATTTTAAATTACATGTGTTCGAATCCAAAAATGACCCTCTATGGGATGTCCTGCGCAAGTTAAAGAAACCATACCTCCTAAACCAGCAGCCATAACAATTCATTATCTACACAAAAATAACGCAAAAAAGTACTAAATATAATTTGTAAGAAGCAAATGTACTGGTAACCGGTTAGCTTCAATTACCAGGGTTCGAATATCCGATTCTGTGTAACGAGTGCGTGGCCACATTAAAATGTCTGTTCCTAATAAATAATGAGGTATAACGATGCATACTCTACCTCAAAATTTGCGGTAAATAATTGCTTAATATAACAATTGTAATTATATTAAAATATTTTCCCAGGCTTACGTGTTTTCATGACTTGGTTGCGAAAGCAGCATCTGTTTTTATTACAGATTATATTAAATACATATTTACGGCAAATTTCGGTTTCGAGAATCAATGGTTCAGGCTGATGGTTTTGGAGGAACGGTCTCTTGCCTTGGGAAAGTGCTTCCGAGACGTACACATGTGGCTTTCGGCGAAATATGGGATCGAACCGGGAAAATATAATATACCCGGTCAGCGGCAAATAATAATAATAATAATAATAATAATAATAATAATAATAATAATAATAATAATAATAATAGGCACGCGTTTGGAGTAAAAACCAAAGTATGTACACTATAGTATTGCTTATATCGTACAATATAATCAATCGAATCTTCACTTCAATGTCTGTGTTTCCAAGATTTTGTGAAACTTCTTTATATTTCACGGAGAAAATCTTGAATTTTCTCTGAGGGTCTAATTCAGTCTGTCGATTGTGAAAACTATTGACCAAATTGTTGCTATAAATGCATTGGGCGGTTGGTCTTTCATCGCCACCTGCCGCAAAGGTCTGGAGCAGGGACTAGGGCACGAACGATCCTGGACTCGCGTTAAGTGGCCGTGGGGGAGAGGGGCCCGGGATTTCCAAGTCCAATATGGCACTGGGACAGTGGTTCGCAAATAGACAACGTGGAGAATGCTCACACCAAGTTCGTTGATCGGCTCGCTTACTCGGTGTTTTTCTCCGCTTTACACTTCCTGCTCCATGTTCACGTGTCTACTACGTCTGATCATCCCCGAGCCACCTCATTCTTATTGTTGGGAGCTGACTCGATTGCGAGGCTGAGGAATGCGCTCAATGTTCTTGAAAGCTGCCCCCCGCCTAATCTGCAACTACTAGCTGTCCCAAATATATTACACCAAGTATCCATAGTTAAGAATTAAAACATCACACGAGAATAAGGAAAACAAATAAGCAATAAGTGGATGTCATCAATGTGTAATTTTGTATCTTCACAATATGGCCTTTTCTTACCGGGAGTACTTAAGGCTGCCCCACAGGCTTCAAATCCTTCTTTTTTATTTGATGTCACAGTTCAAACAGATACTTCAGTGTAGTTTACTACCCGAAAATTGCTGTTATGTGCTGCGTGTTTTGAAGAACGCCCGAACGCCTCGCCCGAGTTACGATTTAAAATCGAACAATGTTTCTTAAATGCAATTCCACTCGCACTAAACTAAAATATTTATTTATTATAGAGCTTTGATGTATGGTGATTAGTCTCGTGAATGCAGTTGACCCAACCAAATTCTTGTTGTGCCAAACAATATTTTTGTTGAACCAACACTGATCCTTGTTAAGCCTACCGTGATCCTCGTAACGCAGCCAACTATGATACTTGTTAAGCCAACCATAATCCATAATTGGAAGATCAACCCAGCAATCGATCAAGTGAGAGATCGACCCAGCAAGTCGATCAAGTGGGGGATCGACCCAGCAAGTCGAACATGTGGGGGATCGACCCAGCAAGTCGATCATGCGGGGAACGACCTTGCAAGTCCATCAAGTAGGGAATCGACCTAGTAAGTCGATCAAGGATGGATCGACCCAGCAAGTCGATCAAGTGAAGCATCGACCAAGCAAGTCCATCACGTGGGAGATCAACCCAGCAAGTCGATCACGTGGGAGATCAACCCAGCAAGTCGATCAAGTGGTAGATCAACTCAGCCAGACTCATGAGTCCCGAGTCAGCCTACGCCAGGGATCGACCCACCAAGTCGTTCAAGTGGGAGATTGACCCAGAAAGTCGAGCAAGTGGGAGATCGGCTCAGCAAGTCCATCAAGCGGGGGATTGACCCAGCAAGTCGATAAAGTGAAGTATCGACCAAGCAAGTCGATCAAGATGAAGATTAGCCCAGCAAGTCGATAAAATTGAGAGGTCGACCCAGCAAGTCGATCAAGTGAGGGATCGACCCAGCAATTCGATCAAGTAGGGGATCGACCTAGCAAATCGATCAAGCGGGAGATCAACCCAGAAGGTCGATCAAGTGGGGGATTGACCCTGCAAGTCGATCAAGTAGGGGATCGACCCAGCACGTCGATCAAGTGAGGGATCGACCCAGCACTTCGATCAAGTGAGGGATCGACCCAGCCAGTCGATCAATTAGGGGATCGACCTAGCAAGTCGATGAAGTAGGAGATCGACCCAGCAAGTCGATCAAGTGGGGGATCGACCCAGCAAGTCGATTAAATGATGGATCGACCCTGCAAGTCGATTAAATGATGGATCGACCCTGCAAGTCGATCAAGTAGGGACATTTGAACTATTGACTATTGGACGATTTGCGACGATGACATTTGGCTATTTGACTATTTGGACTATTTGACATTTGACTATTTGGACTATAGTTGACGATTTGGACTATTTTGGCACGAATTTGGACATTTGGACTATTTGACTATTTGGACTATTTGGACTATTTGACTATCTGGACTATCGGACTATTTGGGACTATTTGGGACTATTTGGACTATTTGGACTATTGACTTATTGGGACATTGACCATTGGACTATTACTATTTGGGACTTTTGGACTATTTGGACTATTTGGTACTATTTGACTATTTGCACCTATGGACTATTGGACTATTTGGACTATTTGACTAATTTGACTATTTGACTATTGGACATTTGGACTATTTGCACTATTTGGACTATGGACTATTTGGACTATTTGGACTATTTGGACTATTTGGACTATTTGGACTTTTTGGACATTGACTATTTGGACTATTTGACAGTATTTGGGACTATTTGACTATCTCGACATTTTTGATATTTTGTCAGGTCAGTCCTTCCGTCATTCTTTCCGTCAGTCCTTCCGTCATTCTTTCCTCAGTCCTTCCCGTCATTCTTTCGTCAGTCCTCCGTCATTCTTCAAGTCAGTCCTTCCTCATTTCTTTCCGTCAGTCCTTCCGTCATTCTTTCCGTCAGTCCTTCCGTCATTCTTCCGTCAGTCCTTCCGTCCTCTTTCCGTCAGTCCTTCCGTCATCCTTCCGCTTCCGTCAGTCCGTTCCGTCAGTCTGTTCGTCAGTCCATCCATCAGTCCGTCAGCGTCGTCTGTCAGTCCGTCAGCCGACCGTCCATTCAGCAGACCGTCCGTTCTAGCCGACGTCCATCCTGAGGCCGCTGCTTGGCCGTTAGCGCGATCGTTAGTCCGTCCGTCCTCCGTCAGTCCGTCAGTCCGCCGTCCGTCAGTCCGTGCACCGGTCAGTCCTCCAGTCCGTCGATCCGTCAGTCGTCAGTGCCGTTCAGTCCTCAGGTCCGTCAGTCTCAGTCGTCAGTTCCGTCAGCCGTCAGTCCGTCCAGTCCGTCTATCCGTATCATTTCTGTCCATCCGTCATTCCGCCATCCGTCAGTGCGTCCGTCATCAATGAGCCATCCATCATGAGCCCTTCCGTCTGTTCTCAGTCAAGTCACTCCCTGGGTGTGCACGAAATTCTTTTCATCTTTAGAAGAATTATAATTTCTTTTATTTCGTTTCTCATTCAACTTACCCTATGGTAACTAATCATTATCACTAAAAATATTTATAACAACCCAAACAGTTCTCACTGTTATCGTCTTTGTGCATCGAAGGATAACAGCTGAAAAAGGTGTGCACATTCCTAAACGACCGAAACTTAGATTGCGTGATATTTATGAACTTTCATACAAATATAATTTTTATCCTAAGAAGATAAGATAATTTACAAAGTCTGTTTATTAATTTTATCACAATCGCAAAGGATATTATCTTAAACATTGTCAAATACAAAACCAAAGTGATAGTAATTACGGAAAAACATTATACCACTTCTTGAAAAGATTATAACATTGGCCAGTTGCATTTTAAATATTCTTTAAAAAATAATATAACCTTTTAAACACATTAGATCTAGGATGAAAAAAATCCAAAGTTCCAGAAAATATTTACTGCTTGCTCGAGCGCAGGAAAGGTATCACGCTAGCACCAGATCCTGCTTATCGTATATATGAGTTCCATGTTTATCTTCGTCAATCTTATATTTCTCTTTGTACGATTTATCTCGTAAAGTAATGCGTATGAAATTATGTTACATATTTCGGTAAAATAATTATTACAATTTTCATTTCGATCTATTACTGCGCAATATAACACACACACCACACACTCTCTCAACCGAACACACATTGAGATTTTCGTAGGAAAATCTAGTAGCGGGAGCGTAGTCTGGCCCCGCAGCCTCGGAATGCACCTAAAAGCCAGCGAATTCCTGTACACGCCAAAACAAATTAACGAAGTGTTGCGAGCCGCGATTCTCCAGCGCCAGAGCCACTGCTCACGTGAACTAGCGTATATAAGTTTGCCGGCGAAAAATCGCTTGGCGGTTCGGATAACGAATGAAATCTTCGTGCTATAGTTCAGTTGTCCACCCATGCGGTTGTGCCTCGCAAGCCTCGACTAGCAGTTGCCTCTCTCGCCCATATGCCTACAGGCCATAAGCGCGATGCGAAATAAGCATGAAAAATTAATTGTTCAAGCAATCAATGCAAAATACTATCTTTCTGACATTAGGATTGAAGGAGAATGACTTCGATACATGGACAGACACGCATTCTAAAAGCAAACGTTTATGTGTAGAACGCGCCAGGCTAGAAGACACAAGCAACGTTATAAAATGAAATGTAGAAGCCAGAACAGTGATTGAACCCTCCTCGGAGTAGAGGAGAAGGATGATCAAAGGGTGTCAACTCTATATATTGTTAATACGAGTATAACTGCGTCATCGCAGGCCAGTACCCATAAACTGAAAAAAGGCATACTGTTATTTTTTAATTGCTAAATTATTTGCAGAGCTAAAAAATAATCGTAGACGTACACCGCTTAAAACCGCCATTCTGCCGTGCCACCAGCGCTGACAGAGGGCCCACAACGGCGGTATGGGTGATGCAGCGGACGCCAGAGAGAAGTGGGAGGGGGGGGCGAGGTGTTTCTTAATTTCACTTACGACCGCTCTATTCATCCGATTTGCATGGATCTCACGCGTTGATCCAGGAAGCATGTCGCCATCGCGTTAGAAGCCACATTTTTTAAATTTGTTCCTCGAATTTAAAGAACTATTTTCAAATTGCGTTTTTGTTAGATTTTTGGAAAAGTGGTGCATCGTAGCGTAAATATTTATTTTAAAAAGACGTCAAAGCCGTTTACAGATCTAAAATCGGAACCATTGTTTTAGACTTATCGGTAAAGTTAAATTATTACTTATTTTGGTGCTGCCACGTGGTGGCTACAAATTGTACTAGTGTCGGGACATTTAGCCTTAAGTTATCCATGGTGGGGTGATAAAGGAGAGAATGGAGTCAGAATGGAGGAGAGAGGATTGAGCGCAGTCCATTGTCAATTTTTTGCTTTCTTGTATACGTATGAATATACGGAGTAAAATACATATTATAGAGAAAATTATGCAATGATGCGGAAAAGTGTATTCCGAATTTTAACGGAAATTAAGGTTCTGGAACCTTGACACGAAAAAGTATTTTTGTTTAAAAAACATTCAGCTAAGTATTTAAAGTGATATTCTGGCATCCAGTTTGAAATGATAAGACAGGTCTCAGAAATGGCTATTCGGATCAGCACCTAAAACTGAGTCCGACAGGAGTATAATTCAATTCAATAAGCAATTATTTCTTACGCGATTACTCATCTTGTTTAATGGAAGTAATTACTAGATATCAAGTTTAGTGCTCTAGCGAGTTTTCATATTTAATTCACACACATATTCTGCGAAGAATTTCATTAAGCTTCCTAACAAGACCGTAATCACTAACTTCTCGGAAATCATTCCATGAATTCAGATCTAAAATTCACCGTTCATCCAGACCCAGTTAACTACAGAATCGCGTGAGGGAACTGTAGAAGCTTCAATTAATAAAACAAAAAATCACACAAAAACAATTCTTATAAAAAAGGTGTAATTCCTAGATCCCCATGCATTCTAATCCTCATGCAATCTCCATGCATTCTGCACAAGTTTTGAGCTTGTCAATAGCTCACAAGTTGGTAGTTACTAATGGGGGTTCTTATTGTTGTTTTTAATTCTGCAGTCGAAATTGCTTTAATTAAAGTAAGTAAAAATAATTGCTTGTTAAAATGTGGTTACAAAATTGAAAAATATTGATATACGTGTTAATTAGGTAATATGGGTAATTAAAAAATAAAAAATAGATAGATCAGAATATTATAAACATAGAAACATTCTTCACGTTTGAAAATGGATTTATGATAATTCTATATCATTGGTTGGTGTCTTTCAAAGACAAAAAAACAGTGTTGCAACATAGATTTCTTTTATTATTAAAATATATTTTTCAGATTGCAATGCAATAAATATGGAAGAAAAATAACCCCAAAAAATAACATTTCCGTTCATTAAAAATCCATTGTATTATGTGAACATAATTTTTCATATGTAAAACAATTTCGTTTTATTTACATCTTCTTTGCGCAGAAGCACAATGAAATTTCATATAAGCATTACATATTCATATGAAAGTATTATGAAGTCTTTTTTGTGGTAGAGAATTTGCAGTCGGAAATGGTAGAATAACTCGGGAATAGTTGTTCTCTGAATAATCAGCATTTTCCAAGTAAATTGCCAACGGTAAAAACATTTTTTTGCAACAAAGAAGTAATTCAGGAATGTTTACTGACGTTTATTCAGATACGCATTAACAAAGGGTAGACTATATAGGTTTCGAATATAATGACGCATACCAGAGGAAGTACTGTGGGATGCATGACCGAGCTCAGCGCGGAAACAGCTTTGTTCACAGCGGATTACATTCGTCAGAAAGGACAAGATGCTCATTCAATCGCAAAGAGAGGAATGCCTTTGAGGTACGTGACTAAAGTTACATTAAGTGACTATTGTGCGAGAAAAGAAGTCGGCTAAGAGAAGCGGCGAGGGGTTATGAGGGAATGAGGGAGGGAGGGAGAGAGAGAGAGTGAGCGAGAGGGTATATGAAAGGGTGTATTATTGAGAGAGGTGTGGATGAATGTGAGTGAGTGAATGAAGGTGAATGAATCTGGGCGAGTATGAGTGTGAGTGAATGTTAGTATTAATCGGTGAGTGTAATTGAGTGTGTCACTCTGTGACAAAGTGTGTGCCGGAGTGTGCGAGTGTGCCGGAGTGACAGGTTAATACGTGTGAAAGAATAAGTGAGCATACCGGAGGATGTACACAGAGAGTGCGAATGAGGTAAATTTGTGATTCGGCGTGCGAGTAAGAACGCAAAGACGAGAGCGAAATGAAAGGGAATCCAAAAGTGAGTGGATCCGAGAAGAAGCGCGTTGCAAGGGCGTGAGAATAGCGTGGTGGAGCGCCTAAGTCGTGACAGGACTGACATGCAGCACCATCACAGCGCGCAAAAGCGTTCGCCTGGGAGAGGCGCAGACGAGGAGAGCAGAGCGGGATGTAGCTAGGCGAGGTGTGGCGAGGTGAGACGAGACGAGGTGGGGTGTGGCGAAGCGTGGAAAGATGGGATGGGGCATGGAGGGATGGAACGATGGGAGACGAGACGAGACGAGAGGAGACGAGACGAGAGGCGACGAGAAGAGAAGCGACGAGGCGAGAGGAGACGAGAAGAGACGAGAGAGACGAGAGAGTCGAGAGAAGACGAGAGGAGGCGAGATGGTCTGAGCCTCCTGGCCAGCAGCCAACGACCTCTGGCGCCGCGGCGCAAACACCCCTCCCACACGCACCTCGCGTCCGCCCCCGTCCCCCGCGCCCGCCACCGCCGCCGCCGCCACCCCGTCGCCCTGCGCACATTCAAATGCGAGTGATGCCTTTGCCTCTTCCAGCGCCTGCGTTTATTGCAGGCTTCCATGTGACGATGGACGACGCCCTAATTACAGCACTCCGCTTTCTCTCTCTCTCTCTCTCTCTCTCTGACTCGCATCGCACGAGATGGGCGGTGCGAACGGATTGGAGGGAGAAAAAGCTTAGAGCTCAATTTTGTGTTATGTTGTGCAGTGTGTTACGCAGTTGGAGATGATTTCACTTAGACACTGGGCGGTGGATTCCACATAATTTGACATTAGATAATTTGAGTAGCAAATGAATACTTTTTTTATTCCGGATTAGTAATGTATATTTTTAATATACGTGAAATTGGGCTAATACGATCCATTGGCGTTGTTTTGAACCGAGAAGTTAATCGATGTCGCAATTGTGACTTGCCGGAATTGCATGCATGTTGAGATTTCAAGATGATGATTACGGTATTAGATCACATTGATAACATATGAGGAGAGTAACAAGAATGAAAAGCGAATGCATGCTATGATGAAAAGAAAGGAAACGAAATAATTACGAGGAAATAACTTTTGAGGGCTTTGTCCACATGTATTCCACATGAAGTAATCAGGATTAATTTCAAGTTTTAAAGGATAAATTTGGGTCGTTAGAAGTAAGATTGTTGTTGGTTTATGGAACAAATGCAAGTAATCTATAGACCCTTTGAATATTTTTCTGTGGCAAAGTAGACACCTATAAGTTATTTACAAATTTGGAGGTAAATTGTGTGTTTCGGGAAGTGGAATGAGAGCTGAGTTAAAATAAAGTCGAAAAATTCCAGACATAGACAAGTATATTCCAAAGTGTTGAATAGAAACAGGTTCTGCAGCAACATTTATTTTCCCGCATTATTGTATCGGTAAGTAAAGTAATTATATGCTAATACTTAAGCCATAATTACAAAAAACGCTATAAAAATTTAACTCAAAATTAAAATTTCGATTCCGAAATATCCATTTTGATGAAAATTCTGTGACTGGCGTGTGGATGAACGGATGTCGAAGGGACGGACGACTGAATGGACGGAGAGTTGCATTGTAAAAAACTGTTTTCAGGTATTAAGAATCCCCAAAGGTATATTTCTGTTCATATTACAATATCGATTTGTTTGCATCATTATAGACATTTTTTAAACAACGTGTTCGTAATATAAAAGTTTGCATGTTAAAATAGAGAAAATTGCTGAAAATTTGGTATTTATTTACAATGTTTTTTAATTGATGCTTTGTACAAAATTTGTCGCTGAAATATAAGTTTACAAACTTTGAACTTTAACAAATTCTTTTTGGAATTTGAGTAAAGTTTCACTGCGCTTTTCAAGTAATTTGTCAGCATTTAGCAGTTAGAACTAAGAAATATGAACCAATAAACTTCTTTAATGATTTACTACTTGATAGGATGGCAATTATTTTAGTGTAATAGTAGAACTGTCTATTCAAATACTGGTGCGACTTTAATTCTCTGAGGACACGATCGTTGCCTTCTCTACGAGATCTTTGTTCCAAGAAAGTTCGCATAGCGAATACGAAATGTGAAAGAGAATTCTCACACCGGTCACGTACGATGGAATTGGCCTCTTAGTTTGTCTCTCAAGTTTGTTGTTAAATATTTGCATTTCATTTATGAATTATATTTACACAGTTGCATAAACTAATAATGATAATTATAATAATGCCTGAAATATTCTTAGAGAATAAAATCGGGCCCTTATTGAAACACTTCGATTCACAAACACGGTCAAAGAAGCAACACCATCAACTGATTGAACAATGAATGCGTGCGATTGAACGAACACCAGAGAAACCATAGTATCCGAATTATATAAATAGAATGTGTAAAATTTAACTAAAATGAAAGTTGCTTAGCATTTAAATGACATTTTCTACAGTATAACAGATATATTATACAAACATTCAATATAAACCATTAAAGTCAACGTCTGAGATGAAGCTTAAGATAATGTTACAATTGTTTTGAGAAACACATATTGTAGTAAGTTGTGAACATAGTGAATAGTGAGTTATGTGAATAATAGGTGTGGGTTTTAATGTAGTGATGAATCTGCAATACCGCTGATAAATATTTATTATTACATAAATGTGTGTACCTTTGTGTATTGTTTTGTAATTCATGAAACAACAACCACCACAAAACAAAGAAGTTTGATTTAAGCATCGAAGATGAAACATTCAATTTTAATTGACTAATTGAATATTTAGTAGTTCGTGGAACATAAACTACTAGTATGGCCAAGTGCAATGTCTCTGTTTTGAAGGCTGTTTTCCTTCCCCGATTTAATACGAGAGGTATCTCCTCCGACGGGCAGTCCCCCCCCCCCGTTGGAACAAGCTCTCAACATCCCAAAGGTGTCTCCACATGTTTGCAGATCGGTGTAGTGCTTGTAAGTGACGGTGTGTACGAGTAAGTAAGTGTTCGTAAATGTAAGGAAAGAGAAGGCGACAGGAAAGATGAAGAAAAGGGCACTTTTCCGTTTGTTAGAACACTAATTCGCCATTCGACTGGTATTGATCAGAGACCCCTGGCAAACTAACGGCCAGGACAGCGCTGAAGGGTTGAATTCTTCCTCCGCATGTTTCTAGTGGGAAAAATACATCATCAGGGCTCGAACCCTAGGATCTCCCAATCATCCTTATACGCAGAGACAACGGAGAAACGGTCACTGAGCCCTCGGAAGCTGTATATTTTATTTTGAAATTGAAATTGTAGAATAACTCCGATAAAACAACTGAGGAAAAATTAACTTGATTCTGTGCATTGTCGTGAAATAACGTTTCTAAACCTATAAGTAAACCAAATGCTCTTGATGATAATATACGTATGATATTTCATATGATAAAATTGGAATTGTTCAGTTGATGAAAGTGTTATTTTCAATGACAAATGTTCTATAGAGGAACTCTTTCTACATTATATTGACCATTGTAAATAATCATCTAATGTGTTTAATTTTGCTTTAGTTACCTTTTCATGAATATAAAAATGTAAGAGTACAACTACTGTTTCTATAGATTGGAAACTGATTAATTCAACAGAACGGTTCAACAGGGTTCAAATATCGCTTACTTTATTTATGTTAATTGATCTAACTCTTTTCTTACATGTACCATCGCAATTTATGTTTCTATTAATCTGATTTTAACAACCTTTTTTATTAGCCTATGTTTTAACTTTTAAGCAATTTTCTATTGACCATTTCCATTTTTACATTACGAGCCATTTGTTAATAATATTGATACAAATTTGTCAATAAAACATCAAGAAACGAACTAAAATGTACTAATCCATTTTAAATACTGAGAAAAGATAAGAAAAACTTGCATTCTTCTTATATTTTCGAAGCAGTGATCTAATTTAAAAGTCAAGTTCAGTTTGATAAGAAAAAACTGCAAATTCAGTTATCAAAATGCAATAATCCCAACGATACCAGCAAAACGTTCTGGGTGTCGAGATTTCATTTAGACGATTACAACGTTCACAAAAAAGCCTAATATCCGCCACGCCTTGCCAGGTCACCGTTGTGTTCGCTGCGGAAGCCCAGCACGTGCGGCGCGGAACTGTTTTATGTCTCCCCTCGCGGGCAGCGCTCCATTTTGAAATTTCCGGCTGAATCACGTCCGCTGGCGCGAGCAGAGGCGCCGGGGTTGTCGGGGTTGCGGGTTGGGGGGACGTCGAGTGGAGGCGAAGGCCAGGACTTGGCAAGGGAGGGACGAGGTGCAGGCACAGGCGGGGACATGGGACATGACGGGGTGGGAACGTGAGAAGAATAGTGGTGGCGGTCGGCAGTGGCGGGGATAACAGTGCGAGGACAACAGGGGGCGGGGGCAGCGGTGAAGAAGACCACAGTGATGAGGACAGCAGTGGCGGGGAATGCAGTATGGCGAGGACAGCAGTGGAGGGGTCGACAATGGCAAGGACAACAGTGTCCAGGACAGCAGAGGCGGACTCAACAGTGGAGGGGGCGTATTTGCTGAGACGGGGAAACAGTGGCGGGGACAAGAGAGGTAGTGACAGCAATAGCGGGGACTACAGTGGCAGGGTCAGCAGTGGTGAGGTCAGGAGGGTCAGAGCAGCAGATGCGAGAACGTTGTGGCGGGGACAGCGACGATAGTCAGGAGTGAAGCGAAATAGAGCTGGAAAAAACGGAGACCCGCGGAGGCGTCCAATGGGATTGAAAAGGTGCGAGGCCAGAGCGAGGGATACGGGGCGTGATAGGCAGAGGATAAGGCGGGAAGTGGGAAGAAGTTAGAGGCGGTGCCATCTAGCGTCGGTCAGTCAGCAACGAAGGCAGCGGGCGCCGACTGGCTGGCGGGGCAGGCGGCAGGGGCCGAGGCAGAGGCAGAGGCAGAGGCAGAGGCGGGGACGAGGGGCCGTCGCTTGCCGCGTCGCGTAAAGAGTTGCGGGCTTGCGCCGTCCGCAGGCATTAGCGGCGAGAGAAACGACTCGCAGCGCCGAGGTTTACGAGGGCGGCTGCAGCGGGGGGAGGGGGCGGGATGCGAAGGCTCCCGCTTGTGATGGGGATCGGGCGCCGTTCCCGCTGGCGCTAATACTCGCGAACAGCTCTCCCTCCCAGCTCACTCCCGCTCTCTCCCGCCCCGGCTTCCGCTGGCCTCGACGCCCGAGCGAGGTGCGCCGGCGGCGCGGGTGCGCGGAGAACGCCTCGCCCCACTTCACAGGCGCATTGGGCGAGGGATTGCTCTCAGATCAGCCCTGTTGCTGTGCAGACGTTTCACATTCAGTAGAGCGTGTTTTCGAACGATGCTAACAGTCCCACAGTTTTGAAAACTGAGAATGTTTTACGTAACTACGTACTACTTACGATCTATATAATCTTACATTTATATAATTGTTGATTTATTTATATTTGCAGTAAATGCATGCACATTTTATGAAGTCACACTTTCGATGATTATCTAGGATAATAAAAGCGACATAAAACCTTGCACTCGACAGTCTACATAAAATATTCATTGTTACTTTCTCGGATTCTACTTAAAATAGAAAAAGTGGATATTTTGCAATTTCTGGATATTTTTCGACAGAATAGCTTGTATAGTAGTAAATACCGGACAAGTGGATAAATCGTGCTCCAATATGATGTAAATAATTTTCTCAACTACGTTATGTAAACCGATTTCACATTTTGCACGTCCTTAATACCGAAAAATTAATTTGTGGGAAAACGTCTATGAGCAGATTGCAGCTAAGCAGGATATTCCACGGTCGGTTTGCTCAATGTCGTCGTCCCTTGAATTTGAAATGGGTGATCTGACCTTTTTATATTTCCTCAACGACATTTTCAAAATTTTCTCAAAAATGGCTCCATTTCTTTTTCCTTATTGCGAAGCACGCTTATAAAAGAGACGCATGTCCAAACGCGTACCCATTTTTGTTAAATTCTCTAAATTTTTAAAAATTGGGGAATAATGTGAGGAAGTATGTACTGTTGTAGCAGCACTACTTGTTTAAGACATATCTAAATGCAACGAATCCTAATTTGTTCGTCAAATCAAAACCATGACCGTAGAGCAGTAAGGGCGCATTATGTTAATTATTTATGTTGTGCATGTATGTATTGTGTACGGTTTCAATTTTTGTACGTATTTGAGGTTTCACTTCCACTACACGTTTTTATTTTCGCTTGAGAGAATGAAGTGGCACAGTGTCGAAGTAGGCAGCCACGATCAGTCGCCAAGTCACGAAGTGCTTAATGGGAAGCGAGGCGTCTGTGCGTGCGAGCGGCTCTGCCGGTGCCTCTGGCGCAGCCCCAGCGCCCTCTGGCGGCCAGAACGTCTCGGCGGTGACTCTGCACGAGGATAGGAGTCAGCCCGGGAGGTGAGGGAGAGGAGAGGAGAGGGGAGGAAAGACTGCAAGATGAAGGAGGGGGTGGGGCGAAGGAAACGAAGGGAGGGATGGGCCGGTTGAAGATAAAAAGGGATAGGAATGAGGGGAGATGAGAATAATGAGGGTGATGAGACGCCTTGGCAGCATAGGAGGACAATGACGAAGCAAGTGGGAGTGCAGAAGAGGGTGGTATAAAGAGCGGATTCTGAGCATGGGAGAGATAAAAGACGATGGGTAATAGTGGTGGAGGAGATGGAGCAGGGAGATGGGAGCTATAGGGAAAAGAAGATGGGAACAATAAGAGCGAAAATAGTGTTAATGGCGATGGAAGTGGTTCGAGTGATAAGGAGCAATGGGGATGATAGTAGAAATGAATGGCGACATTTCATGAGGACGGAACCGTAAGGGTGGTGTATTAAAGATGGAGAAGTAAGGGCGGAGCAAGGACGGTGAAGTAGTAAGGGCAGAGAAATGAGAATGGGGCAGTAAGGGTAGAAAAATAAGAACAGATCAGTAAGGGCGGTGCAGTTAGGGTGGAGCAGTTAGGTCGGAGCAGTTAGTCCGGAGCAGTAAAGGCGGATCAGTAAGGGTGGAAGAGTAGATAGGAGGCAATAGGAGGTGATACGGGACGAAAGAGGATGATACGGGGGCGATAAGAGACGGTAGAAAGTCATAGGCGAGGAGAAGAGCCAATTGAGATATGGTAAAATATTCCTAGACCCATCAGGGGTGATTTGGAGCAATGGATGGTGACGGTGGGCAGCGAATGTGCTGGTTGCGACGGAGTGTTCCCAGCGAAAGGGGAGGAGGGACGAGCGAAGACGTCTCGAGGCGGAGGACGGTGAGGGGGGAAAGTGGGGGGGGGGAACGTGTGCGTGCCCTGGAAAGCGCATCACGCAGATTCTCTGCCTTTGCTTCGCGAAGCACCATGCGTGGCACGTCGAGCCCGCGACGTCAAACCCACGCACCTGCGTGCACACTCCTCCCCATCCACGGTACGAGACACACAAGAAAACGCGCTCACGATCAATTCAAGGACTCGAGATTCAGAAAGGGTCTACAAGAAAAAACAATAGAAAATATACAGCGATTTAAAGAAATTAAATTTAATAATGGAGTTTAATTAAAAACAGCCGCAAGAGGGAGTAGTAGGAAGCAAATAAAATGGACAGAGAAAAGAAAATTCTAAAGAACCAAAATATGAGTGTTTGGGTTTTCTGCAACCGGCGGGGCGCGGGGGCGTCGGATTGATGAAATGGTTGGGACAGACTTCTCCTTTCGCAGTCTTATGACCCCATATAACACATCGCGATCGCTTGCGGAAATGTAACGTAAATGGTTATTATAATATTAATGTATTCTAAACTGTAATAACTGAAAAGTCTCTGCTTAAAATTTTTAATGAAATAACGGAACCAGTACGTTTCTGGGGTTTAAATGATTGGATCATGAAGTTATGCTTTATTTTCTTCAAGAGCACAATTTGTTCATTGGATTTGGTGTCCTGTTTGTTATACGCTTAATTTATATTTTAAAAAAATTGACCCAAGATCGTAATAACCACAACACACAAGTTTTCAGGATGAAAGAATAACTCAGTTTTTTAAATGAAATTTAAGTGATGAAGATGGCAGACCTACTTCATTTACATTTTCAGATCAAACAACTGTCGATTTATCATTACCAACTTATTGCCCTTGCAATGTTTTTGACTTGCTTTGAAAACTGCAAATTACATTGTTGAGAATAAAGAAAGAATAAATGACCTAACTCCCCGGAGGTATATGGCATAGTGACAGGCAATGATCAAAGCGGAGCAAAGCAGGTGTCACCCAGGGGTTTCTCTGGCGCCACAATAAAGGGAGTGAGTGAGGGGCAGGGCATCAACCCCGCCCTTAGGTTCACTCGCTCTCACACACGCCCTTGCTCCCTCTCACTCACACAGTCACGCTGAAGTCCGCGTCTGCCCCTCGCTTTCGTCATCATCCTCCTCCTAACCCTCTCCCTCTTTCTTGCGCTTTTCCTTTCCCCCATCATTACCCCGCACTCGCCCTTTTCCTTGTCCTCAGCCTTTCCGTCCATCTCGTCCTTTCCCTCACCCCCGCCCATTCCCTCGTCCACACAATTTCTCTCGTCCTTTCCCTAGTACTCACTTTTCCCTCCCTTTTACGTCACTCGCGCCCTTTCCTTCGCGCTTCCCCTCGCCCTTGTCACCATCGCCTTTTGCTTCTGCCTAGATCTTTTTTTCTCCTTTTCCCTCACCCATAACGTTTCCTTGTCTTCACCCTTTTCGACATCCTCACTCTTTCCATCACCCTCGCCTTTTCTTTCATCCTCGTTCACATTGTCTCTGGTCCCGAGCGTGTATACGTCCACATTCACGTGTTCGTATTTTTCATCGCTCTTGCCCGCTCTCTCGTTGCAGATATCACCTTTGCCGCGCCCTGACTCAATCTCTTGCTCTCGCCTGCGCTCTCAACCGCATCCTCACCCACGTTCTCGCTTCCATTCCGTCCGTCCTGAGCGTGTGGAGCAATTGTGCGTCCCGCATCCAGGAGGAACAAGGGCGGAGGTGAAGCCACAAAGGCTGCGCTCAGTGCGCCGCGGAACACGCACTAAAACACTGAATGGGCGCTATTTTGGGCTTGAACGAATGGACTAGTTCTAGGCAATTAGAACAAGCGTTGGCAGATATAATTTTATTTAGGAGTGACGGATGTCGTAATGCTGCCCTCATCAACAACCCATGATTAAATAAGCCGTCAATCGTGAAATCGAATACGGTGCGCCGAACTACTTTCGATTAACCTCTTTATTATTCCACTATCGATCCAATATTCTCCTCTCCCGCGCCTCTCGTCCATCCATGCATAAGACCTCTCAATTTGTCTTAGAACTGAGCGTGCTGAATTTCCTCGAGCCACTTGCTGCAATAGTTCGCTAATGAAATCGTGATTCGACGCTTTCCATCTTCGAGAAGACACTTCCGAAGCGAGAAACTACTAATAATCGAAATGAAGAACTTTATTAAGAATTGCAAATTTTCCTTCGCGGATCCTCACATAATCGCTATGTCTAAAACAATTAATGTCTTTAAGCTTCATTACCCAGGAGAAAATCTAATATTCGAGAAGCGTTCACTCTGCCCTTCAATGATCTATCGTATTCTAACCAAAAAATTTCATCAAAATCATTTAAAAGCTGTCAAGACTTTTGATGATCAATGAAACATATTTTATGTTTACAATACGCCAACATTTATATGGGAATTTTTCTTGAGTTAAGGTCCAAATTAAACAAATTATTGAAATATCTGGCGACTCAAAAGTTATTAAGCCTTCTTTGGGACTAAAACACAATAATGATATTATGTTTATTATGTGTTAACACAAGTTCTACAAATATGGTTATTCCCCATCACGTGGTTTATGGATAATGAAATATTGGCTGTTGTGTATACAATATTGATCAATTAATTGGTCAATATTTCTCAATTAAATAATATTGTTTGGTTGCCTCGTAATAGTTATTACATTAGAGCCCTGGTGAGGTCGAAATAAAAGTCGCAACGTTGACATTTTAAATAATTTGTTTAAATATTATCTAGGACAGAAGTATCACGACTTATTATACATGATTGGTCCTTACACGTCACCAAGTTCCCCATAATGCGGTTGAATCAGAATTTGAAGAGTATGAAAAAAAGGTCACCGACAATTTTCCTGAGAAAATAATCAGACTGTCATACTGCGTTTCACACAAGACTGAACGTGTATCTACACGACAGGTTTTAAAGTAACTTACTTTTGCATAACAAGCGTAACCAATAATGTGAGATATTTACTCATATCCTCCTTTGTCGCTAGACAACATGCACCTTATAATAAATTCATAGCATAAACGTCATGTATCGGCAGTCATCCAGCGCTAGCGATTAGCTGAGTCTTCCAATGCAATATTTTCGCAAGAATTATTCTCCATGCGATTTAGCGACTGAACTCGACTCAACTCTTTTGCTAGTGTCGAAAATCCTGCCATCGTCGGGACTCGAACCTAGAACCTCTCGATCAAGGGCACTTCAGCACTGCAGTGAGATCAGGTGATGACTTGAGCCACCTCTGCCGATACCATGTACGATATTTAATGTTAAAATTTACCTTTTAATAATCAACAGACGTTAGTACATTATCTTTTAGCGTTCTAGAACTTGAAAATTAATACTTTTTAAAAATAAATCTATCATTATTTTTAAACGTTTTTGCAAATAGATCTAGAATAGCAATAGCTCTAGATTTTAAAGAGCTAAATTCCCAGGCATTATTACACAACCCTCTCCGTTCCTCCGTGAGCAACATACGTCAACATTCCCTTGAACATGGATTGTTACACAGGCGACTTGAGTTTGCGGCATATAAACCTTGAACCGCTACATCCGGGAGCCATTTCCTCCCCCGCCACGTGGCTGAGTGTGGCGCAGCGCTGGCAGTTGGGGCCGAACGCCCACGCCACCGCCCCATTAGGTTGAAAGCTTAATCGCCCCGCCCCTCACCCGACCCCTCGTTCGCCCACGCCCCACCCCACGCCCCGCCGACGCCCGCCTCCCCACTGCGCCCGCGACCGCCTCCGCCCCACGCCCCGCCGCACGCCCCGCCTCCACGCCCACGCCCCACGCGCCGCCGCCGCACGCGCGCCGCCCCCTCGCCCCGCCCTCGCCCCGCCTCCGACGCCGCGCCCCTCGTCGCCCCTGCCCCGCCCCTCGCCCCGCCCCTCGCCCGCCCTCGCCCCACCCTCGCCCCGCCCCTCGCCCCAGATGCTCCCCGCAACCGCAAAGCGACCCGCCGGAAGGGCGCTATGCAAAGCGGCCGACTTACCCTAATGCACCGCGCGCCAGCGAGGAGGAGGACGCGGAGGCAGAAGGAGACGTCGAAGTGGATGGGGGAGGTGGAAGTGGAATGGTACTGGAAGTTAAAGGGCACTGGACGTAGAATTGGAAGGGTAAGTGTTGGGGGAAGGGGAGGCTGAAGTAGTGGGAGGAGGAGTAAAAATAAAGTTGGAAAAAAGAAGGAGATTGAATTGGAAGTGGGGGTGGAGGAGGTAGCGTAAAAATCGATTAGAATGGTGGTGACGGAGATCGTAAAGAGGACTCAAGATTTGGAGGACACGTAGACGCCGGGGGGGGAGGGGGGAAGTGAGAAAGCGAGGAGGCGAAGAAGACGGAAGGTGGAGGCAGGATGGGAGGAGAAGCGAAACACGAATGATGGAGGAAGCGGGAGAGGCAAAACTGGTGAAGCGAGCCGCGAGCGGTGGAAGCTGAGCAGCACAGTAGGGGAGCGGAGCTGGTGTAGGGCGGAGAAGGTGGGAAGCGGGGCAGGGGGGCGAAACGTGGAGGTGAAGGAAGACGGGAAGCGGCCTGGGCGGAGAAAAAGGGGATGTGAAGAGGTCGGAAGAGGCGGAGGCTGCGGTGGCGACGGAGGCGGTGTCTTTGGCCCAGGCGTCGTTAAAGCCTAGCGCACATAAACCGCCATCTCATCATCCACTTGGGAAGGTCCCGACGACGCTGGCGGCGAACTCGCGCCATTGTCGGTGTCGCACAAGGGGAGCGATGGAAAGTGTACTCAGCGCGCGTAACGTTGTACGGGGGACTATATCCGTTCTCTTTCATCAAGCTTTACTTCCGTAACAATCATATTAACAGTGCACACACAAACTTTTTTTTGAAAGAAGCACGTACTTCGGAAGTGGGTCGGACTCATAGTATACTTCTCTGAAGCAGAAGAATGCTTTGGAATATCAAAAGATCAGAATTTTTGTTGAACCATAAACATAATGTTACAGTATTCTTGAATGTCAACTCTCCGGTGTTTAGCAAATGTTAGTTAAAAAAAGAAATGAAACTAAGTTCAGCAACTTGAACCAAAATACTCTTGTTCTATTATTCTATTGTACTACAAAATACTTTTTATTGTTCGGTCTGTGCAAGATAATGAAATTATCTTGACACAATCGTCATAATTTCGAATCAACAGATCTTTTTTTATAATCACGCAAGCCAAGGCTTTTTACAAATAACTAATTTTTGCTCTTGGAGGAATAATTCCGAAGGTATTTCTTCACGGTTTTAAAACCTACAAAATGTGAATACAAAAAAATAACATTTCAAGAAGAGTATTATAAATAGTGCTGTCGAAGGGTTCTACTTGCCGTGTAAGATTTTATGATCAATTCACACATTTTCAACAGTATACAACTTTTATATTAGAAGTATTTTGGGTGTAGGTCGAATAATGACCAAACCAATTTACATACTAGAATACATTGATTCATTATTCGAACTAAACTCAATTATCAACCTAAAAAATAGTTCATAGTTAATTTGAATTGATGCCTTATTTCATGTGGCCATCAGGCCCGCTGTCCACGCAGATTTTGCTACGCTCCTTTCACTCTCTAGCGGAGAAAGGAGGTATTTCTTGGGCGACGAAACAGCGATTTGAATATAGTTCAGGAGCATCATTCAGGCTTGAGGATCTTTTAAATGCAGTAAATCTACTAACATGGGACAGCCGGCTTTACTTTCCCTCCGTAGGATTTTGTCGCCCTTAAAAATCTACGGTTCAATCGAGCTTGAACCAGAGATCGTGGTTATAAGAGTCCGACACGCTAACCGTTACACCATCGCCGCCACACAAACAGGCCAAGAAAAAATTAATCTCGAAAAACGCGCATATAACATTATGGAAGTACACCACTGTGGAAGTATCTTTAATAATAAAAAAATATGTTCTTCGTCAACCTCTCTCTTCGAACCACTCCGCCCTCATTTTCGCGGCATTTTCGAGGCGCGCAGCCGGCCCGGAGGCTGCGTCACCGGCGCTCTCCGGGCCAACGAGGGCGGCGTCAACCTCTCGTCTCTTTGGGCGCTCGCGGCGCTGGCGGGGCGAGCGAACAATTATACCGACGCCCCCGCCCGCCCCCTCCCGCGCCCACCCACCTCGCCGCTCGGCGCGGGCCGGCGGCGGTGCGACGGGCGCACGCCGCCCGAAAAACTGAATCACGACGACGCTAATTGGCGCGCGCCAATCCCCGGACGAGACGCCATCAGCGGAGGAAATGGGGCCATCGCAGCGCCGCGCCGCCCAGCGTCGCCCAGCGTCACCCAACGCCGCCCGGGGTTAGCCAATGCCATCATCCAAATGCGCCCCATGCCACCCAATATCACTTACCAACATCGTCCAACGTCGCCCAGAGTTACCCAATGCCATCATCCAAATGCACACAGTACCACCCAATATCACCTACCAACATCGTCCAACGCTGCACAGAGTTACCCAATGTCATCAAACAAATTCACGCAATGCCAACATAACGCACAAATATCAACCAATCCCAATGTCACACAAAAGTACTCAATGCTACCCAACATCACGCATCATCATCGAAAGCTGCCTTGTTACAAGATGTCACCCAATATCACTCACCAACAACATATAACGTCGTACAGAGTTACCCCCATGTCAGCCAAACCTGTCGAAGAAATCTCATTATTGAATACTGACCGGCGTTATCTAATTTCACTGAACGTTGCCAAAAGTCGCTCAAGATCACTGAACCAAAGGCACCCTACGTCACTCGAAGTCGCCGTATGCCGCTCATTACAACCAAACGATATTTACCCCGTTATTTAATGCTGACCGTTGTCATCCAATACCTCCAGTTCCTACTACGTCCTCATCGGCACTGACCAACTTCGCATAACTCCGCAAGCCCGAACCCGTTCCTGCCACAAGCCAACTCAATTCCATTCAACAATGTTCCATGCAATACAACGTAGTGCAACAATGCTTAGCTCCACAAAGTCTAACAATGCCCAGCGACACCCAACGATATTCAACGATGTCGTCGTTTGCCACACAACGTAGATTAACGTCGCTAAACCCTTACAACAAATATCAATACTTCCCAACACCACCTAGCTACTTCCAACGCTATCCAATGCTACTCACCGCCTCCTAATATTTTCTAGTATTGATCAACGCCTCTCATTGCAACCAAGCATCTCACAAAATCATCCTGCAGATTCCAACGCTATTCATAACCACGTACTACCTTCCAACTTTTTCCAGAGGCGCCTTACACCACCCAGCATACCACCTCCGTCACTTAGCAGCGCGCTCACCGAATCTCTTTGCCCCGGCGAGCGGCCAGCGAGCGGCGACAGCTGAAAGAGGGCGCATTTTTCATCGGCGTTCGGACAGATGGACCAGGCCCTCGAAGTAAATCGATTAAATCGACAGGTCGCGAGCGACGAGTTCGTTACTTATGAAAGAGGCGGGTAGTTTCAAGTCAGTGCATCAAACGAGCAAATATCTGTCTCAAATAACAGCCTTAGGGACGCCCGTTGCTAGACTGTATTCAAAACATTTGGTAAATGAAATATATTGTGCACGGACGTTTTTAAGAGCTTCTATATGTTCGTTCCACTTGTTTTATTTTTCGGTGTTGGTAGTTCAACGTCAACCGATTCACGGGAATTGTTCACTATCATTTCATTAGAACAAAATGTCACCTTCAGCGAAGAGGTCGAATTGATTCTAAGAACATAAACATTCGACTATATGAGTAGAAATTCCCCCTTATCAACCAAGAGTTCAAAAGAAGGAGCGGTCATTACCGGGCTCTCACATCGTGCTAGGTCTAATAATAGAGCTATTTATTAGCAATCATTTGAGAATTATAGCCATAGACGTGCATTGGCAAAAACAAAAGAGAGAACTGCACTTCTGGCCCCTCTGGGCCCTCGTTTGCATTATACTTTATTTGTATATGACATATTTTACTCCTCAATGAATAAAAATACTACAAAGAGATAAAAAGTTTAACTTTAATGATAAAATTAATCACACAACACACAATTGATTTTATGTTGAACCATTAACAGGTTGCCAGGTGGTTTAAAGAGCACCAAGTGTCATGTAACAATTGTTCAAAGTGTCAGCTAAAAAAGGGGAAAATCAGAAATTTTTTGTGTTACGGGACCCCTTTCGCAATTTTCAAGGGAGCCAATAGCTCCAACACTCCTTGTGCGGACGCCAATGCTTACAGCCGAATTGCTGTTAAGCTTCTAAATGATATTACTACAGGTGTCTAGCGCGCCCAATCGTTGATACATGTTCGATATTTTCTATTAAAATTTATAAAACAATTTACCTTAGCTATGTTACATTCTGGGAGGGTTAATCACTTTTTATTTAAATATAACTACGAAACATCCAGAATTCGAATAAATTTGCATTATTCTCATATAGTTGTGAATATTATTTCCTCGTTTGGCGGAGTTTTTATGTAGCATTGCAATCATTACTGTCAATCAACAAATTGTCAGCAACAAACAAGAGAAAAGAACTCCGATTTATAATGCAGTGCAGCATATTTTTTTTGTAAATGCAAAGAAACGCACGCGACAGTGACGAATCGACACCTGTCATGTAGGTACAATGAGAGTACATTGTAGTTAATACAGAAACGGAAATATTCCTGTACCTTTAGCCCGTACCTGTGGGAGATTTAAAATGAAGAAAGCATCCCATGAAAAGAAAAAAGAAATATCGAATGTACACGCAGAAAAATTTCTTTTTACAATGTCTTTCTTAGGGCGTGAACAAGTTCCTGTCGACGGAATAATGTATTCAATTTGGTTAAAAAGGAGTTTGGCTACTCTTTGTCCACATTTATCTGGACGAAGGCATACACGCTGTTAAGATGCATTCGGACCGTGGATAACCACGGGGGTAACTTTTCGATATCCACGATTGCTTTATCATATTAGTTCTGTAAGGAGTATTTTGTAGTTAAATACTTAGAGATAAACAAAATGGCCCATTAAATATTTGAAAGATGCACAATATTCACCGTTGCATTAGGGAAAACATTTGTTCAAATCTGGACTTTATTTGTGACATACTTTATTTGTGTATAGTACTGATATCGCGTGATAATAACAAACACGAACCTGTTCATTCTAATATTGAATAAAGAAATTAATATTCTTTATTACGTAAGCAAAAAGTCTTGATTATTTGAATATACTACAGCTGAATAAGTTGATGATTATTCAAATGATTATGATTAAGCATGTGATTATTTGAATATACTACAGCTTATTCAGCTGTAGTATATTCAAATAATATAGATCAATATAATAATATAATATAGTACTTGTTAGAAATAGCAACTGTCACTCTGAACATCTGAAATTATTTCTCAATGAGTTTATCACCCCCTGAAATCTAATTGTACACATTGCATGACAAAATATTATATGCTAATTTAAATGCGAATGAACCATTATGTTGGCCGCCTTGGAAAGCCGAGGTCGCTAAGGTTGGATGGCCTTATCTGTCTCATTCCTGAAGGGCCGTGGTTTCAAATCCCGCCCGGGATATTCATATCTGGTGTCCGTATACGAGTAAGCGAGTACCGTTACTGGTACTCCCATACAAACCCTGTTTAGCCATGTTACTTACAATGATGGCGGTATGACCTTAGTATTTAAGAAGCGACCTTAAATAAGTAAAATAAGTTTTTTAAATTTTATATTTAAAACACTAGGTGTTTTTGTTTAGATAGAATTTGATGTTTCTGCTCCAGCACATTTTGTGACTTTTGCTTTAAAGGAAAGGTAGTGGACTCCAAATGTCTTATCTTTTGCTATTATTGACAGACTTTATATAGCACCGTTGTATTTGTATTTAGGCTTTATATGTCCCGTAAAGGGCAATTATCCTCGGCGCCATTAGATCCCGGGGTTCCAAGTCGGTCACCCAACCAGGAACCCGCGATGTCACGAGTTCGCTTATTCTTCGTGACTTCAAGCAGTTAACGAATTCGGCTAGCGACTTACGTTTCACGGAAATGGCCTTTTAGTTGAACCATCCCAAACTTTTTCTGGATGACGGAGGGAAACCACAAAAACCCCGGTGAGGATGGGCGGCACGGATAATGAACCCGGGCCTCCAGAATGCGAAGTCAGCGCGCTACGCCCTCAGCCACTTCACTCGGTTTTTATATACAGTATAAATAGAAAATTTTAATTGTCTTCAATTTTTTAATCATGAATTATATCTTAAGTTAATAGAATGAAACTGTATGTTGTGCGAGTGGCAATCGATGTATCGAAAGCAGTCCGACTAGCAGGGGTGAAAGTATGAGTGTTGATTTATAGTTTGCAAATCAAAGATAGTGAATTTTTAAGATTGAATATTAAGTGTTTTGAAATGCAATGATTAGAGAATGTATATAACAGCAATGCCCAGTTAAGTTTGAATGAAACACAGGCTGTTACACAAAAATCTTTTTCTGTCTTGATGGTCGAAGTGCTTGGAGTAGCTATGACCTCTTTTCAAAATTTTGCATCTTCTTGTAAAGCGTAGCCTCTTTGGCGCGAGTCGAGTCACATGTTCTCACCTCATGAAGACTGCACGTTCGGTGGTTTATTGATGACGATATATATTAGGTGGCTAAATGACTTTATCGATCTCTCTCCTGTTCTTTTTTATTTCAATTTTGGTAGTGAATAATAAGTAAAAAGTAATATTTTAAAAAGTACGCATATCTTTGATAAAAATTAAGACTCGGGGTATTTTGTCGGTGTGCATTTAGGTAGAAAGTATATAAAATTTGGAGCGAAGAAAATACTGGAGACAGACTAGCAGAACACTAGAGATAGACACAGACACAGAGGCAGACGGGACAGACCCGACACAGACATAGGAAGCAGACACAGAGACAGACACAGACACAGAGACAGACACAGAGACAGAGACAAGACACAGACAACGACACAGACCCAGACACAGACAATAGAGACAGACACAGAAGACCAGACACAGACACGAGACAGACAAACCGAGACAGATCAGCAGAGCACATGAACAGAGACAGACACAGAGACAGACACAGAGGACAGAGACAGACCACAGAGACAGGCACAGCACAGACACAGAGCAGACGACAGGACAGAGACAGACCAGACACAGACACAGAACACAGAACATAGAGACAGATCACAGAGACAGACCACAGACACATGAGACAGACCCAGAGACAGAACACAGACACGAACAGGACAGAACACAGAGACAGACCCAGAGACAGACCCAGAGACAGACACCAGAGACAGAGCCCAGATCACCGAGACAGGCACAGACACAAGACACGACACAGACAGCAGACAGCAGACCAGACACAGAGACAGAGACAGAGACAGAGACGAAGACAGACAGGCGGCAGACCAGGCAGGCAGACAGGCCAAGGCCGGCAGACAGGCAGGCAGACAGGCAGGCTAGCAAGGGCAGACAGGCATAGGCAGGCAGACCGGCAGGCCACGACAGGCAGGCAGACAGGCTAGGCAGACAGACAGGCTAGGCAGACAGGGGCAGGGCACGACAGGCATGGCAGACAGGCAGGCATGGCAGCAGACAGGCAGGCAGACAGGCAGACAGGCAGGCAAGGCAGACAGGCAGGCAGACAGGCCAGGCAGCACAGGCAGGCCAGGCAGGCAGGCAGACAGGCAGCCAGGCAGACAGGCAGGCAGACAGCCAGGCAGGCAGGCAGGCAGGACAGGCAGACAGGAGGGCAGGCAGACAGGCAGGCCGACAGGCAGGCAGGCAGACAGGCAGACAAAGGCAGGCAGGCCAGACAGGGCGGCAGACAGGCAGGCAGACCAGGCCGGCAAGACATTTTGACAGGCAGGCAGACAAGACAGGGCAGGCAGGCAGACAGGCAGGCAGGCAGAACAGGCAAGGCAGGCAGACAGGCAGGCCAGACAGGCAAAGGCAGACGGCAGGCAAGGCAGACAGGTCAGGCAGGCAAGGCGGCAGGCCAGTGCAGGCGGCAGACAGGCAGGCAAGACAGGCAGGCAGAGCAGGCAGGCAGGCAGCAGGCAGCGCAGGCAGGCAGGCAGGCGGCAGGCAGGCGACAGGCAGGCATGGGCAGACAGGCAGGCAGAGCACCAGGCAGGCAGGCAGACAGGCAGGCAGGCAGACAGGTCAGGCAGGCAGGCGGCAGGCAGGCAGACAGCAGGCAGACAGGCAGGCAGACAGGCAGGCAGGCAGGCAGGCAGGCAGACCAGGCCAGGCAGGCAGGCAGACAGGCAGGCAGACAGGCAGGCAGGCAGACAGGCAAGGCAGGCAGACAGGCAGGCAGACAGGCAGGCCCGAACAGGCAGGCAGGCAGTGCAGGCAGGCAGGCAGCACAGGCAGGCAAGGCAGACAGGCAGGCAGACAGGCAGGCAGACAGGCAGCAGACACGACAGGCCAGGCAGGCAGGCTGGCAGGGCAGACAGGCTAGGCAGGCAGACAGGCAGACAGGCCAGGCAGGCAGACAGGCTAGGGCAGACAGGAGGCAGCAGGTAGGCAGGCAGGCAGACCAGTGCAGACATGCACGGCAAGCAGGCAACAGGGCAGACAGGCAGGCAGGCAGGCAGGCAGACAGGCAGACAGGCAAGGCAGGCAGGCAGACAGGCAGGCAGACAGGCAGACAGGCAAGGCAGACAGGCAGACAGGCAGACAGGCAGACAGGCAGAGC
Source organism: Gryllus bimaculatus (assembly GCA_017312745.1). Lineage (NCBI taxonomy): Eukaryota > Metazoa > Arthropoda > Insecta > Orthoptera > Gryllidae > Gryllus > Gryllus bimaculatus. The sequence continues at coordinate 208,641 of BOPP01000197.1, read as the reverse complement.
AGGCAGACAGACAGAACAGACAGACAGACAGAACAGACAGAGAGAGAGAGAGGAACCTTCCTAAATAAATTGTCCCCACTGTAGTGTAATAGGCTTGGTTATAGGCACTTTCCAACATGCAGGCCATGGAGGCGACACTCTGCAACAGGTATTAATGCAGACTGATGAATAAATAGATGAATAAAAGGGAATAAACAGCCCACCAGGGATTAAAAAAGGAGGTACCTTGCACCGGGGAGTAAATAAGAATATACACTGCTTCAGATTCAGTATAGTTTTTAAATTATTTCATATACTACAACACAACAATTCGTTTTTACCTTACTAGCGGCCCTCTTATTGACTTTTGAGCAAATTAATTGTTTCAGTTAGTAACACTCACACGCTAAAAATATATTGCGATTCTTCGATCGTCAAATTTCATTGTTTTGTTCAAAACTGTGAGACGAAGAGAAAATCAAATAACCCACGCTGAAAAACACATCACGTCTCCTTTTGCACAGTTGAGTAAAAAAACCTTCGTCCTGATGTGACCTTATTGGCGATGCGTTTCAGGTTACTTCTGACGCTCAGAGAAGTGCCTGTCGCCGAAAAGGTCATCGCGCGTACTGTGAACCATTTTCGTCTCTCTCTTCTCCGATTCGCTATTTCCGTTTTTCACTTCAGCAATAATGACAGAAGTCAATGAACTTCCGGACGAGGTAGAGGAAATTACTTTTAACTTTACGAAATATCTTCCTGCTAACATGGAACTAAAATAACGACAAGTAATAATCGAAACTTACGTTTCATTCTTTATGCGAATACATTAAAATGGTAACCTAAATTTTTATATAAATATGTAAATTAAAAATTTAATTCAGATTGATTTCATATTTTACAGAATATACAAATTTTATCTTTTTAATTTAGAACTTTATTTTAATTCTTTAATGTATAAACGAGTAAAACGTTCTCAAATATTTTTTTGAATTTAAATTGGAACCGTGTGAGTTTATTATTATAATTGGTCATATAAAATTAATGCATTATTTAAATATTTTACTAATTCTTTCCATGATATGTATATAAAATAGTACTATTATTAAAATTGAACTGCATGCAAATTTAGCAAGATAATTGAATTTTATTAAAAATCTAAATGCCCAATTTATCCGGCTATAGGTCAACTCTGAATACAAGACAACCCCATAATTTTGAAGAAGCCACAGAATTTTTAAAATTTTTAACTAATTCTTACAATTTAGTATTAATAACATCGTATTCACTAGGGTCGAAGTTTACTCAAATATCTCTTGTGGGCTTTACAACAATGAATTTTAGTAGCATTTTGTTACATAAGCCATTTTTCACCTTTTTCGTAATTTTTAAGCATTGTTTGCGAATTTCATCGATTTTAATATAATTTTAAGTACTTCCTTCAAATAATATTTACGAAATGCAACCAATATTCTTCACAAAATTCCTAAGTAGCCTATTGAATTTCTTCTCTCAGAAATTGTAATGCCAGCAGTTGTGAGTATATAGTCGAATATTCCTGTGACGCCTTCACCACCATTGTCGATTCTCCAGATTTCACGATACATAATACCAGAGATTTCGTGATCTAGTCTAAATCAAAAGTTTGCAAGCTGAGTTCACTTCAACGAAAGGAATAAGTCTCAATTATATCAGTAATATATCCAAGGATTGAGTTGTTTATCTGAACCGGTTTTCATCAATTTTTTATGTCATTTTTCTTTGTTTTAGGGCATTTTAAAAACATTTTAAGTGAATTTAATTGATCATGTTTGATGGTGTTTTGGTCATTAAAATCGGCCCCCTAGTCATTGTCATTATTATCATCGATATCACCATCATCGCCACGTTTTCATGGTCATCCCAACTGTAATCATCACCAACATCGTCATCAATAATCCCCATCACCGTCATCATTGTACTCATGCATTCCTTGTCCATCCCCAGTAGGATCTCAAGTCCAGGGAAATAAAAACAGAATTATAAAACATCCTTGGTAACCGTGAAATTTGTGGCCGCCGCGGTGTCTTTTCCACCTCTGAACCAGGGCGCAAATCTCGGTCGCTCGATGCGGAATTGTCGCGGGGAGTGGCAGACGCCCGCAGTTACATAACTCCCCCTCCCACGCACCGCGCTTGGCGCTGTGCTGTGTGCTGGCGCGTGCGAAATGACGAATTGCCGGGGGCAGAGAAGCGGGGCGGCGGGCGGGGGGTGGGCGGGTACTGTGTACTGCTGAGTGCGCGTGGATTGACAACGGGGGAAGGCGGCGAAAAGCGGAAAGCTTTCGACCATACGCGACTATGGGGAGTAGTCTTTGGGTGCAAATATTCAAGCGTGAAAACCAGAGGTGCATTAACTATGCATGAAATATTGGTTACATGGGGTGCAAGCAATGAGCTTAGCACTACAAAATGAAGGATTGACACACAAATTTTAAAACAATTATAAAAGTAAGAATAATCAATTCTCCTAACTCTTAGGTATTGCTTCAGCAAACAAATATTTGAATGGTATTAGATTTTCGTCGAATATATTTTGAACCACATATGTAGTAACAAAACAGAAAAAAAACTATGGCTTGAAGGATAAAAATGGTTACACTGATGAGTAATAGTGTAATGTATTTTATTAGTGAATTCTTCATTAATGACATTTGTGACACATTTATACGAGGGATATACAAAATGTGCGTTGTAACATAATAGTAGTGCGCCTGGAAACCTTGTCTCGTCGAGTTCGTTCTTGTTTTGCAGACCGTTGCATGTCGGAAGCCCCTACAGAAATTGTATTTCTTTCGAAATCGGAAAGATTCTGAGGAAGTGAAGTCCTGATGTGGTCACGTAGTTGAAGTATACACACGAACTCTTTTAGGAGAAATTCTGCTTTGATAGGATCCCTGCCCTCTACGTGAGTTAACAGAATGGAAAAATATGAAAATTATAAAAGGGAAGTATTTTCAAGAAATATATTTATAAGCATAAGTAAATCTTCAATATTCAATTTGATAAATTTTACACAAATATTTTTTCATAAAACTAAGTGAAAAACAAATGAAAACCTATACTTTTTATATACAGAGAAATCTCTTAATAATTTATTTATGTAAATTATTCACAAGATTATGTTAATCCGTAATGCATTTGCCTTTGAAGTTACAAACAAATTTATGTACAAGTTAGAAATGGTCTTACGCCGAATTGAAATCATAATGCGGGGAATAGCAAATACCGTGACCATTGTGATGTTTTGTTTATTACGGTTGAAGGCGTATTATAATTGTCAAAAGTACATATATTCAGAAATTGTAATTTTAGAAAATCAGTTTCCGACATCACAACCAGATGTTGTTAGAATCCTAAATACGTTCGTCAGTAGCGCTGACAAAGACAGCACAGAAGAGAGTCTTCCGAAAGGGCACTTGGCCTCTAAATATCACTATCTCACAAAGGTCCAATAGTATATTCTACAAGAAACATTCGCAGCAATTCGCACGTGACTTTTTAAACCCCATTTTAAAAGAGTAGAAAAGTCTGAAACCTTACCTCGTTTTTCCGTACAGATTTTAAGAACACTTTTAAGAAGAAGAAGATGGTAATCGTTCAAATTAACTTTGCATATATTCATTATTTCGTATTTCGAGGCGCGTAAAAGGTTGTTGGTCATTTGTCCCGTAAGTGTAGTGTATATTTATCACGGGAAGATGGCGGTGATCTTTCCCCACTAGATGGTGAAATTCGGGGCCCACGAAACGTCAGATTGCGAGGTTTTCTTCATCCAAGTAACTCCCACTAGCAGGACACCACTTCAGCTGAAACAATCTCTAATCTTCCGACACGTGATGTAGTGAGTGGGTGTGTGAGTGTGTAAGGTGTGAGAATAAGATACGGCAGAGGAAATAAATAAAATGTGCGTAACGTTACCCATTTCTTAGGGTACTTTCCCGCCATTCGCCTGGTGTTAATCGAACAAACCGAGAAAAACTACCGATAGGGACATTCGAACATAGAATTCTCCTCCAGATATCGGCCTAATTCGACCTAGCTATGTGTGGCTTCGAACCCTAGGACCTCCGGGTAAGAGCCACTGCAGTGTCATTAGTATCTGCCCTGCGTCACCTCAGCAGGTAAATTTACCTTGGAGCCGTAGAACCTTCTGCATCGCGCTCACTCGCCGAGCGCCCTTGCCCTGGCGAGCCGCTCACCAGCACCGCGCCGATGGGCTTGCCTGCCCCGCGGGTGGGTAGAGGAGCGTGTCACGGCCGAGGAGGCGGCTAACGATGGCAGGGCTCACCGGGTCCGTGGGGATGGATGATGCCCGAGGAAGAGTCGGTAAAGAGAGCCAGCCCAATGTGGAGCACAGAGGCGAGGAAGTGAAATCGTTGATATGAGGAAAACATTAAGGGTGTTTTAGTAATACGTACATGCTGAGTTTAGAGGAGGGGGTTAGGAGGAGGGGGGTGGGAAAGAGGGGGTTGCGAGGAGGGGGTTGGAGGAGGGGGTTGGGAGGAGGGGTTGGGGAGGAGGGGGTTGGGAGGAGGGTTGGGAGGGGGGGTTGGGAAGAGGGGTTGGGAGAGGGGTTGGGGAGGAGGGGTTGGAGAAGGGGGGTTTGGGAGGAGGGGGTTGGGATAAGTGTTAAAAGATTGAACGATGGGAGAGGAGAGAAATCAAATTGTGTATACGTATATTGAAAAAAGCGTTTCTTTTGAAGACATTTTGATACAGTACACACCAGAAGAGACTCAATGAACGTATTTTACTGAGAAAATTGTTGTAGTATTGTTGTTGTTTGATGATGTCACGTATAAAGGAATAGTTTTAATAACATTCCTTCAATTCTGAAGATGGGTTTCATGATGAGAATGTCGACTCTGTCCCGCGCAGTGAGTTGCGTATTACTCCCATTCCAAACTGTAAAGCTGGTAAGATAAGAGTAGAGGAACCGGCCCAATCCACGTGATGAGTAGATGTTGGTAGAGAGCATTCTGTCGTGTTGAGCTATCGGTCTTAAGCTATGCATTCACTTTGGAGACTGGTACTTACAAAGCAGTAAAGAGCCCTGCAAGTATCCACTGCTCTCGTGACTCAGACGTTCGCGCCTCATCCGTACGCACGTCGCCTCGTCTTTCTCTTCCTGACGGCGACAGCAGAAGTGCGTTATGACCGTCGTGTGATGAAGGTCGGCCCATACCTTGTTGTGATCCTCGGGGTAAACATGTGAAGAAGAGAGCCAGGAAAAGTGGAGTGGAGAGCGGCGTGGAATATGCCTGAAAATAATTTTCGAGAGTGCTTCTATGACATTGACGCTAGGGAAATTTAGGTAGAGAAAATAGTTGATACTTTCTTCGATGTTTCCCGGACGAGAGCACGTTAGTAATTTGCCATAGTACATTAATCGGCAATACGTGTGTCACTAGGACAATCTCATGTCTGAAGTAATACTCTACTATTTATTAATGTAATGACTATGATATCTAGGATTACTGTGCCTAATCTAAAACAAGAGAGGCACTTAAAAATAGAAAAATATTGTTATCGTAGATGATTAAGAGATATTGTACGAATGGTGACAAATTGCGAGGCAATAAAAAGGAGAAATCCTGCCGCACATCCTTTTTGTCCACAAATTTCACACAGATCGACCGGTATTTGACTCCCTGCCTGCACACTCTCAGTGATGGTAGGACGTCTGACCACTACTTTCCTGAAAAGATACTAGACGCACGTTACGATGAAAAATTGACAGCTTACGAAAAAAATTACATACCTCGTGATCCACATGGGTGTAGGTGGAACCGTCTCAGGATAGAATCAAAACATTTTGAAGAACCTGGTGGAAACAATGACGAATAAACCGCGGCTCTGGGGCGTGATGAGGAACGAAAACGTGAGTGACATGTGCGTTAAAACGTGGTAACGCGAACGAGTTGATAAAATATCCAAAGGAACATCGAAACAGAGCAAGGATACGACCACCCGGTGAAAAATAGTTAGTGACTATAGAAGCGACAGCTCTTGTTGATTGATTGATTGTTAGTGATTCCAGGCGCGTCAACTACTAGAGTGTTATACCCGTAAGTGTAGTGCATGTTTTCCTCCGGGCTGTGGCGGTGGTCTTCCTGCGCTGTATGGCGAAATACGTCGAACACCTACAGCCGGCTAGCTGTTTTCCCCACGTAGGTATTTCCCACTGGGGTGGGACCCCCAATTTCTGGACAAGCTCTAAGCTCACGGACGATCTCCCGGCATGTGTAGTGCATCGTAGTGTAAATGTGTGTTTAAACGAGGATATGCCAAACAAGAGGTCGGAAAGTCCGTGGTCCGGTTGTTAGGTTTACTGGTCTGGCATTCATCTGGGTTGATCGGCGAATCCACGGAAAATTACCGGTCAGAGCAGGTGGCCGCTAGAATTCTCCTCCAGGAAGGAACTGAATTTGACCTAACAGACAAGGTAGTGTCGAAAATCCTGCCACCACCGGGACTCGAACCTAGGACCTCCCGGTAAGAGGGAGTTGTTGCCCTGATCCATCTCTCCCAGTGACATCTCGTTATCTGCGAGAGCAAGAGAGGCACCGATGCACGAGACAGCGATGACAGAGGAACATGAAAAAAGAGCGGCCGTTATATCGTTACAGTAGAGAAGTGCCGAGTGCCGAGAGAAGTGAGAAATCTTTTGTGATCAGCGGACGCAAGAAATATGCTTTCTCAGGAGTAAGTAAAATTTTCAAAAAAAACAGCACAATGTTAAAAAAAGCAATCCTGGGACGTTACAGGAGACGAAACAAGGTACAAACCTCTTGATGATCCGTGGGAGCAAGCCTGCTATCATCGGAGTCAGCAAAATGTTCTGATCGGTGTTTCCCAAAGTGGTGTCTACAGACCTCAGGGTATGCTGTTTCCCCACCTTCAAGAATCCTCTGGGACCTTAAGTTCGGTAATTTCTGATCAAGAAGAAAAACGGAAGGAAGGGGTGGGAACATGATCACACTGTGGAAGTGACTGTGGCAAAAAAGCGACAGATCTCGTCGAGCTACGCAGGGATGGGGTAAGAGTGGAACCTTTTCCAAACGAAGTTAAAGACGTACAATGAACGCGTAATTAACAGAGACAAGTAAATCGTGAATCTGGGACGAGGTGGTATCCGAAGCAAGTCACGAATCTCTTATGATTCGGGGAGCCGAGCCGAAGATAATGTCCCCTAGAGAAACATCGACAGAGAACGGCAGAGCTGTCACTGGGAAAGTGAAGGGTCACGAAAGAAGCGTCAGATATCTTTGTAATTCGCGGGGAATGGAACAAAGAGAGATACCAAAATAATACTGATGATCTTGGAATGTACAGTGATGATTAAACCGTGAAGTTGGGCCATGCTGGGCTTCGAAACAAGCCGCAAACCTCCGTGATCCGTGGGGTTGAGCCTGGTCTCGCCAAATATAAGATACAGAAGATCATTGTCAGTGAGCGGCAGAGGTACCGTCACCCGGGTGACGAAACGCGACAGATCTCGTTGCGAAGGGCGAGGTCGGGGGCGAGGGCGGTGCCATCGCAGGAGACGGTAAAGAAGCCCGGAGGAACGCGGGGCGAGGGGCGGCGAGGCATACAAACGGCGTATTAAAGCTCCTTCCGCGGAGAAGCTTCGACGGCGGCGGCGGCGGCGGCGGCGGCCGAGTGGGCGAAGAGGGCGGGGCGCAGTCAGCGCCGGGCGACGGACGAGACGGCGACGCTTACGCAAGAGCAGACGCGCCGGGGGTGGACGAGGACGGAGGACGGCGGGGCAGGGCGGGGCGAGGACGGCGGCTCGACGAGTTACGTAAAGGAGGTCGTGGAGGAGGCGACCTGGGGCGCGGCGACGCGAAATAAGCAGATGGACGTCGTGCGCGACGAAACGAGCCCATCCGAGGCGGTAAAAAAGAGTGGGGGCGCTGTAGGACGTTTTGAATGTCGGGTATTTGTGTGCGGGTGGGCGGTGCGCTGTCAGGAACTAGATGTATTGCAAATGCGAAGGGGAACGGAGGTGGAAAGTGCGGGAGGTGGCGCGGTGGAGAGAAAGTTGTGATAAATGACGCGCTCAGAGAAAAACAGAAATGCGAACGATGAGAATTGGCACGGAAGCATAAACCGCGATAACGTCAGCATTACATTTCAGATGTGAACACACTTTTCACAGCACCATATAAGACCTCGTGTTAGTCATAAATTTGTGTTTGTAGGGATGAAACTTTCAATGCGTTATTACAGAAGTCAGTTAGCCATTTAACCATCTTAAAAAACTCCAATAATGGCCGAATTCATTTTCCATCAGACGTTTATTTAGATTTTGAAATTATATATTAGTAAGATTCGAAAGGTATGACGAACGTAGTGGGATATGAGTGATAGTTAAACCCAACAGAAACACAAACCATGTTGGATAGTGGTATTCTTGGAAGGAGTCGCAAGATGAAACGCAGAAATGATTCATACTGGAATCCGAGTGAAATGACCTGGCGGAATGCCTGATGGCGAATAGAAAAGAGGAACGGGCGCTAGGGGGTAGAAAGGGAATATGGAAAGCAGAAATGGCAACACACCAGAGAAAGAGAGAGGCCGTGAGATATGCCGACAGCTGACGTACATGTCACATTCAATATTAAGGAGCAGACTCCTGACCATTTTGGAACATTCTTCTCTTGAATTATCAACGTTCTGGGTGGTGGGCAGCTTCATGTCACTACGAATTTTGTGGTTAATGAATTGTGATACGCATATTGCGATAGAAAGGCTCTGTGCTGACCACACGTGCCCATTAACCCATGGCCGCAAAAAGGCTGGGACACTGCTGGTAGGCCTGAGCTCCTAAAGAGCTGTTCTGCCAAAATACACACATATTACCATAGACATGGTGGTTTAGCTGTGTTCTCCTCCACAATCACAAAATCATTGCCATACGTGGTATTCGAACTCACAACGTTTCATTATATGTAAAGCATTTGTCGCAGCATCCTGCATCTACCGTTTTCGACATCGACTTTATCTTGGCCATTTAAAAATACATAGGGGCAAAAATAGCCGATTCCTTATACTCAAAAATTAGCTAAGCCAAAAAAATATATACCTATGAAGTAAACTAAAATAACTATTACATTTTTACTGAAAAAAATTAGTTATAAGTGTTTAAATGTATAATCATGCACATATTATTATACTGATTTTATATTAAATCCGGATTCTACTAGCACCGATCCAATGAAATTGGTCGTTCTGGATCTTGAACAACGATCTTACACATACAGTTAAATCTTGATTTCCGAATGCTCTAATTTTAGTTCGATTGTGTTTTCCGTGACGTTTTTCGAGTTTTCATTGTCCCAGTTTTCGTTAATTCCCTTTGCGTGTCGTGCAGTTGATAATGGTCCGTCACAATTCCGTGCGCGTGACGTGGAACTCTTTTCCCCGCGTGAGAGCCGCATGCGTTCGTGACTCACAATAATCTGCCTTTGTTTCTCGCTGAGAGAGAACCTCGCGCGTCATTCGAAACATTTCGTAATAATCTATTGTTTCCTCTGTCTGTTTGTGGAGTAAGAATGTTAAATATATCTCCACGGTTAGAAAGAAAGTTACGAACACCAACATTGTGATAAAAAAAGACGGGGAACACGACAGGAATTAAGAAAGGATTCGTAGCAAGAAAGAAAAGTGACGTACAAAATGTATTTTTACTAATATTAATGGGTGTCTGGAACGGATCAGTTGGATTTACTTTATTTCCCACGGGAAATGTTGCTTCCGTTTTCGCACATTGGGCTTTCGTCAGACGTTTCCAACCGGATTAATCACGAAAACGGAGGTCCCCTGTACGCCCCCGGCGGCGGATGAGGTAAAAGACTGTCGGTCGGAGGCGAAGGGGTCGCGGGCGAAGTACCTGTTGCGAGGCGCAGCGCCCCCTGCCGGCGGCGGGGCGGGGCGAGGTGGGGCGGGGCGCGGCGAGGGACGGGGATCGGGCCACGCCGGATGCGCGTTCGCTGCCGAGGGCCGGGGGCGTCGCTTGAAGGCCGGGGGAGGCGGTGGGCCGGGCGGCTGTTGCTGACCTGCGCGTCGAGGGTGCACGGTGGGGGGAGGCGGGGTGGCGATGACGCGGGCGATGGCGTGGGCGGTGGCGGGGCGCGGTGCGGCACGCGACCTCCGGGAGCATGCGCGCCCCGTCCGCCCCGCCCCCGGGGCGTGCGTGAGCGGGCGGGGCGGGGGCGGGCGGGGCGGCGCCGGTGGCTGCGAGGCGGGCGCCCGCGCGCGCGCGCGCACGCTCGCCCCGCCGCCGCGCCACCCCCAGCCGCCTCCGTCGCCACCGCCGCCCGGCGGGGCACTCCGCCGCGGGCCGCCTCCTGCGCCGCGCAGCGCTGCGTCGCGCCGCCCACGTCCCCCGGCCTCCACGCCCCACGCGCGTCTCCAGCGCCGTCGCAGCGGTGAGTACCGTTGACCCACCCCCCCCCCCCGCGCTCGCACCGCCGAACCGCGCCGTGCCATCGATTCGCGACCCGCGACGAACGGACGGACGACGGGCGGCGGCGGCGGCGGACGGACAGGCGTGACGACGGCGCGTGCCCAAGCCAGCTCGTTCGATAGAGGCGCCGTGCAGCGTGCCGCACGCGGCGGCGGGGCGGGGCGGGGCGGGGGCGGAAGGACGCGGGATCACGTGGCGGCGGCTGCGCCAGCGCTTATTCCCGCTCCCGCCGCCGCGCCGCGCGCGTGTTGCTCGTCGACCCCGCGACCCCCGGCGACCCCGGAGCCCCCAGAGGGCCCATGCGTCCGTGAGCGCAGGACGTGAGAGCGGCCGGAGGAGGGTAAGTGGCGTCGCCGCCCCCGGCGGACGCCTACGGCCGCTTCGCATTGCGCTCACGTGCTCCGGGCGCCGCGCTGTGGGTCCCCTTGTGCGCTCGCGGTGTTTTCCTCCGCTCCAAGACGCGGCTTCTGCGTTGATGGGCTTAATTGATAATGGCTTTCTCAAATGTTGGGGCGCGCGTTTCGCTTTCGCTTGTCATTCGGTAATTAAGAGTCATATCACAGAGCAGATGGTCCTTTGTGTGTATGTTTAGTGAAGGTTTGCGAGTGTTCAACTTTCTGGTTTGTGTGAGAGTGCAGTTTGAAAAGTGTTGTGAAGAGCTTGTTCGTGTGAAGTGCCTGTAGTCTGCGTTTGCGTGTTATCTGAAGGTAAAGTTAATTTTAATTTACTAATACGTCGTTTATGAAAGCAATACATTGCATATTGTCTTTCCACATTGACAATATGTTCATGTCCATTTAACATATATAATATATATATGATTTGATGCATACGTCGGAAACAACTGTAGGCAGAAAACGACACGAATGTTTTAGATTTTGGGTCATTTGATATTATATTAACCGACAGGCAAATATATAACAATTAAAAAACAATGATACCGATATTTAAAGTGTTCGTATCACGTCACAACCATTTACCTGCTCTAAATTGTTCACTGTATCCCCAATTACGCACGACTTGATATTTTATGTTGCTACTGTTAACTCACAACAAACAATAACGCATAAACGGCATTTGACATTAGAAATATATTATTAATACGTCACAAATGAATAACGAAATTCGAAGAATCATATTTTTATGACATTCTATTCATTAAACAGGGACAAACAAGTAATTTTGATGTTATAAAAATACCGTAACATTTATTTTGCCTCATGACTTAAATATATTTATTTATAAGAACACCAAAATGATAGATCTTCTTTCAACAAAAGAATATACAATGTTTTTTGTGGTGTGTCTATTAATAGAATGCGTATAAGTAATCTTCAATTCTCTAGAAAAAATTAGAAGTACAAAATCGTTTTTTTCCTAGTGTTATTTAAGCCTGACGTTTTATATAAATTGATTTGCGCATTAACACACCAAGCTATTATCAAATTCAATCCTGTTAATTTTTGTAGTTTACGTTCTATCTTGTGAATAGTACCGCTCGGGTAATTTAGGAATACTAATTAACATTGCACCTTTTCGTGCGTATATGTGTTTAAGAAGTTGACATTATCGCTCTATGCAAATTATCGCATTTCTGATAAGACGTTCCCCTTGAACGTCGCACCGTTAAATAACTCCATTAAAATTCGTCTGCAATTTAGAAAGAAAGTGTGTCTTTACCCCACTTCTACCAAGAGCGTAATTGCAGACATCTCTATTTTATTTTTCTTCCGTGTTCAATTTACACAGATCGCAATATTTGAATCTCACAAATAATATCCTAAGTCAAAACAAACCGAATTAACAATGAAAATTAATTTAAATGAACTTCTGGCATTGTCGGTAACAATTAAATGACATTCTACAAAGAAAAAAACAGTATAAAGTACTTTAAATAATTCAATTTTACTAATTAAACTCAAAATACAACATCGCATATCCAAAATAATTAAATACGTTGTCATTGCCAAATATATTATTTAATGCAATAGCAGCTTTCGATGGCTTAGCCATCATCATCAGTTGTCTGCTGGATGGAAGCCACAAAAACGACTACTAGGTAGTCGTTTTTGTGGCTTCCATCCAGCAGACAACTGACGATGATGCAAATCCAGCAGACAACTGATGATGATGGCAATGACAACGTCTTTAATTATTTTATGAAAAATGCCAAAGATATCACACCACAACACCTATATCGTATATCTAATTGTTAGATAGTTATGAAAGAATATGTGTTCACTAATGCATATGTAAAGTAGAAAAATTTGAATAAATTTGTATTTCAAAAATTCAAATTTATAAGTAATACTTTCTCTGAAAAACAATCCAAATTAATGTAGCATTGTTCGCCTTCAAAGGTTCCTCTATCATTCAGTTCTTTGACTGGACAAAAGCTCTAACCGACACGGGGGACAAATATATCGCTGGATAACTCTAGAACGCGAGAAAATTTCCGTTTTTAGCGTGGAGAGTTCCATATTAGCTTAATAGAGGCAATGAAGTATGGCTAATCGATTGTTCGTATCCGCCGTTTCAGCCGTTTAAACGCCAACATTGTTTTATTACTCTTGCAAATATTTTTCAACGCACGATAATTGGAATTCAATTTCAGATAAGTGTGTTCCCACAATATTAACATTCCCTAAATGTTTGAAACGTTGCCATGATTTTTCTGGGGTAATATTATGCCATTGTGCTGAAAAAAAGTAAAATATTGTGGTAGAATGTTTATTTTTCATTCTATTTAGCCCAGTGAATTACGCGTGTTACAGATAGAAGTTAAATAATATGTTTGTGAGTGTAAGTTTAATGATTTCCCACTACATTTCAATAGGACGCTTTGTCCTGTGATGGAATATATGACTAATAATAATAATAACAACAATAATAATAACAAGAATAACAACAATAATAACAATAATGTTTCACACGGGTCTGATTCTACAGGTCAGGTCAGTGGAAAGATTCTGTTTAGAACTTTAGAAATACAACTGATTATTTTGTTATATTTATTTAATTTTAAATGCGCTGGGGAAAATGAGGGTTTTAGGAGATTTTTGTTATTATGATAATGTCCCATGTGGGAATTTATTTTTAATACGCAGATTTGGAAATTAACGTTTTATTGGGGGTGAATATTGAAAATATTTACAATTTTCGATTTATATAGAAATTAAAAAAAAACAAAAACTGAACGATAAATGTAGTACACGAATCAAACGATGGAAACGAGCGATAACAGCTGACAACGTGACCCTAGTTGGCAGGGCACGTTGCATCGCGAGGCCGGTCCTGGGCCACGCCTCCGCTTCTGCTAATGGGAGAAGAAGACGAATTAATTGCGAAGGTGGATCAATAGGCGACGCGTGCCCACTAAGCGATGTGATTGATTCGCTGCGGGCCCCGTGCGGTGGCTCCCCGTGTCACTCTTTGCAGAGCTGGCGCGGCGCGAGCGGACGCGCGGCGGACGCGCGGCGGAAGCGCCCGGCGCCTCGGGTGGCCTCCGAGGGAACTAACGCGTATCGCTCCGATTCCACCTTGTGCTTCGCAACTACTTTTATTCAACTAATGTGTCAGCAGGATACTTTGGTGCAAATTTACTTGATTGATTGATTGACTGGTTGGTTGGTTGGTTGATTGACTTTCAGCCTTGCGATTGATTTACGACTTAACACCGCTTCTGGGAGATTACAAATTAATGCGTCGGACTTATTTTGCCTTGTGCTACTGAACCAAATTCATTCAACATCCGTGCCTGGAGGGTGCTTTCGGACAATATTAGATGATTGATTGATATTTCAACCTTTTGGCGGGCGACTGATGAGTAATTATGAATTAATACGTTGGTCTCATTTTTCCTTTTGCCCCTGAACTACATGTATTCAACTTCCGCGCGTGTTGAATAGTTTAGCATACTAATTACATTACGGTTTAGCATATTACATTATTGATTGATTAGTTTTTTCGCCAGTTCACGTACTTAAAAACTTTACACCACTCCTAAACAATATGAATGAATAAATGTTACGCAATTTATACATTGGGAAAAGTGGTGGTTTTCTCTTGCCTTTCAATTGTCAACCACGATTCGAAAAAATCTAGGGTTTGCGCGGAATTCAAACCCACTACTTCACTCTTCGTGCAGAGCTGCTATCTTTACAACAGAGTACACTGTGTAGGGCGCCGAATAATATGAAAAAAATGCATTGTATTCAAAGTGTAGACTACCTTTCTGGTATAGTGGAGATAGTACTAATATCTGGATGTGGGAATTCGATGCGTTGATTGTTGGTCTGGAGAATTTTTTCCTTTGTACGAAATGGAAATTGACCTTAGGATTTGGAATGAAATTCTTCTTAGAGTTAGGTCTAGATGAGTTGATATTCACCTTCAGAGAAGGTATAAAACATGGTGCAATTATTTTTGTGGATAAAAATTTAGTGGGTCACTTGAATGAAATACCATCATTTAATCTCGAAAATCGAGAATATCGGTCAAGAGAGAGCTGGTAAACTGAGCGTCAGCCCTATTATCCACCGTAGTAAAGAGCGCAATTAACTCGACAGGCCCTCGCTTTCCGTGTGTTATTACGCAGCCGATCACAATATCACACAGGACGTAGTAATCAGTCCATGATTCGAAATACTTACGTTACGACGAGAGATAACCACTTCAATTTGGCTTAATGAATCGGATAACTCCGGTGTCAAAACGCAAATGCAAAAAGCCTCTAGACAAATGTATCCTTCGCAAGGAAAGGAGTATCGTCGGGCGGCGTGCTAAATGGATGATTCAAATTCCGTCCGCAGCGCGCGCAGTCATCGGCGCGCATAAATCAGAGGAATCTGGACGAACGGGGCGAAGCGGGCCGTGGCGGCTGGGGATAACTCGCGCGCTCGAAAACAAGCCATCCATTCGGGCGATTGGGTCGTCGCCAGCGTCCCCCACCCCCCACCCCCCACCCCAATGCAAGGACGACGCATTGTCCTCTGGCTGTTGGCTCGTACGACGCGAGCAATTTGCTCTCGGTATCTCTTTCCTCTAAGGAAGAATACCTACAACCTTCCAAGGTGGAAAGTTAAAACTGTTTTGGGATGCGCAATACTTTTTTTTTATTAAAACGTTTATCAGTATTTGTTACGTTAAATTGGTAATGTATATTTCACGTCATAAATCGTAAACATGGCTAGTGTAGGAAGTAATCTGTTATTTCGTACATTAGCCAAACAGTTTGGATAAAGATGTATGACTGACGATGAACGAATCGTTTCGGGCTCCAACGGAAAACTCAAAGATTGTAGTAGGTATTATTTATTAGCTCTATTAGCCTATCAAAAGTTAAAACTGTTTAATGTTTCGCTTTTTTTCATGTTACCTTAATTGGTATTCAATGTGTGTATATGTCGCGTTCTAAATCCGGAATATCTTTAGTGTTTGAAGTAGTCTGTTAATTCGTATATTAGCCAGAGAGAATGGATAAAGCTGCATAAATGATAATGGATGGAATAATTTTGGGCTTAATCGGAATACGTCCAAGGTTATAGGTTATCTTTATTAGAGTCAGTGATACATCAACTCTGTTCTATGACAAGTTTTCTGATAATATGATAATTGGTATTTAATGTACAAGTATATCTCACGGCCTAAATCCAAACTATGGCTAGAATAAGAAGAAGCCAGTTAATTCGTACATAAGCAGGCAATTTGGATAAAGCTGTATGAATAATTGACACATAAATTCGGGCTTTTTCGGAATACCTCATACCTCAATGTTTTCTTCATTAGCTTTAGTAGCCGGTGAAACATAAACGCTGTTTTACGAGGCACCAATTATTTTCTCGTATTACGATACTTGATATTTCAGTGTGTCACGGCCTAAAGTCTTAATATGTCGAGTGTTAGAAGGAGCATGTTAATTCTTACATTAACGAGACAGTTCGGATGAAGATGTAAGAATAACAATGGACAAAGCATTTCGGGCTTCATCGGAATACGTCAAAGGTTATAGATTTTCTTTATTAACTTTACTAGCCGGTGAAACTGTTTTAGTTTCGTGCACATTTTTTCTCATATTGCGCTAATTCGTAATCAATGTAGAAAATGTCACGGTCCAAATCTGAACTATCGCTTGTGTCTGATAATTCGAACAATATTAGCTAGTGAGGATAAAAGTATGAATGACGATGGACCGGATCATTTCGGTCTTCATTCGAATAATTTTTGTGTTAGACACTCGGCGATGGGCTAAAGTGAGGCAATTGTCCAAGTGCGAGTCTTCTTGTGAGTTTGCAAAACGTATTTTTGTATGAAGTGCTTGGGACATTGTCCATTTGACGAAGAGACTCCAGTTTGTTTTTTGCCATTTGCGAAGGCGGAAGAGTGGAGCCTCGTCGCCAGACTCGCAATACGTAGTGAAGCCCAACTGAGGTGTACAATGAAGACACATTATATCAGGCGGTATAGTGTAAAAAGAAATTTACGACTGTCACAGTGGAATCGTAAACAATCATCTTGACTGGCACGAGCATTAGAAACTCCATATCAGCATTCAGACTCCTGTTTATTACAAATCTGCTGTACCTCGTCTCCGTAAAGTACTTTCTACCATAGCTATGCGATGTTGGCTTGTGTTCACTTCATCCGGTTTCAGCCCGAAGAATGCTTCGAAGCGTTTCATACTTGGTAATTAATCCACCCATTTAATCCACCCATTCTCAAATTGCTAATTTGTGAATTAAAAATATTCGGTCTTTACCCTAACATATACATCAAGGATGTTCCTATCATTCTCGAAATATTTGAAATATTATTGTCTTGTATATGATGTAACATTCAAGAGCAATTTTCCTGCGAAAATAGTAAAATATCTTAGTATGAATAATCTCGAATACATTTTCGTTTCTGCATTATCATCATAGTTCAACAATATGCAAGAGAAAGGTTCATTGGAGGCATCTTCCAATTATTTGTAATAGTGTTGAGAATAAAGCGGTTGTGGTTTCCGAATTTTAAAATTACAACTCACATTATTATTTGATTTGACCAACGTTTCTCAAAAGCCTTAGAAACTGTTTGTGATGTAAAGCAGAGAAGCGCATGTTTACTTGCGCTAAATAATATCTTTCTCACTCTTTTGCTACCAATATCTCAATGATGTATGAAATACCAACAGTGAGAGGTTAGCAACATTTGAAAATTAGAAATTTTTACTTCCGCGCTATTGAAAACCTATTTGGATCGACAAGCGAACTACAATTTGATTTTTTACATTGCTGACAAAATAGCCACCAACACCACCAGCTCATATGGCAACTTGCAAAACGAAGGCTCAACGAATCCTGCCCATAGTGAAGTTACATTTATGTCCAGAAGTCACACAAAGCCACATTTCAACATTTTCTCTATGGATCAATGATGAATGAACTAAAACTTGATCAAGATGGGAATCATTGATCCAGAATCGCGAGTATATTACTTGTTATAGGCATATTTATCCTTTTAAAAATTACACAGTATCAATATTAACTAATTTACTAAATATTATTGTTAAAGTAAATTTTATTTTATTTTTTACGATCAGTACAGTATCGTGTTGATGGACATTGTATAGAAACAGTTATGCAGCATAAAATATTTTACTTGGCACTTAGACTTGCGGATCGATTTTAATTGTTTAATGTCATTTAGCAATGAATTGCAAAGTAACGTTTATGTAATATAAAATGGTGATCATTAATTATAGCATAGCATAATTGTGCATTATGCTTCAGTTAGGAACCAATACTTATACATCTATATGTAAAAATGTTGATAAAGTGAAAATGCATGTTTGAAACAATTTTGGAAACAGTTTAGATACATATATGTCTCTGTTGTCACCTAAACACAACAGAACAACTTGAATCAATAAATTCTCTTTCTTTAGAACATTACAGGTCATGATTGACGTGAGAGATATAATTTTTTTTCATTATAATTATTTATACTGGTATTATTAATAATACTACATATTATAGTATGCACTATTGTTAACATAATTAATGAAAATACCTTGAAATAGTTTATAACTAAGTTGCGAAGATCACGGCAGATTGTGAAAGTTGGAAAAAAAAGGAGTTCGCACATCTCGACCGACGCGAACTTTTCCTCGTCGCCATCTTTTTATTCGTCAGACTAAGTATCAAGCTTTATTAGCCATCAAACAGGGAAGCCCTTTTACAACTCACGCTATTAAAGTTTAAAGAACTAAATGCAATTAGAATTTACAGTGTCTTTCAAATAAGAAGTAAATATTTTACACTCAATTCAGAATTTATTTAAACATTTTAATTATTCTACCGTTTATAGGCTGTAATATTGTACTATTTCCGATTTATCTGAGAAAATAGTAGATATTTATCAAGAACACAATACCTTGGTAAAATGAAAGTGTGTCATTAGAAAGTGTCTTACTTGTTGCTAAAATTCCAAAGTAATTGCAAAACGAAAAAAACAACTTTTATTTCGCTGGAATATGAAAGATATTATATTTTTGTAAGATAGACATTATAATTTAAAATATCTTCAAATAATATATAATATATAAATAAAAGGTTGAAACTGAAGAACAGGGAATTTCTAAATATGATTACCAAAAAGACGTGACTTCTGTCTTACTCATATGAGCATCATTAAACCCTGCATAATAATATCCACATTTATATATTCATTAGATGAATTACACAAATCATTAAACTTTTTATGTCACCTCAAAATTAAACAAGCCACGTTAATCAGTTTTGTACGTCATGCCCGTCTTCTAATATTAATATTCGCGAAATGTTTGAAAAGTTGCTGCCTTTTATATACGATAGTAGCACATGTCATTTTGCTCCGTTCCATGGTCTCGGAAGAATAAAAATGGATGATTATAGTTGTTGGATAAGTTTACTTATCTCCATTATTACCGAAACACAAACATAGACAATTCAGTGATCACATAGATAACTCAGTGATTTCTCTCCCCAACAAGAAAATATAGTAATTTAGTTAGAAAGAGATTTCACGTAATTGGAAATATTAAAATGATTTATAATAACATTTCAAGCAAATAATTCTATAATTATCTAAACAAGAAAAATAAAAGAAGCAACGCCTACCTGCTCGCTTACACATCGCGAAGAGTATCACTTAAGCGAATCTTTACCCAACAAAAGAAGAAGAAATGTCCACTGTGCACGAAATTTTATTAGCTCTATTAGCCGTTAAAATGGCGAAGTTTTAAACAAACACATATTTTAAAAAACACGATAATTAATAAGGTTTCGCAAATTTGTTTGATCACTTTCTCACAAATTGAGTTTGATCCTTCCGCTTAGCAGTTCGATCACAGGAGGTCGCTTGGGAAATAACAGCTGTCAGGAGAGATCGGGTGTCGTAGGAACGGTGTTGTGAAGCAAGACTATTGAAACCGTGCGAGAATTCTCGCATGTCAATCCTCATCCGTTCCCTATCCATTTCCCTATTATTTTCATTAAGAAGGAAAGTTGTTAATGAAACCAGTTTATTTGTTAAAAAATGTATAAATGTACTTCGTACTTACCTTACTTCAAATATCAAACAAAAACAATGCAATTGACGTTGTAAACAAATTTTCAATAAAGGTTTATTCAGTGTTAGGTATTTTTTTCGAACAATTCACACTTAAAAACAACATTTGCAGTAGTTATTCCTTGGCACTTAGCACTTCGCTTTCCTTGATATTCGCAAAAATATTAGGAAAAGTTTTTAATCTTGAGAAAGTCAAGTAAATATTTTCATGCGAAAATAAAGGATCGGCAAGTACCACCCTACTCTTTGCAATATGATTTAACTTCCGTGAATTTGTTATGGGGAACACAGGGGGTTTTGGAGGGGCAGGGGGCCAGCACGCTGGGGTGCGAAAATTGTAAAATTATTTGTGTACTAAAAATTTCTGCGTTCTTACGCAAGAAAAGCATTTACGAGCCAAAAAATAATGAAACTCATATTTTCCCTTACGAGTTATAAATAACATTTGTTACTATTAGAAAGAATTCAGTAGGCATAGACTTCAGTTCGGTACATGGTCATGCTGCCCGGCACCGGTGTACAGACTTCCAGGTACCTTCTTAATTTAAATCGCGCGTATGGATAGCAATTGTTGCCAGTTGGCGATCGCCTTGCGATATTCCTTCTACAACTTTAAATTTGGTTGCTTTTTTAAATTAATTCACGTAGTACTGTAGGTTAGTGCGTTTTGATTTTTGTTGTTCATTTATTTCAAGCTACTATTATACTTAAGTTAATTTAAAAAAGTTTATTCTTTGTATTGTGCCATAGCACAAATGTTCCCCTACTACTTCCGTATATCCGTGCGAGAATTCTCACATCTTAAGCCTCACACCCTGCCTGTCCTTGTATTTCCATTCTAATAGGGAAAGTTATAAACGAAATGTATCTATTTGTTTAACAAGGAGTAAAAAGGTAACTTCCAATGTACTAACGGAATATCAAATTTAAAAAAAAAATGCAATTCATGTTGAAAAGATATTTTCAATAAAGATTTATTCGGTATTATTGATAGATTTCTGGGAGCAATTCACAACACTCTTAAAAATAATTGAAGTTGTAATTCAATATTCTTTGGCAGTTAGCTTTTCATGTTTTGTGATAGTCCCAAAAATATTAAAAAAGCTTTTTTTACTCTTGAGAATCCTAAGTGACTAAAACCGCTGACTTTCACGGAATCACTGCTGATAACAAACATACTGGTACAGGTAAAACTCAGGTCAAACCTAACAAGACACGTCTTCACCCTTCACTCATCACATTCCTCCACAATTAGGTACACAGCACTTGAAAACCTCGGCAAAACTTCAAATTAATGTTTTCACAGCACAAGAAACAATCTTCATCGGAATGAAGGAAGGGCTATTAATAGTACATTTAGTTCTTGCTGGGAGAGCGAATTGAATGAATAATTATGCAAATGAACCTCGTCAGTCTGCAGAAACCACGGTGTACACAGAATGCGTAAATAATATAAGATAGAGAAGTTTTGTAACCGTGACGTCTCAAAGATGGCCACCAGTAATCTTCGGTGAAAATAGGGATAAGCCAACAAATTTCGAATAATCCACAATCACTCTATTACATTAACTTTTCAGAACAAATATTTTGGTGAAATGGATCCTAGAATTGCCGTTATTTTGAAATTTGATCACCTCTCATTATATCGAAAATGAGAAAAATAATAGAAGTACACATTTTCAAAGTGATTGTATCCCTGAGTGAGTGACATCCTTGCCATCGAGCGCTCGAATTTCTATTTTTTGTGTGTTTTTTCGAAATCATGGATATTGAAATCATAAACGTGTTTTGAAAGTTATCACCTTGGAATACAACATTGAGATTTTTTACGCATAATTATTTTTATTAATATTTGCCACAGAACTTTCAGCTGCACGATGCGGTTTCTGAAATCTGCGTTAACCGTATTTCAAGTCCCAGGAAATGCTGATTAGTATAGAAATCGCCATCAAACTACGCACCTCATTGTGTGATGAAGGAAAGACACAGGAGTACTAGAAGTAACATTGTGTGTTTTAAATGCAAACCCAACTAAATAACTTCTCGAAATTATATTATTTTAAATCTCTAAAATATTTAAAAGAAATAAAATGAAGCAACTAATTTTTACTACCCAAACATCGAAATAATACTCATCAGTCAGTGAGGAGTATCTCATTGCTCATTCGGTACGATTACAGGAGCTGTTTCGGTGTTTAGAGACAAAACTTCTTCCACGTGAGCTTCGCCTGTCCTTCAGCCCTTCACAGGCGCCGAAGAGAGATAATCGCCCACGTACCCATTATTACGCGATCGGCTGTAAAAGCAATCAACGCAACCCCAATGACATGCAAATGGGGCGCCCGTTCCTTGCAGAGGCCACGGCGAAGGGCGGGGCTGGGGGAGCGGGGGAGGCGGCGGTTTGGGAAAGGAGCGAGGGGGGCCCCGCCCGCGCAGGGCGAGGGGCCGGGGAAGGGGGGGTAGAGCGCACGTCGCTGCGCCGCGCGGGAAACGAGTGTCCGTCGGAGGCGAACCATTTAGCGGTCGGCAGACGCGCCCAGCGGCCGTCAAGGGGGGTACGCAGCCCGACGGGAGGAGAGAGGCGGGATGGCATGGTCGGGACGAGGGGGGATGGGTTAGGGAGGGAAGGGGCGTAGTGGAGGGGAATGGGGGAGAAGCGGGGGAACGAGCGGGGAAGCAGAAGGGAATGAAACGGAATATTGGAATTTCAGGAACGGGGCAAGAGGAGCGGGAGGAGACCAGAAATGGTGACGGGGAAGGATAAGGAAACCGAAAAGGACAGGAGCGGGGCCGCCAGGGGTGGGAGAGTGAAGTAGTGGCAGGGAGTGGAGCGGTTTGGGGCGAGAGGGGTGGAAGAGACGAGGGTGGCCGAGGGAGAGAGAGGGAGAGAAGAGGACGCTAGGTGGAGTCCTGCCTAAAGTGCACAGCGCGAGCCTGCAGGGCAACCGAGTGAGTGGGACGGTTCCGGAGATACAGTGGCGAGGAAAGAGAGAGAGAGCGCGCAGCTCTCTTGGGAGTCTCTCCGGAAGGAGAATGGGCCAGAGATGGTCGGATATTACGAATGGGTAAATGGAGACGTTTCCTAACGAGGCTCCGGGGCAGTGCCCGCGCTGCGGCCGGCGCGCGAGCCAGAGGCAGGAAGCGGGGCTGGCAGAGACCTCCCCAGGGCCGCGCGATGGGACGCGGAAGCTCTGAGGGCAGCAGGCAAGACGAAACAATGAGATGAGATGCGGTGCAGGACGGGAATCAAAGAGGGGAAACAGTAGGAGCGCTTAACGTGCTGTGATGAACGGGGGGTGGTAGGAGCGGTGGTAGGGAGTGGAGACGGGGGAGCGGAGACGTGGGCAGAAGCGGGGAGAGGGGACAGAGGGACGACGAAAGAGAAGGAAGGAGATGAGGCGAGGAATGAGGACGGGAGAGGAAGCAGGTATGACGCGAGGAATGACACGGGGGAAATGAAGCGGTGTATGAGGCTAGGAATGAGGCGGGAAGAAGAAGCGGACATGAGGCAAAGAATGATACGGGGAGAGGAAGTGGGGATGAGGCGAGAAATGAGGCGGGGAGAGGAAGCGGACATGAGGCGAAGAATGATACGGGGAGAGGAAGTGGGGATGAGGCGGGGAGGAAGAGAGGATGAGGCGAGAAATGAGGTGGGGATGAGGTGGGGAGGAAGCGGGGATGAGGCGAGAAATGAGGCGCAGACGACGACGAGGAGTGGGGCGTAGTCGGGGTGAGGAGTGGCGGAGGGAAACGGAGGCGGGGAGCGAGAGCGGGGAACGTTGGGTGGATAATAAGCTACAGCAGCGCCGTATGTGGCCGACATAGCGCTGGCTCGTCCCCAGTGGCAGAGGAAGCAGTTACTCTTGGGGTGGTGACGACGCTTTGGAGCGCAGAAGATTAATGACAACAAAAGCTAGCTCACGCCACATCAGATACGCAACTAAGCGGACTACGCCATCGAATAGAAACAAAAGTAGGGTAGAAAAAAATTAAACAGAACAGCACACGTAATAAGTATGAAGGGAAAAGTAGTGGAAGTAAGGAAAGAAAGAAAGATAGAAAGAAATAAAAAGAAAAGAAAGAAAAGGAGAATGGCGGTCATATGTCATTAAGAAATTCTCGACAATTTTCATCCCGTTCAGCACACACCAGAAAGCAATTTAATCAAGCCGTTCGCGTTTGAAATAATTGTGCGCGTCCTGAATATTTGAGCGATGGCAATATACCTCTGACATAAAGAGATAGAACAAATTCTCTTTAAAGCGTAAACTGTAGTAGGTAAGCATGCACTATTATTGTCATAATTATATGTACCTACGCCTTTAAGCCTGGGCGGAACTATGCGTGACGTTCAAACACACCGCTAAGGCCTACGAAAACAAAAGTGAGCGAGGGGGGGCTCTGGAGTGGATTTGGAAGGTCGATGCCCCCTTGGCGAGGCGGAAGAGACAGCTGACAGAAAGAGGAGAGAGGCGCCGGGAGGAGCGAGACGGGCGGAAGTGAGAGAGATCGAGAGAGAGAGAGAGAGATGGAGGTGGAGGAGGGCGAGTTGTTCCCCCCGTCTCCCCACCCCCCCGCGCACGCGCCCGTGGCCGCGCATCGCACGGGCAGGCAGCGCCTCCATTGTCCTCAGAGCGGGAGGAACACGCGCCAACTTGTTTCAGCGCAGTCGCGCACAGGGTAACAACTCCCAAGCGGTTGGAACACGGCCGGCACAATGGAGTCTTGGCGATTCAAGGAGAACTGGGCGCACGTGGAGATAAAGCAGGTCGGGACGCGGACAAATGCAATAGGTCGCATGGTGGGTGGGTGGGGGGTAGAATAGACGGAAGGGGTTGATAGGGTCAGAGTGGTGAGGGAGTAAGTGCGTAGTGAGGGGATGGTGATATGATGGTGACTGGAGTGAGGGTGATAAAGGGATGAGAGGATACAGGAACGAAGTCAGGCGTGTTGTGAGGAGAGTGATGGGGTGAGAGTGAAGAGGTGTAGGCGGCGAGGTGACGGGGAGAAGAGGGGGTGGCAAGGTAACGGTGACGAAGCGAGGGCAACGACGCGAGAGTGACGACGCGAGGATGACGAGGCTGGGGTGACGAGGCCACGGTGGCGACATGAGGGTGACGAGGTAAGGGTGACGATGCTGGAGTGGCGAGACCACGGTGGCGAGGCAAGGGTGACGAGGCCAGGGTGGCGAAGCGAGGGTGACGAGGGTAGGGTGACGAGGGTAGGGTGACGAGGGTAGGGTGACGAGGGTAGGGTGACGAGGGTAGGGTGACGAAGCGAGGGTGACGAGGCTGGGGTAACGAGGCCAGGGTGGCGAGTCGAGGGTAATGAGGAGATGGCGACGAGGTGATGGCGCGAGGGACGAGGGGAGGGGGCGAGGCGATGGCAAGAGAAGGGGTGAAGGAGCTGCGAGGGAGAGGCGAGAGGTGAGTGAAGGGGAGAGGAAGGCAAGAGGCGGCGCAGAGTGGTGGCGACGCCGTCCAAGGCTGCCTGTTGCCGCCTTCTGCTCTTCGCACAAACAGCTCGTAATTGGTCGCCCCCGCTCCGCTTAACCTCACAAGGGCTGGAACGTTTTATGATTAGCGGAAACGAGTCTGACGTAATTTAGCAGTCCAAACTGAACACCTTCTCCTCTCTCGGGCTATTCGTGGGGAATTGAAATTATGATCATGTCTTCATAATTTTTTTAACAGGGCCTAACTTGACATTATATGGCGTAGTCATTAACTGATGGGGACGGTACACGAGGAGAAAATTGTAACTTTTACATTTGCAGTTTTTTGCGTTTTTGATTCAAATACCCAGGCCATTCGAAAGTTGGAAATGTAATTTCCTAAGGTAGAACTTCCTTTGTGTATTTCACAGCACTTCAATTAAACCCTTTTGTTCGTTATAGTATTTATTAACTCAAATATTGTACAAAATCATAGACAATAGATTCAATTAATAAACCTTAATCATTATATTGAATCAATGTTTACATATTACTGTCATTTCCTTTTATTAGTTATTAAAGTATTTCTAATTTCTTTCCCGCTTCAAGGGAATGTCAGCATTCGTTTATCGAAAAAATAAATAGTAGATAAAACACATCTGCTTTTAACCTGACAGTAAATGCAATTAATTAACTTCAAAATTTCCCGATATTACAAAAATTCAAAATCAAAATAAGAGAAGAGACTAAAATAAGAATAATGAGTACGTTTGACGTGGAAAAAAATCAAAAGTTAATTTAAGATTAAGTCAATTGTGAATTATTCTTTTAAAACTATTTCCAATGCATTCGTGTGCTTCATACTTGCTTTCCGCAGTGCCTAACGTGGTTGAGCACAACGAAGTCTAGTTCATCTTTACCAATACGAAATAGCTCACTTACATCCAATATGTGCACTTATTGGTTTTATTAACTCTAAAATAAATAAAGTCGGGTGCATGTTTGGCGAGTCGTATATCTCGCATATTACAGAGCTGGGAAAAAATCAATTTCGTAAGTATACCCTAGTTTGTACTCCGATAAAAAATTAAATGTGAGATTCCAAAAATTAATAACATTTGCCTATATCTCTCAGAACGTGTTTGTCAAATACGGTGATACGAACGAGACATTTTAAGTAAATAGAATTTAACGTACATTATATTTTCAATATTGTGTTATCTACATATGTATCTTGATTTACATATAACATGTAAATCAATTTAAAGAGAAGACGTAATACCAACATACAGCTTTTTATTTTAACTGAAAACTTCTTCGGTCGCATCACTTCTCACAATGAAGATGCATTTTAGACTCTGGTAAAGCATTCACATTTACGAAATAAATTTGAGGATCACTATTTTTTTATAAAATAAAAGATACAAATATCGATTATATTAATTTTAAAAGTCTGATTATTTACAAGTGAGGAACTTGATTTATCCAGTGTTTGAGAGGAGGCTAGTAAAGCAAAGGATTGAACATTAAGTTAGCTTTTTTGAAGGCTGGTCGTGGAAAGGAATTTTGGCAAAGAGTCTAAGGCGGAAGGTTACAAGAAAACGAGTGCAGGAGGAGGTTAGTGTGCGTAAGAGATAGTCAATTTCAATATGGGCGAACTAGTGGAGCTGTTTTCGTGTAAAATAGCCTAAATTATTTAATAAAATACAGGGTACAGATTCTAGTTTCAGCCTATGATGGAATCTGTTTCCCTTCTCTTGGACTTTTGAGTGTCAAACAAGTAAGTGACCGGAAAAGTTCAATGTTTTGGATGTGCAAGCATTTGTCTTATATTCCTTGGTCCTTTCAGATAAAATGTAAGAAAACATGTATTTATTTGTTTTATTTTCACTTAAAATACATTTACTGCGACCGGAAACTGCTTCCTTTGAAGCAGCCAAATTCTTTTTCAACTGATTAATACATAAAACACTGGCACTTCTTTCTTAAATGTAAATGACCAACAATTATTCTGAAACGAAGGAACTTAAGAGTAATTAACAACTCTTTCAAGAAACGTTACTACATAGTATAAAAATAAAAACATAATCATTCATGGATTTTCTTCCTCATTGCGAGGCAACCTTAACAGTACTAAGAAGTTTTTGGAAGAATATTTACAATTCATATCGTGCCGTAAATTACATCCAATTTTCATATTAACGTGAAAAAGCAAAACTGCTCAGAAAGCAACGATATTTTCCTGCACGATAATATCAATCTTTGCTCAAAAAATGCTAAATAAAATGCTAAATAAAATGCTAATTAAAGAATACTAATTAAAATCAAATGCAGAAGTTATGTGGAAACATATTCACAACGAAATCAGTGTGTTTAAGAAACGCATATTTACTTTAACATAAGAGTCATTCATTTGATTAATTATTCAATTAATCTTACAATGTGACGAAAATATTTTAAAACAAAAGAGCAAGATAAATGTTACTAATAATAGTTTAAACTAAGCATGTCCTCTACTCGTGTTCAGGCTTACATGCTGCTGATGACAACTTTCGAAACTAGGCTGTTTAGTTAAGCATAATTCTGTTCTAAAGTTTGTCTGAAAGGAGTATATTAAATTATCATGCCCTCTACAAACATTGCTTGAAGCGTATCACTTTAATGCAATTCCAAACTTGAAGCAAGGTCTTTAAATAGCGTGCAGCCAGTGCTAGAATGGCCTGTGAACACAACAGTAAACACAGAGTTTTATATCGTGCCAGTGTTTCCCATCGTAGGTGGACAAGCCTCCTCGCCACTCCTTATTGTGACTATTCTCTTGCAGGAAAGAAAAAACACAATCATTGATCAATAAGTAAACTTCTGGTGCTGAAAATATCGGGAGGGAAAAATTGATTTATGATGTCATTAATTATTCCAAGGACGAATTCAATTACGAGATATACGAACAATTACGTAATTTACCAGCAAATTAAATTTAAACAAACGTAAATACAAAGACAATATAGTCAAGTGTACGGATATTTAATATTAAAATTACATTAAAACGCTAATTTTAATAAGATTTTTAAAAAAATTGACACTCATCTTGTACACGACTAATAAATATAACCCTGCCAGCATAAAAGTGAGGAGAATTGGCAATTGTTCCCAAACACGTTACATATTTCTAGAACTTTATAACTTCTGCCTATTTTTGGACTGTTTCCCCTTTAAATATATTTTCTTAATATATTAATACCAATTGTTTATGTTTCGGGGATATTTTATATTGTAATTAGGAGTAAGAATTAATTTGTGTTCATAAACCTCCACGTATTTCTCTGACGTCATCCTATATTAATTGTTCTATCTAGTTATATTTTTGTGTCTAAATAATACTTAATTAAAAGGCATGGTTAAACATAAACATTTTCACAAAATAAACAATTACTTTCTGATCAAGCTTACAATTTTTTAGATTACATGTACCTAAATCTCTCCTTTATAGGTAGTGAACTTTTTTTCTTGAATTAAAGAAAGTATGCAATGGAATAGATCAAACAAGCATTATTTGTTTTCCCATCATAACAAACATTTGAGCACAATAACAGAAGCAGCAAAGTTTGGTTTTTGAAACCCCGTAGGACCCCTAGGTTGTTTCTTGAGTCGTTTTATAACCAACTAGATTTTTTAAACTTTCTATTACATTTTGGGAGTTAGGTTGTTCTAGGTTCCCTAACAATTCAGAATTTCAAGTTTCATTTGCCAGGAGGGTCACTAATGCACGCCCCCGTAAAGTTGAAACCATTTCGTAGTAAACTAGTGGTGCTGACACAACACGTACATTCTGGCCCATACTTTCGCGCAAAATACCGCGAAAGGTTCTAAAATTTTCGAAAACTTGTACATGGCCTTATTTCAAAATCTATCTTAAAGGAAAATATTTCATTAAAAGATAAAATCTCTACCGTCATATTTGTAGTTGTAAGAAGACGACCAAACAATTTTGAATTTTTGCAATTTTTGAAAAATCAGATTTTCAACAAAAATGAGACCTCCACTTTCCTCTTAAACGTTTTCACACCATCTAACAATACAATTTAATCAAAGACGACGGAGCTGTTTCTTTGAAAATTTTGAAAATATCCTGGAAGCATCATGCAAAGTATCCTCCTAAATTAAAATATCGGTTTCAAATTGAAGGGGCCAAGACATCAGCCAATTCGATTGGAGAATATTAAGTTTTGGAGAAAATCCGCTCTACAGTTTATCCGTTAGCATTATTCACCGGCGGGCAGACACGGTTTTGCTGTCATTTGATTTTTCGGTAGGAAGTGTAGAACTCACAAAACATGAATTCTGGCTACATCACGGTTTACATGATTTTTTTTTTGAATTTGAGTATTTATCCACTTTTTTGGTATATAGGGCTCTGAAATAACCGTTTCTCTGTCACAAATTCGCTGTTTTTTCGTGTAGCATTACATAACTTTCTGCCTACTGCGGAAGCGGTAGTGAGAACGTAAAAGTTACAGTAAGTTTCTAATTTCCAATTATATGCGGGGAAACATTCTGTAAACATGTAGAGAACACGCCAAGAAATATACAGGGGAATAAATAGGGAATATGTGGGAGCCACCGGATAAAAACGAGTGGAGGACTTGTGAAATTTTTTTTTTTTTTGGCGTTACATTACTATTATAATATTATGTTGCTGGGACCGAATTATATTTAAGTCGTAATCTACTACATGAGCCTTTTTAGACCTTTCATTGCATTTTCAAAGTTTAAAAGGGCACCCCTTCCCAAATTCTGGAACAGAATATGAATATCCATGAAAATTAAATTGTTTATTTGATAATTTACTTTAATTTTACGGATTACGTGTTTGTATTAGTGCATGAACATTTAATAATTTTAGAATGTTTACTCACGAATCACATCTGTCCTAGCATAGGTTAGGGTCCGCAATTGAAAGATTGTTTCCAGTGTGAAATTATTTTCGCCTGTTTGTAATTATTTATTTGAAAAATGCAAAAAGGTAAAAATGGAACTGATATTTAAAAATTGGATCAAAATTGTATCTTACTATTTTTTTAAAAAAGTATTTAAGTATTAATTTACGTTTATGACTTCATAAATATAAACATTTTCCAAACACAGTTGATAACAATTTACTCTATAACTCTATTTTGTGTTATAAATATCCGGAGGCACTGGTATGCTAATATATTCCTTTTATTGTTTTCCATTAATCTCAAATGTTTTCATTGATAAATTTTGTCAAAATGGATGTGAATGTACCGGTTTTAAATACGATGGTAATACACAAAAAACGCACAGTTTATATGGTTTCTATAAATTATAGAGGGAGTTGAGATTTATTACAATATTATTTATAGAACAAAATCCTTCCTTTTATATCCTGTATTTTTAGCAGGAACTTGCTGTAAATGCAACCCGAAAAATACCTTTCTGGCATTAGGTAGGACAGTTTTGAATGTGTAAGACTCATGTAGCCTCATGGTGGATGAAAATACGAGATTCCAATAAGACTCCAAATAACCATACATAGGTAGGCGATTTTGCAAGCTCTTATTCCTATATTATTCTCTATTATTCTCTATTATTATTATTATTATTATTATTATTATTATTATTATTATTATTATTATTATTATTATTATTAGTCAAGTCACAGCATTCTACGTTTTCTAGTATTACTATAAAATTCAATAAATTCAAGAAGGAGTTCAAAACTTATTTAATTAAGCCAAATATTTGAATGAAGATTTTGTGGAAACATATGAAAGGAGTGAAATAAGCATGGAATAAAAGCAATATTCAAATACCTTTTTTTGTATTATAATAATCTTTTAGTAATCTGATTGTTATTAATCCACGGAGTTCTGCATTTATTTATAGAAGTTTATCGAACAATCATTCATTTAAAAAATTAAAATACTTGGGTTGAAATGTTTCGCTTTGCACTTATACGATTTACGTCTTACGGCGGCTTGAAGGAATTTTTCCCAGCCAGGTACCTCCCAGGAGCGTGGCAACGTCTCAGCCGGGACAAGCTATAAGCTACCGACTGGTTTACCGACATATGTGGTAGTACGTTCATGTGAGTTTGTGAGTGTGAGTGTGAGTGTGAGTGTGAGTGTGAGTGTGAGTGTGAGTGTGAGTGTGAGTGTGAGTGTGTGTTTATGTGTGTGTGGGGGGGGAGAGAGAGAGAGTAAGGGATGGGAATAGGAAGAGGAAAGAAAGATAGCGCGCGGTCTGTGGTCCCTTTGTTAGGGTATGGCACCGAAATTTGCATGTTGAAAGGATGATCGGAGAAACCACGGAAAACTACCGATCAGAGCAGCTGGTCGGTAGAGTTCTCCTCCAGACCGCGGCTGAACTCGACCTAAGTATGTAGCTTGGGACGAAAATCCAGCCACAGTCGAGACTCGTACCCTAGGGCCTCTTGGTCAGAGGCCCTGCAATGACATTAGTGTATGTCCTCAGCCACCTTTTCTGTATTATATTTGTTTGAAATTTAGTTTAGTTTATTAAAATATTTGAAGATACGATTTGTGTTATCGTGTGATCGATGTTATTCTTTTCTTCACGAAGCCACATCTTTAACGAAACAGAGGGAAGCACGAAAAATATTTTAATTGTACTTTTTAATGAACACGAACACGACGTAACAAATATTATAAAATGAAGGATGATATTTTTATAGAATTTACTGAATGACTTTAGTTGGGAGATACAATATCTATGTTTTATACCTAGAACGAAAATTGCAACATAATCGCCTAATTTTCCGATAGGTCATGCTCGATGAGATACCTTTATGATTATTTGTAAGACGAAGAATAGCTGATAATCTTGAGAATGTAAATAGTTCGGCGCACAAGAAAAGTGATACATTTTAAAAGTTGTTAGTTTTATTTACATGAACAAGAAGGCATTGAAAATTGATTACTTTTAACAGTAAACTTTTAATAACGATATTTTCCTAGACAACCTATATATAAACTTTCTTTAGTAGAAAAATTATAGTTTCACTCAGAATAAAACCTCTATGTAAAATGACTACTTTTGATATGTGTCACGCAGACGATGTTAGAAAAGAGTTTAGAGGTGAATTTAATGATGTTACATTGTCTTTCACAAGATGTGTCGCGGGCCACCTAATTCTTTAATGAGAGTTGCGCGACTTGTGCTCGTAAACATTCTTCATACTCCTGTGCAATTCAGAGAAGCACTTGAAAAACTCGTTAGGAATATTCTAGCCATTACCCGAGAACTTAATCATTAGAATGTCGCACAATGTATGTGAAGGCATAAAAATGTCGTTTCTGTTGCACATTAATTAAAATGCATTAATGAACAAGTTCATTAAAGTTCCGTGTCGTTATATAAACTTACCCATGCATGCAGTTTGGTATTTCGAGTTAATTGCCAACGGGAGATTTCCTTTATTGACAATGCAATAGTTCAGGGCGAGCAAATAGTTGCGCTAGGTAAATTCAGCGCCCTGACTCTGCTCCAAGCAATGCTTCAGGGGTGGTCAATACAGGGAGGGTTTCGCGTGCGGAGAGTGAGTGCTACTCCGAGACACACCAAGTGCTGGGTTTCCCGAGAGACTAGTTTGTGTGAGGTAGCACAATCATTCGCAAGAAGGGAAAGACCCAAAAACCCAAGGAAAGGAAAGTAATTTGTTCCACATGCCTCAATTAAGCAAGTAAATCTCAAACACATTTAACACGACAGTGTGTCAACGTGGGTCAAAAGTTAACAGTAAATGAACTTGAGGGTGGATGCGTACGAATAATTGCGTTTTAAATTGAAGATTCCCAGACAAGAAAGTCGTTGTTTTACCGACGACCCTAACGAATTTTCGTCTGCAGCTAAGGATGTGCGGCTACCACCGCTGCATGGACCGGGGGAGGGGGGGGTCAAAAGCCTCGTGCTCTGACCAGACGTTTATATGGTTTGTTCAGATCAATTTGAGGTTAGTGAAGGAGTTCTTGTAACAAGGGTCACGCGCGATCTTTCCTTCCCCATTTTGCAACCATATCACAACTCCAGTAAGCGGCTGAGTTCGGCTCAGTGCCAGCATTGCCACCGAATCTGATGTTACTGTGATCAGGTCTTAGCAGTCGAGTCCCAATGTGACGGATTTTCGATACTATCTAAAGAACTAGGTCGAATTCAGCTGTCCGGGAGAGAACTTCAGCGACTGGTTGCGCTAATCTGTAGTTTTTCGTGGTTTCTCCTCCCAATACCAGGCGAATGTCGAAGAAGTATCCCAACAAAGGGGTCACGTACCGTGTACGATCTTTCCTTCCTCTTCCTTGTGCTATCCTCTACTACACTCACATGAATTTTACACATGTCGGGAGATTTGTCAAAAACTTAGTGCTTGTCCGGGCTGGGTCGGTACCCCTCTGGGGTAGAGGTACCGCCACAGGGAGAAAAAATCCCACGTAAGTCGTCGTGCAAATCGGTGTCGGATCTCACTATCCAACGGGGAAGGAAGTCCCCACCTCCCGAAAAATGAACACTCACAATACACTGACGGGACTAATGACTGTAACAGGTGACGCTTCCAGAAAGCAATCAATCAATCAATCAATTAATTTATCAATCAATCGACTCCTGCTCAGGAGAAGGGATGAACTCGTACCATATACCCCTCCCGGCTTCAACACGACTGAGAGAACGTAAATTTCAGGTAAAAGCGGAACGTATGCGCCATAATATTTTTATTTATTTATTTATTTAATTTTTTTTATTTATTTATTTATTTAATTTATTTATTTATTTATTTATTTAATTTTTTTTATTTATTTATTTATTTAATTTTATTTATTTATTTATTTATTTATTTATTTAATTTTATTTATTTATTTATTTATTTAATTTTATTTATTTATTTATTTATTTATTTATTTATTTATTTATTTATTTATTTATTTAATGATACAGGTGCCTACGTCTTATGACAATACCTGGGAATGGAAATGCCTTTGATGGGTAGATGATAGTAAAGATACACGAACGTGAGTGGATTAAGTGGAAAAATAGAATATCTAGATAAAACCTGTCGCATTTAGCGCACACAAACTTCTTTTAAGAATTATTATTCATATCTTGGTCCCAGATCGACCAAAGCACCTTAGGGAACACGAAATTATTTGGGATCGTAATTGAATTAAATTATTAAACAAAAATTTAATCTAAACTTTATCTAATAAATATAAGAATAATAAGAAAAAATAATCTATTTTTTTCCCGCGCTAATAAATTATTATAGCCCCAATGCTAAATAGAAAAACTCATTCAGATTTGAAGGCTGATTTCTCATAATTCAAACACGATTTGAGAACGATAAACGAAGTTCGCTGGATATCAATTAATATATACCATTTTGAATTTTAAGAACATTTCTTGAACGTCACCTCTATGTTTTGATTCAAGCAATTTACGATATTGCAGAAAAGGGGGAACTTATGATAAAACTTTCTTAAGTTTTAATGTTTTGGTATTGTATTCTTTTCCTAGTTTTTTGCCTCAAAATATGTATAATTAGAGTACATGACAGTTATTTGAGTGACGAGACAAGAGTTACCTCACACTATTTACACACTCAAAGTGTATTTCAATACATATGAGCGTCTGAAATATCTGAGATAGCATTGCCCTTAGCTCTACAGGCGCTCTGGACCGCTGACTGGGAGGTCCTAGAGGTTGAGACCGAACGATGCTGATGTTGGACTCTAGTGATGTAGCTAGGCCGAATTCAACCAGTCTGGAGGTGAGTTCTAGTGGTGAGCTTGTCTGATCGGTGGTTTTCCGTGAATTATTTCATCAATACAAGGCCGCGCGCGATCTTTCCCTCTTCATCACCGCCCCCTTGCCTCTCTTTCCTTTCTTTCTTCTCCCCCCCCTCTCTCTCTCTCTCTCTCTCTCTCTCCCGCACGCACGCACGCGCGCGCGCGCACACACACACGCACACACGCACACACACACACACACATACACACACACACACACACACCAGTCGAGAACTCGTGACCAATGAATATAGTATTTGACGCGCCTGGAAACCCTAACTATAATCTCATCCATCTATTAATCAATTTTTTTTGAAAAAGTATATTTGATATAGTTTTTGAGCAGGTTCAGAGCACAGGTTCGATCCCGGCTGCGGTGCGTGGTTTTTTGAAAAACGATAAATCCACAAGGACATTTTTGTATTTGCAGCATGTAAAAGAGCCCTAGCTAAGTGTCCAACAAAATAAATCCTCGAACAATTACTTATGAGATCGTATTTTCTTAGACAAATAAACATTCAAGCAATTTATAAACATTAATGAGATTGTTGTTTTTTAGCTTTCTTGCGGCAAGTATGATAATGAAAATCTACCGCCAGCGGTGGGCGGCTTTAGAATGACAAAAAATATTTCCTACAATCTTCGGTTGTCAGAGATTGAAAAATGAAGGCAATCTTCAACTGCCTTGTCATTACAAATAATTTTGGTCTATAATGACAAGAGGTTGAATCTCTGGATGTCTCCTCGAAAGGAAAAAAGAAGACTTTTAGTTCCTATAACAAATTTTATTTGGACATAAATATAACACCTTTTTTCCAAATTAAAATTAAAATTCAATCCATATCTTCAGATAATTCTGCGAATTACAGTTTTCAAAAACCAATCTTGTTAAATGTGTTTTTCTAAGCTATGTAGTCACGCAAACTCATTACGCAAGAGCATCCTTTCGGCAATGTTCTCTAGCAAAATATTATTTTCTTGGATTTGGAAATGAGAGCACTCTGCTAACATGAATGTGTCGAAATCATTCCACGCACTGTTACCGCACGATTTCCATCTCCATGGGTAAGATATTGCCCTTCAAAACTCCACGGGCGTTCAGGAGGCGCTGTTGGAGTACAGTGCTGGGTAAATATTGTGGGCATCCATCACGCATCCTTGTTTGAAGGGCCCCTCTCCCTAATGGAGAAGCTCATCAGCGCCTCCAGCGGCCGTGTCGCGCAGCTCCGCTACCGGTGCTGGGGCGAAGACCTTAAAGAATTGGGGACCTGGAGGCAGTGGGAATACGTGCAGTTGATGCACTTAAGGGCGAAGTTTGAATGAGTTTATTACCGGCTTTATGGAGTATAATGTCAGAGGTATTGGAGATTTTGAGTCCATTACTCTTTGGAATCCTTGGAGGCCATTGGTGCAATGAAGCATTAAATTTCTTTTAAATATGTGTTAAGCGCCTCATAAAGACAAAAAGTGTTGGTGATAAATTATAGGATAAGGTCAAAAGGGAAGTACAAAGTATATGAACAAATGTCTCACATTAGAGCGTAAACAAAACATTAAGGTAAACTATTATTTATGAGATTAGGGAAGACAAAGTTAAGTTTGTACGAAACGGAAATATGAAACTAAATTAGAGGTCTAACTACTAAAAAGTGCATTGAAACATATCTACTACATTCAAGTTCACATCATACACGGCATGAAGTTGTAAGGCACATTATGGTCGTAGAATTTTACTATTATAGATATTAGTTACCATACAGCTCCACTGGAAAAAGTGAAAGGCGTGAGAGATCCAGGCATTGATTTCCTCCCTCGGCCACAAAGTTCCGCTTTATAGAGTTTCAACATTCACAACACGAATGCCATTACTAAACAACAACCAGGTTCCCAACTGGCCATATGAACTTTTTCTGCGAAATGTTCAACTTGCTCTTGAACACATCCAAGAGTGAACTCGGGCCTTTACGTATTGAATGCGAGTTCACGAGGCAACATGTGATGAACGTATTATCGATAGCTTCACATTTTAGAAGACGTATAATGCTTATTAAACATTGCTAACCTTACATGCAGGTAGTTGCTGTTAGGCTCTTGCAATGAAATCGAACTTGCGTCCTCACCTATGTAAGTGAGCATGTTCTAAGTGAATTATTACAGGCGGGATATTTTGAATCTTATGTCTCGATGGTTTATTTTAGAAAACATTTCTAATGACTATCCTAAAGTGCGTTCGGCCAAACATATTTACTCCAAGAGATACACTGGTTCTGTCGAGACTTGCGATTACAATGACGGTGATATCGATCCCTGCAATATTTCAAAGGTCACGGAGACCAAGCCATCGTATTAGTAGTGCTTCAGCAGCACATACTTTCTCGCAATATTACTATGTCATCGTTATGTACGACGGGACTCCCATATACTCTTCATTAATTTCAAACAGAAATTACGCAAAAACTACTAACGTTTACAAAAAATGGTATACGACCTTTTTTAAAGAGTTAAATTTGTACAAGAGACGTGTATGAAGCAAAAATTTCAATCTTCAATTTTATAGTTTTAATGTTTTTGCAATTTTCGAAAAACCCGTATAATGTCTCAAATTTTTTACCGTCTCTTTTTAGATATACAGAGTAAATTTTAAGAAAACAATTGAAGCAGCTTTTGAGAAGAAAATCGTTTCAAGTGCAAATTACGAAAAAACTACTCGCTTGATTCAAAACCTTGTACATGACCTTTTTTTAAAAAGTAATTTAGTACAATATACTTTTTCTGAGGCCAAACTCTCTATCTTCAATTTTGGAGTTTTAATTTTTTTTGCAGTTTTCAAAAAAATGAGCAATACCCGAAAATAGATCTAGTACATATTTTATCGTCACTTATTAAATCAGTGCAGAACATTTAAAGAAAAATTTTGGAGCGGTTTTTGAGGAAAAAAAAAGATTGCGATAATTTCAAGTGCAAAATACACAAGAATGTGAAGATGAGATACGTCTGATAGAAGGCGAAGGACATCAAATTCATTCTGACTGTTGACGGAGATATAACAATTAAAGGCACATCACCCCCTGGAAGTCAATTACATTGATATTGATGTTATACACACTTGCTCGATAAAGTCTGCAGTCATGGGTCACTTAACGAAGGAAGTCCCCGAGTACATCCAAATGGACTTCTGCATCTCGAGTTCTTGTTAATTGCATCCCAATGTCATTGAGGTACCAGTACTCTAATGAACGGGCCACAGATCGCGTGCGATCTTTCCTTCCTCTTCCTTGTCCTATCTTCTCCCTTATTGCACACACTTACACTTACGTCTATTACTCCACCACATAGGTCGGGAGCACAGAGCTTGTCGCGGGCGGGGACGGACCTCGCGAGCTAGCGAAAGCGAAAGCTAACCGCCACCTCATGCATGCACTACACGTACGGGACTAATAACCTCAGCGGTTGGCGCGTCTGGAATTATCAATTAATTAATCAACTAATCGAAACGCCAGTTCCGGAAATGCCATAGCTGCAATTCTTCTTCCGTTACTTTTTTATGAAGCTTCTAGTTTTATAAGAAACCTCCGTTGTACTCTGCTCTATATACCGCGAATGGATTCAGATTTTGATGGAAAGGCGATTTTATGTCTTAAGTGAAAGATTGAAGAACCTATTTGAATTCTTCCATTCCACATTATTTAATGCTCAATTGTCCTGTGATTCAAAATAGATTTAACACATACAGTTGAAATAGACGTTTTACCCGTTAAGTAAAATCGAAAGAATGAAAGTAATAGATATTTGTGGTTATGCAACAGATCGCACTTGCAAATTATTGAGAGACGTCAAAGAAAGAAGATCAAGAGAAAACAATAATATTGTTGATTAACTGCTTGTGGTTTGTTTGCTAATTTGCAGCGCCATACGAGTATCAAAGCGGTTTTGGAAACGTACTATTAATTTTCAAAAAATATGTCTAGTACAGTTAACGAAATACTCACAATATATGTAGATTTAAACACATACATACACACACGTGTACAAGAAAGTCCTAAGAACGCTTTGGTGAAGGTTTCCATAATTAAATTTTGTGCTCCAACGATATATGCTATGAAGATGCAAAATTGTGTGAAGGCTGTGTTGGCAACACAGCCTTCGACGCTGCGTCACCCGAACAGCCACGACCACGCACATGACTCTGGCCGCGGAAGCCTACGACTTCATTTCGTAAGTGCGTTAACAAAGATATACGCAAAATAAAATGTAGCTTTTTTTGTTATGCAATTAATCGTTATATGTAAACATATGATTCTATGTCAGCATCGACTAAAATATTATATTCAATTACTTATTTCAAAGCATATGTTTTATGTGCACAGTTGTTCCAAAGTAGTGTTTAGAAATTGAATAGAATTCTGGTTGAAATATTTTATTTGTACCTACGATTTATTACTTCTTAAGTTTATGGTATTGTGTAGCATTATGCCCTTCATTATCAAATCTGTATGAACAGAATATTATTTATGTATGGATTTTCTACAAACAACTGCAATTATTATTTCGAAATATTACATTTCTTGAAAAAAACAAGTTAACACGACCTCTGTCACCTATTTTCCGTTCTTGCTCCCACATTTTAATTGCGAGAGAAGCATTGCGGCTGCCGGCTAGAGGGTAAATGGAATTTCGAAATATCCTCTCTGTGCAGCAAAGGACGGGATCATTGGAATTCTTATTTCGGATTCCAACGGCGGCGGTCGCAGTTTCGCGGAGAATCCCGAGGTTCCGCCCTCGATACCCGAGCGCGGCGGCCAATCGCCGGCGCGACGCGCGACGCGCTCATCCACCGCACGACTTCCGCGAGTTCGGAAAGCGCCAGTGACCGCAGCGGGGCGACACTCCGCCCCAGGGCCCCGGAGGGCGGGGAAAGGGCTACGGGGGCAGGCAGTTGGAGGGCGCGGGACGGTTCAGGGGAAGGGCGGTGGAGGATTTTGAAGGATGGCAGAGGAGGTGGAAGGAACATAGCGGACGGCGTTGTGGTGGCGATGGTGGTTGGAGAAGAGGAGAGGAGGAACGTATCGGAGGTGAGGGAGTTGGAAGGAGGCGGAAGAAGGAACAGAGTAGATGATTGTGATGAAGAGCAGCAGAGTAAATATGGACAACGGTGGATGGAGAGTAGAGGAGGTAACGATGGCGGTGGAGGATGGTGAAGAGGAGAGGGTTCCGAATAGAAAAAGAAGCTTAAGAAGAAAGAGAGGTGACGAGAAAATAGTGGGTGGGACGAAAGCAAAGGGGAAGGGCGGGGGGGCAGAGGGTGGATGAGGCGAGAAGAGGGGCCGCGGAGCGGAGGTGGGGCGTAGAGAGCGTAAGAGGGTTAGGGCGCGTAGAGCGGCGGGTAGCAGTTGAGGAAGTGAAGGGCGCGGAAGGGAGGTAAGGGTGAAGGATGGAAAGGCGGGAGGGCAAGCGGGGCGGTTAAGAAGGCAGAGGGCGGTGAAGGAGGTTAAAGGGCGGAGAAGGCAGTTTAAGGGGGTGAAGGGCGGTGCTATGGCGATGGGGAGGCGGTGGGGGGGTGGAGGGGTCCTGAAGAGGCGTGAAGGCGGTGCAAGGGCGGTGAAGGGCAGTGCAAGGGCGGTGAGGGGCGGTTGAAGGGCCGGTGAAGGCGGTGAATGCGGTAAGGCAAGTGAGGGCGGTGGAGGCGGGTGGAGGGTGGGCGGGGCGGGTGAAAGGCGGCAAGGGCGCGGAGGAGGAGTAATGTCGGGTCGGTGACATCTCGTGCATTTGCGTCGGGGGAGCGCGTGAGGTGGACGCGACACGCACAGATAGGAAGACGAAGAAGTAGACGACGAGTGGCCCGTAGGAAGAGGGGGGCAGCGGGGGCGGTCTGCGCCTCTTCACCCCATCCCGCCATCCGATTGCCACGGCCGCCGCCGCGTGCGCGCACGCCTCCCGCCCTCCCCGCCCGCGCGTGCTAATGGCGTTCGCCGTACGTCGCGTTCGTGCGGGCGCGGCGGTTGGCGCGCGTGGCGGCGTGCGCGCGCGTGGCGCTCCGATCAATAGCGCCTCCGCTCCCCGCCCCGCTCCCACCCCAGCGCGCTCATCCGCCAGGCCCGCCGCCACTGCGCGCCGCCGCCGCCCGTCCGCGCCGCCCCGCCCAGTCTCCCGCGCCGGTGACCGCGCGTCCGTCGCACGCGCCGCCGACACAACGCGCCTTCGCCTTCGCCCTTCGCCTCTCACTACGCTTACTCTCTCCGCCCACGGAGCAGTCGTTCTTCTCCCTGCTCGCTCACGTCGTGCGCGGCTCTTTCAGCGCCTTTCTACTAATAGTTTTTTCGCCGTCGTTTCGTTTTTCGCGCGTCTTTTTCGGATCTCTTTACACCGTCCCGCTCTCAGCCGCCGTCGAGTCTCCCGTGTGGGAAGTGCGGGCCGCCACCCGAGGTGACCGCGGAGTGCCAGTGCAGCGTGTGTGCGCGTGGGATGCGCGGCGAGCGGTGAGCGGTAGCGACTGCCGGCCGAGGAGGGCGCGGGGTGATGCGCCGGCGCGCGCCGTGCGTGCAGCGCGCCCCGGCGCCGCGGCGCTCCTTGCCACCGCTGCGCGTGCTGCTGCTTGCTGCTTGCTGCTGATGCGACTCGCGTCGCCGGACGACGTCCGCGCCCGCTCGCCGCTTGAGCACGAGCCCTCCGTCGCTAGGCGCCCTCAGCCAACTGCTGCCGCTCCGCCGCCGCCTGACCAGCTACGCCCGCCAGGTAAGCAGACAGCAAGACGCCAGGACCCCTCCCTGGCGCGGAGCATGGCCGCGAGAACGCATGTCGCTGCACCCTCTCACACACACAACGCACCCGCGCGCCGACATACCCGAACCGCACGCTTCGCACACATGCAACGTCAGCTCAGCATCGCACTTCACACACGCTCACTCACAGCATGATGACGATGCGTGCACAGTCTTGGTGGCTGGATGTAATCTAGGTGTTTGTTAGGCGTGCTTTGTGTATGGGCGCCGGGTCGACATGCGTAGAGCGCGCACGCGGAACTGTTGCTCGCCAAGCGCGCGTTCGTAGTGCCGGAGAAGCGCACTTTTCGCGGGCGGGCTCCGCTGGCGTCGTTGCGCCTTCGACCAAGCGTTTCGCATTTCGAAATCCGCGCCATTTGAATATCGCGGAAGCTCCAAAGGTCGAGAGCTGATTGGGCGCCCAGACGCGCGCCGCGCCGCAGCGCCGCGCCTCCTCCG
Organism: Gryllus bimaculatus; assembly: GCA_017312745.1. Classification (NCBI taxonomy): domain Eukaryota; kingdom Metazoa; phylum Arthropoda; class Insecta; order Orthoptera; family Gryllidae; genus Gryllus; species Gryllus bimaculatus. Next base: position 166,090 of record BOPP01000197.1, on the reverse strand, counting down.
GCCTCCGCCGCCCCGGCGCATTTGACAGTTGCCACCCCCGCCTGGTAACCGCAGTGCATCAGTCCCCCTCGGCCACCACCGCTGCTGCCAAACCGCCCGGCGCGAGCGCAGCCAAGCCCGACACGCAGCCGCAAGCCATGAGGGCGCGCGCGGCGAAGGGCGAGCGAGGGGCGTTCGGGGGCGAAGGGCGGGGCGGCCGGGAGGCGAGCGAGTGCAGTCGCCGCGCAGTCGCCGGGCGCTGCGTCTGTCTGCTGCTGTCAGCGATGCGAGCGCGGGCCGCGGCCCATGAGGAGCAAGCCACAAGCGGCAGCGGGCCTCAGTGCGAGCGCGTCTGAGCAGCGAGAGTGCCAGCAGCGCCGCCGACATGCCGGTAAATAGCCCCCTCAGCCTCCCGCTTAGCGACACCCCGCCCCCCCCCCGCCCCCGCCCGCCCCGGCGCCCTCTGTGCCAGTGGGGCGCTGATATGTCCGCTGCTAGATAACCGCGCGCTATCCTATCGACCGGCAGACGGCCCCAGCTGCATCAGATAACTTCCGAATCCCCATCCCGCCCCGCCCGCAAATGCTTCCCTTGCAAAGTTCCTCTGCATCCAAATGCCGTTGTGTTCGACGTATTGCAATGCCCATAGTCCAGTAGAAAGCATGAATACGTAAAGTTCAACAGCAGGAACGCATTCATTACGCTTTAAACAGCGTTATTTCACCTAACTCATGCATGCATTTAAGCCCCTATGAGACGTACGAGCTGTTTCTTGAAGTACGCATTCCTGGGAGTCTCTGAGCGCGGACATCTTGTTTTCCTGTAAGATCGCGAAATCGGTTCTGCCGTGGGGAGGGGGATTCGCAGGATTCTGAATGCACTGTGCACGACCCTAGTGGTAGCATGTACGTTGTGTTCCGGGATGATTGTCTCGCGTGTCTCGACGAGGTGTCGCTCACCTCGCGGGCCTCGAGGCGGACGCAAATATTGCGCAACATGTTGGGAGCCATCCCGATCAATACGCGGGGCGATGGCTCGGAGAGGCGAGCGTTGGTCCGTCGCTAATGTTTCGCCTGCGCCGCGCGAGAGACGCGATTCGAACGACGAAAATATCGCGGTGCGTTGCTCAGCAACTCCAGACGAAAGCGTCAGGAAAAGTATTATGCAAATTCATTCAAGCGTTTTCATCACCTGTCCTCCCCTTCCCCCTCCCCCTACCTTATCCGAGTGCTCATGGGAAATGAATATTACAACGCCGAATGACCTTGACCACTGCGGTCCATATGGTTCCCGTCGACAGCCAAATGTCATGCTACATTCCAACCAAAAGTCACTCCACTTCGAATGTATCAAAAATTATTGCCACCGCTCGTTCGAATAACGCAGTTTGAAGAGAATCTGTGTCGTTTATCTTGAGTTTCTAATGCTTCAGTGTCGGAGAGTGCCCTGGAAGAGATTATGCATGGCAGATAACCTCAGATAACGCCCGCCCTGTTTCTCCATTTGTAAAAAAAACAGAAGCTCTATATGTGATGACATGCGCCATTCCTACAGAAAGGAAGCGATTTTACCTTAGTTACAAATTGAAGAGGAAGTATTTCAAAAACAATTTTCTCAATCAGACTTTTAAAGTGTAGAACATTTATTCGGTAGTTTTTGTGGGAGTTTAATTGGAGAGATTAATTGCCTGAATAGCAGATTGTTATTATCCATGTATCGATACTTAGATCATAGTTGCGTTCTGTTGTTTTCTTTATGGTATCTTTTCTTAACCTAGGTATATATTTCAGGAGGAATCAATAGTTCACATGTTTTCCTCACAATAAAATCCTCCGTAAAAGTTCTGATCTGCATTGCTATTATGCACCAAACACCACTTATTATCCATTATTTGTTCTAAAATTGTGTTAAGTTTAAGGATAAACAGCACCGAAACGTTCCATTATTGCCGTTACACGGTATACAATAAACATCAATACAACCAATATAAGCGTCCAATGAGGTTAGATTTTGTTAACACTTTATAATGCTGTTTATTTTAATGTTTCGCGAATATTATATGATATTTCTGTTCAAAATGGGAGTATGTGACACGTTTGAATGTAGCAGACGACGTACACAAATTGTTTTAAAAACTGTTTTTGTCTGAACTTATTACCTTCATAAACAACACTAAAAAATTATTTGCTAAAACAATTTTTTGTTTTACTTTTCATAAATTTTCTTTCATTTCTTTCTCCATTAATTCCTTTTATTTGTTCTTCTAAAAACAGACGTATTTGTTCTAATCAGTTTTGATAAGGACTACACTGTGAATAACTTCTTTAAGTGTTATTCCGAAATTTTGTAAATCAACATTAGAAAATTAAACTCTCTTCGTTTTGTTCGTAATATATAATCTAATATCTGTAACTATTTCTCGCGTAGTATTTGAAATGTTGTAAAATTAAATAAGCGATTTGAAGGTATCATTGCATAAAAGAAAACGTTACACAATACAAACATTCTTGGGGAAAAAGTTATTTGTAAAAATAAACAGAACATTTTCTCCATGCGCATGCTTCGATATATTCTGGTCCTTGCATATCAGAGGATAATCAAAACATAAATTTTCTGTAATTGCATACAAGTAAAATGCTCTCAAAATCTTGTAAAAAAGTCGTATCTCTATTAAAGTTATATTTAAGTGCAGGATATGATACATCTCTAAATTTAATTACACTTTGCGCTACCGAGTCATTCGGAAATTTGCTATTATTCTACAGTAATTATTTTTATAACGAAATTACTGTTGAACTTAAATGATAAAAATAATAATAATGATAAAAATAATAATAATAAATTTAATCAAACCCTATTGTTAATAAACTATTTACATGAGTAACACTCACTGCACTGGCATTTGGCTGAACAAGGGCCACGTAATTATTCAATTCATTACAAATTAAATAAAACACTATTTAAACAATCTTTCGTACGTAAAATTATATTTACTCAGAAGAAATTGAGTTAATGAAAAAGTAAGGATCTTATGACGGTTGTTAAAGTGATGTAAAGGAATGTTAGAATAAAAATAATTCCTATAAGAAGATAAAAAACGAAAAAATTCCGTTTAAAATAGTTGTATGTTGGAGTACTTGATCTGGAGTACTTTTTAAAATGTCCCAAGTAGGGCGAACGTTTTTCGTGCAATGACCTCTGCTATTTGCAGGGTATGACCTCATCGCAGCAAAGGGAGGTGGGGTGGTCTACACGCACTCTGGAAGGGACGAGTATGCAACCCGCCAGACGTGCGTGTCTCTCGGGTCTTCCCGCAACTAAGGGGAGACCACATGTGCAGCCTAAGCATGAGTTCAAGACGAACAAAACCTACAAAGGCTTTAATGTCATTTTAACCTTTTCAATTGCTTTGACTCCACCTCTTAATTACCACTTACACTGTTCTTAGTTGTCTCTTACTTTCAAATCAAGTCACTGACACAATATTATTTATCGATACACGCCGTAATGATTCATCGTAATGTACACATTGTCAGTAATGAAGACTAAAGGCCCATCCACAACGCAAACATAAACATAAGCATAACACATAGATTTAAACATTAACTTAACTGATGGACGCAAAGCAAATAAGAGTTAAAATTGGCTGTAAGACATTCTAATTTACTATTGGTTGGAAGTGAGAATCGATTTAGAGGTATCAACTGTCCATGGCCCATATGGCGTTAGTTCGACTATCGACTTCGATTGTATTTCAATTTTTAGTTAACGTACTGTGATTGGTTCATTTCTTATGTATTACTTAAGCATAAGCACAGAAGTTTGAAGCTTGCAGCTTTCAAGCAAACGTCTTACGTGTTAGGCTTAAGCGAACGCATTGTGAATGTGTCCACGTATGGACGTAGTCCTAACTTTTATGTTAACGCCATGCGTATGTTTATGTTCGCATTGTGAATGGGCGTTTACTCGAAGCCAAAATTGAGTAGTTCCGGACAACTGTCAAGTGCTTCATTTGCCATTACAAGTACCCTCTTAGTACCTCGAATTCCCGAATTATGAATATGACAATGAATTGGAATAATTGTCCAATACGCTCATGTACGTTATTGTTAAATATTGTTAATTACACTCTGATACATTTAGAACAATATTTTTGTGAATTTGTTTGGCAAAATGTAGGTTTTCAATATATCTTAAATTTTATACATCTGGCTTTCTATAATTTTTACTTTATTTTAGTATATTTTAGGCGTCATTACAAGAGAAGCAGGTAGAATTTAAAGAATCATGAAATAAAACTTGGAACAGTTTTATCTAAATAACAGAGCTTCTCTAAATTCATATTTCAAATTTTATGATTTATAAATTTAATCTTCTTTAAGTTTCATATTGAAGGGGTTGACTGTTGTCCTAAAGAAATTAAAGTAACGACATTTGGCAACTAATTCTTAGACTGATCAACCACTTCAAATGATTTTGAAGACAATCGTGGCTCATTTAAGTATCTTATCTTTCTATTTTGATGGTAGGTTATCAATCAATGTGCGTTGATACCTAGGGCGATCTGTTCACAACTCATGTGGTTCGGGTTACATCGCTCTAATGAGTGCTTAAATACAGATATGTAACGAACAAAAACATGAAACTCTAAACACGCATGTGCTTTCAGACAATATCTCCGTAATGAATGCTCAGAATTTAACAGTTTTGCAAAAATTGCCGTAAAAGGTTAAGAGAGATCCTATTGAAACCCTGTTTACAGGGCGTAACGCTGTTATGAACATTTTAGTCAGTAAAGTTTGGATTTAATACTTGTTAACGGTTAGCTAGATTTTTCTTTGATTAACTGATACCAGTAAATACGACAAGTAGTATTGCTAATATTTCAAAATGCCAGCAGTAATAAGGAATGTTTCTTCAAAAATAATGCTCAGCAAGAAGGCATTTACTTCCGACAAAATAAATTTAAAAGTTCAATTAGAGCAGTTCATGAAACTTCCAGGACTCGCATACAGACACACACTATTGTTGTATAACTTATCTCTGGAAATTTAACTACTAATTTGTGCAAAAATTGATTTTGTCAATACTGTATCTTATTTCATGGTAAAAAGATAGCACGGTTGATGAAAATATATTGAAGGTTCCTTTGACGAAGAAACTACTTATCAGGGACTACAAGATAAGGACGTAATGAAGTTGCCGATGGCGGTTTAACTTCCACGTCAGTCGCCATATCTCTATAATCCTGTCAACAATTGCCAGGCTTATACCGGATGAGCTTTTCTCACAACTAATGAACATTTTTCAATATACTCGAATGTTACGTTTCAAATCCTCTGGGTATATTAAATCCTCAGGAAATACGATGTGAAATACACTCGTAGTTAATTGTGTGATAAAAGTATTTAAAATATTTGTAAGACACATCATAAAGACTTGTTTTATTAAAACAAATACTTTTATCCTCGATAATACTGGTTTAGTATCTTCTATTTTCCTGTTTTGTTTTTCAAACCAAATCCCTGTTTTGGCATATAAAAAATATATTAGAATTCTTGAAACAATAGAACTTTTCTTCAACTAAATATGCAATGAATGTTGAGGAAAATCATTGCAATCTTTCCCATGTAACAACATTTTAAATCATTTAACTTTAAGTTCATCTGCGTTCATTAAAAGAGCAATGTTAAGACTACGAAGGGGTGTCAAGAAAGAAAAAATACAGAGATTATAGAAAGAATGCTCACATTATTTTGTGAAAAAATGAGTTAACATTGTTTTAGTATTCATCTAATATGCAAACAAATTTGTTCATAATGAATGAAAAATGTCAATAATATAAAACTGTCAACTGTCTTTAAGGTATCAGATTTTGAGAAAAAATATTATTATTGTACATGTGCCTAGGATTTCTTCTGCTCCTCTGCAATACCTTCTTTTGTCACCATATACCAATTAAATTGACAATCAGACGCTTTCCCGAAATGATTCCTATTAAATAAATCTCGAATGTCTTAGAATTGACTAGCTTCCTCACTTGTTCCCTAGACAAACTAATCATGTTGCCACATGAAAACTACAAAAGCTTCACCGCATCAAATGTTTCATATAAACGCTGTTGCCCACTCTTAGAAATTTATTCATTCTATTCGGAAAATAATTTCTAATAATTTCATGTTTTATGTTTGTATATGTTTTTGTTAAATTTATTTAACAATAGAAACTCAAAAATACTTTTTGAAATTATTTCACAAGTTGATTCTCTTATCTGTGATTATTTCAATGACATATTCAACGTTAAGAACTAATTAAACCATAAAAACTACTTCTGTTCACAACAATACAGAATTGAATTGCTTACATCACAGCAATTTTGTGAATTATGTAAGTTGAAAATGTTCCATCTAGATATTCCTTTATTATAATATATTCTTTAACTTCTTTACAATGATTTGGTAGATTTCTGAACATCGTTACCCCCACTTCGTTCTTTATAATGTCCAGTTTATGTAGACTTCAAATATTTCTTTTTTACGTGTTTTCCAATTCAAACCAAGTAATCGCGTTCGACAGTTCAATGAGCCATCTTGGACCATACGCTACTTTCATGCACGTCTACCTTCACACAAACACAGACACAGAAACGCGCACGCACACAAATCAGGTCTTGGATTTGCAAAGACGACAACGCGACACACTCTACAACTGAAAATCTGAGCAAGACAAAACTCAAGTGTCTATATGTACAGCTCAAATATTTAAATATACGACCCAGTAAGTATTATTAGTTTTAAAGTATTTTAAAATATTTAGAATACCCGACCCTTTCAAAAGAAATGTCGTATCAATATTTATTTCATTAACCGTCTTGGCAATCTGGATGTAATCTTTTGCAGAATGAAACATTTTTTCATTCTGGTACTGAGGCTTTTGCTATTTAGGGTGATCAGAATGTTCATAAAATAATGAACACTCTTTTTGATATATCATTACTGACCACAATTATTATCATATATCTTCTTCTTCTTCTTCTTCTTCTTCTTCTTCTTCGAAGAAGAAGAAGAAGAAGAAGAAGAAGACGAAGAAGAAGAAGAAGAAGAAGAAGATTTTTTATAATATAAAATTAAAAAAGAGAAAAGGATTATATTTGAAATACAAAATAAATGTGGTCAGTAATGATATATTACTGATCATCAATACAAATGCTGCATTACTATGGCGAGTTCAAAGGTATTTTCAAGTGGATCGAACAGATTTAGAAGTAATTCGAAGAATAATTATATTTCAAATGTCACCTTTTGAGAGTTCGATTCAAAGAGTTACATAAAGCGAAAATATAGTAAAACATGGTATTTAATGGGAAGTAACGTCAAGCCAAAGAATCTGATGAAATATTTTTTCCAAAACAAAGTTGAAGGCTCTATACCAAATAGTTCAACAAAAGGACAAAAGCTTAGTCATCTGAGCTTCCAACAATACAACGTCGCAGTGCAGATGTTTTGTGCAGACCGAAGAAGAGAAGCATAGAAGCGAGAGCACGCATTAACGGCCCAATCAATATCTTGCTGACATAGATAACTCTAATGTAGATTTTGGCAGTTCACACAAATAACTCATTGTTTTGTAAGCACCGACACTGAAGATCTTATTATTCTAAAACAGTACTCGGAAATTACCGCCCTATAACTATTCTGAAAAGACCCTAAAACCTCACAAGATGACTGCTATTTGGGTGGTCAAGGACATGAAAACATCCACCATACAATTACAGGTTGTAATAACGCAAGACCCACGCATTGTAAACTGTGGTACAAACCCGAAGCCGAGACCATTAATGGCAACCTGTTTAAAAAAGTGTTGGGTACCAAGGAAGCTGCTATCAGGCATGCAATAAATCAGAAGCTGTAATAGTTCAGTACTTCGGCTTTGGAATTCTCTTTTTCTTGGAATGTTTGACGTCAAATGCTAATGTCCAGAAGCTTATAGTTTTGGCGAGATAAATTAGTAAACCGCCACCGCTGGAAATTACCGGAGAGAAATTACGAGTTGTTTGAAAACATACAATGAAACATGCAAATTTGTGGATTGTTAAATTTGAAAAGGAATAGCATCAGCCCTGTTCTAATAACATTATATCGGTAAAATAATTGGAACATGGTTTTTAGTTTTGACACCTATAAAAAAATAACCAAATCACATCGTTTTAATAATTTTAACTGTCACCACGAATTAAAATCTATTAGTTCAGTTCATATGTTACACATTATCTAAACTACATTGCTTGTTTATTACATTTACATTACATTACTAATTTATAGTAAATGTTTTCTTTTCCAGATTATCACGCCATGTTGCCTTTGATCCCTTGGTATTTACAAGTAATCTTGTAAATAATAATATTAATAATAACGACAATCATCACTAGTAATTTTAATAATAATAATAATACTTTTAATAAGAATTCCTGTGAACACTTAACCACCATGCAACTTTTCTTTCCTTAATATTTTCGTGCTTAGTAAACCGGCGATCATCCAACAAAAACTAACATTTACCAAAATCCAATGACTGTTATAGCTAGCTGACATTAATTAATCTCTTCCAATTACAATCCAGTTAATACTGCAATGCTAACAATACTGGCGACTGAATAATTAACAGAACAATATTTATTCTAGTGAGAACAACCCGATTAGATAATTACCTTTCGAATTAATATTGATGAATAGTCTGTGTATGTGGAACTAATTGAAACTGTATTTTAAATGCGCCCTCCCGTGCCTCGGTATGATAAGTAGGCTTATGGAGAACAGCTGGAAACGGTGAGAGGTACGGAGGGAGGGAGGGCGAAAGAACACGAGAAAGAGCGTGCCACGTGAGGCACAGGACAGGACAGCACAGAGGCGTATCTAAATAAACTTCAATTGAGGACTTATCAAATAACAAATTTGTCAGATATAATCACAGTAACGTTACAAATTGTGAGATTGTATTACATATAGTAGGTACTATTTGAAAAATCTCTGCATATAAGAGTATTATTTTTGTAAAAGAGTTCTGGAAATAAAGAAAAGAAAAAAAACAAAAACCTCACTTGTTTACTTCTTTTCTTACAATTTTAATTTTTCGATGTTTTGGGAAACAATTTACCTTCAATCTCCTCTACCATCGATATATTCTGGCCATCTAAGCTCTTTCTTGAGGATTGAATCTATTCAGTTATTTTTAGACTTTCACACAATTTATAAACTAAAGAGTTTCCATTAAAATTTGTTCTCAACCAATTTTTCTTTTCACGTTCTATAAATTTGTATAGTTATATGCAAACATATTCTCTGCAGCATGATTAAATTTAATATGTTTTCACTCGTGATCTCCTGTTTAATTTTCTTCTTATTACATGTTTTATTAAAAATGTACTTATTTCATTTGTTTGTTTAAAGATATAATTTCTTTAATTAAAAAATGTCATTTACGTTTCATACACAATTCACATAATGATGAATTCTCCTCCCCTGCCAGGGACACCCAGTAGCATAAGCAAAACCTGAATGGAACGTCACAGCTGCTCGGGGCACTCCGAGGTCAGAAATGGAACGGGGTCGCGGTACGGCTAAGAGCCGGAGAGTTAATCGCGCAAAACGAAACATTTGGAGCATTAACAAGATTAAAAGGTTGAATTCGTAGAATTAGGAACATTGTTAGGTAGTACGAGTTCATGCGAAACACGGTTAAGGGTTTGCTGCAACGTAATTCGCAGAGAACATGGCGACATGGTGAATAAAGATAGATGAGACTGTTGGAGATTAAGTTTGCAGATGAAAAAAACTAATCGGACAAGAAGTGATGTGATGAGCAGAAGAAACGATGAGCTCAAAAAACTTAATACAACGTGATGAAATGGAAATTTATCAAATGCTATACGTACTTACCGATCTTTCAATCTGGAAACCAGTTTTTGAGCGAGATGATTCGAACCGGTTAAAATCAATGTCTGGAACATGAATATATATTATTAAACATCAAAAATCGTCGGAAGTTACGGAAATATCATTACAAACATTTTTAGTAAATAAAATTATCAAATCAAGATCGTGAACACATATTGCGCAGGAATTCACAAGCATTTATAAGGTCCATCCTTATGTGTTATGCAGTTTCACCAAAATCGCCTATCTCTAGGATATTCTACAATGTTATTACACCGCTGACAATGTCGTAAATTCATATATTAAATTAAAATATTCTAAATTAACAAACAAAGGAGATCTCAACTGAAGCAAATTTAAATATGAAATGTTCACAAGGTTATAAAAAAGAGGGAAAATATATTACAAAACGTACTCAGTCTCACCTTCCCAATTACAAGTGATACAACTTAATGGATGAAAGTATACAAGCTTGCTCTAACTCATAGCAAGTGTAACGTTGTAGGCGAATGCTCTCCCATATGTGTGTGTGTTTGCGCTCAAGCTCGGGGTGAGGAAGAGAAGTGGAGTAGAAACTTCTTGAAGTCTCCTCGGCCGCGGCGTACTTCAGAAAACGGAAATGCTCATTCGGCACAAGCATAAATGAGAAACTAAAAAGTAAACAATGTTTAAGTTATACCTCGTCATTAAGTTGGGAAGGCATATTTAAATGAAAATTATTTATTTTACTAGGGATAACCCTCATTGAAATCAAACAACTATATCAATAATTCTTAATTAGTGGAATACAATTTAATTTATTCAATGGCAAATTTACTGTTATTTCCATTTCAAATGTTCCATTATTATTGTTATTGGTTACTGGTTTTCAAACCGTAGACCTCTAGGGCAATTTTAGGGAGACACTGAAAGATCCACGAGGCGAAATTAAGCAATTTGTGGTTATTGCCACAGATTGCATCGTGTCATGAAGGAATCAAATTTAGTTTCTGTGGTATCGTTGTAGACGTTCAGACACTGCGTTCTAGAAATGCAACGCGAGAACAGCTAGTTTGGTTTTCTCTATTCATGGTTCATTTCATTTTTTTTATACCCATTTCTCATAATTTTTTACTATGGCGTAAATTATTTGTAATAAATCTGTTTTATTTTATCTATTTTATCTATTTTATCTATTTTAATAACTGATAGAGGATACAGTTGATTATGATTCTGCTTTTAAAATCATGTAATTTTCCTTAATCACTAACATGGTATTTTCCTCTAGTACAGGTTAGTAGTAGTAACACATAGATCGCGTGGTATCCTTCGTAATCCCCCTAAGAAGATATTGAAACAGCTGGATGCCAGCCTTGGTTTTTATTTTGAATTGAGAAATACTGTGCAAGGATTTAGAACACTTTACAGGGGTTGGGATAGCCCCTGAGAAGCAGACAAACTCGTTTTGTCGGAACAAATAGAACCCGCACCTCCTTGGGGAAAAGCAAACGACAAGCGCTCTGAGCCAGGAGTTGGCTAGTGCGCGTTGCGGCCTGAAATATTTAATTCTTCTGAGAACCTCCAGTTTCGAAGCGCACGATTGCCAGGGCGGGTGAGAATGCGGCCCCGACTTCCTGCACACACGTGCAAGATCTGTATCCTCTATCCTCTATCCTCAACTCTTAAATCGAAATTCTAACGCCAGATCGTCATTCCAAGAACACCTTATTAGCGATCCGATTGTTTTGTAGTTATTACTTGTTATAGCGTATTGAGAGGATTTGTTCAAAAAACTTTTTTCACAGCGTATCCTTAAACGATAAGTAATACTATGCAAAAAACAAAGAAGTTTCTATGTTGCGTCAATTGCTCAAACTATACAATGCAAGCTATGACATTATATGAGTAGTTATTACTTGTTATCGTTTTGAATACAATATTAGAAGAAATTTAATTGGTTGAAACTTTTTTACTACTTGAACATATTTTGATCAATACACACTTTGTAATATTTGAAACCAGGACTATGCTCTGCGAGTATTTTTTCCAACCCTGATTCAAAGATCTCTCAGTTTAAAAACTAATCGAGTACTTTCGTTATTTCATTTTATTTATCGTGTCGGAATAAGTAATTGGACATATTCTTATCTCAGGCAGTCGCTTTGAAAAGGTTAATTTACTCCGTTGAACCTTCATCCTCGTGCTTCGAGTACATTTCCTTATTTAGCATTGCCTCTAATGTTATTTGTCATAGAAATTTATTAGCTTTGATAAAGATCTCTGGGTATAAATTTTCCTGTAAGATTATGAGAAAGTCACTGAACTTATGAGTTAAATTTATGTAACCACCAATGAAGGTAAATCTACAATAACAATCTTAAGTTTTGTATTTTCACAGTAATTCCACTGGTTCATTGTTTTTGTTATTCCACGTTAAAATAAAATTAACTATTTAATTATCTGGTGATTACAACATCCTCTGCCAATTAACTATACGTCCTTTCTTATAAATTTTAATTTCAACCATTTTAATGACACACTTGTATACCAGTAATGACAATACCTTGCAGTTTTCTTAATAGACAAACAACAACAATTCCCTAAATAACAATTATATCAAAATAGTTAATATAATTTATAAAAAAATTGACAGATAAGGTACAGTGAATATTATAATTTTAATGCGGCGGCAGTATTATGTTTATTCATTTATATTATTTTCAATTGGTCGTCGTAAGTCTCAAAATGTCTCCAAAAAAGTACAATGTTTGCAAATGTGTCGGTTATTTTGTAAAAGAATAACCCGAAGTAGTATTTTATTTCAGACTTTCGGTTCTGATAGAGTTGGACGTGTTTGGTTTTATCAATTATTCCATCTGTGATCATTATCTGTTTCGCCCTATAAATTTCTCTGGCATTTTATTCAAATTAAAATTTCTTAATTATTGGATATATTAGCCTTTTCGTCACGTCGCATGTATTTTGATCCAGTTGAGATATTTCAGACAGAAAAGGACAAGCGCAAAAGTTCGGAATAATTCGATTCAACGTGCTATTTTATCTTAGAATTGCCTACATTTATAGAGAATACAGAAAAAAAATTGAAATGTTATTGGGCATTATATTATACGAAACAAGTATATTTGAATGAATTAAAATGTATGGAATGAAAAAATGAACGAATGCAGTCAAATATGCAAAACAGTTGTTGCACAGTAGAAGATAGCGGCGGAGGCGGATGAGAAGGGGTGAGGTGAGATGTGAGGTGAAGTGAGGTTTGAGATGAGGTGGGACAGATCAAGAGTTATAATAAGTTTGCTGTGTAGGACGAGGATGACGGGGTGACATAGATCGGATGAAATAGACAATGCTCACAGATGGAATCGTTGATCAAATCAAACATATCCGGCTCTTTAAAGTAAAAAGTCTGAAATAATATATATTACTTGAGGTCATCTTTTAATAAAATCCTGAACACAAATGTGTAACCACTACACTATTTTGAAAACATTATATTAAGACGACGGCGCGTAGAGGAGAAAGGAAGTCGCGAGGTATCTGATGGGGAGAGAGGGAGAGGGAGAGGGAGAGGGAGGAGAAGGGAGAGGGAGGAGAGGAGAGAGGAGAGAGCAGGGCAGAGGCGAGAGAGATAGGGAGGAGACGGCGGGGAGGCAGAGAGGAGGGAGAGAGGAGAGCGCGAGAGAGAGCGGAGGAGAGGGAGGCGAGAGGGAGGGGGGAGAGGAGGGAGGGGGAGAGAGGAGGGGAGGAAGAGGAAGGGGAAGAGAGGAGGGGAGAGAGAAGGAGGGAGGATGGAGAGAGACGAGGGAATCCCGGGAGGCCAAGCGCAGGAGCGCAACTGCTCGTGGGAAGGCTGGGTCATGAGCGAGCGGAGGAAGGTGCATCTCCCGCCTGCCTGAGGCCGCCACGGAGCTGCGCGTCTGCGCGCGCGCGTCGCCTGAGCGAGATTGCAGGCCCGCCAGCCAGCGCAGCCTAGCCGCCCGAGTGCGCACCTGCGGCGCATGCAAACGAGCGGATGCGCCTGGCCAGATTAGCGGCGCGCGTAAATTTGATGCCCGAGCAGGCCCGGCGGCGGTGGCGGCGGCCGCGTGGGGACAGCCGGTCGAGAACGGCGGTGAGACCGTTCGGAGAGAAGCGCGGGGTTGGCAGCGGGCGGCAGCGACGGGGCGAGAGTGGCGGGACGGCGCGCAAGGGGGGCCACGGGGGTGGGGGCGCGGAGCGACGGATGCGCGGCGGAGTGGCGCGCAGAGCGGCTGGCGGCGGCTGGGGGCGACGACGGGTGGTGAACGGGGGGCGACGGGCGCGGCTGGTTGGTGGCGGGAGGGGCGGGGCGGAGGCCCGATGGGCGGCAGCAGTGGCGGGGGCGGGGAGGTGACTGGGGAGGCGTTGGGGGCGGCGATGGCCGTGAGGGTTCTGCGAGGTGGTGCGCGAAGGATGTGCTTAGTTATTGAACGATTTACGCGAACACGGGCGACTGCAAAAGAGCGGCCGCTCTGGTGACGTGGCTCGTGAAGGATTCAGGGGCAAGCGAAGATGGGTGGAAACAAGCAAAGGCTGAAGAACACGAGCGTTACAAACTGTGCCAATGGCGTCGCTGAGTTAACGAGTTACTTTTGTACTGCGAAAACAGATGAATCTAAGACCGAATCGAAGATCTACGGGACGTGTAACATTTATTGCGTAGTTTTTTTAACCAGTGCCTGAACAGACATTTCTTGAAACGTTTCATATCTTAAATCGATATCTCCAATTAGTTTGACTCATTTCGACCTTCTGTGCTCTTTATTGCGATCTTTGATAACTGAAAATATTTGAATGTTTTTTATTTTCTTTCGTATTCTAGACAACTAAAATTCGCTTTGTACTCGAACAACGAATCGACTTAAGTTATTTTTCTTTTTAAAATTGAAGAAAATGTTCACGTGAAAGTACATTTGTTTCACATTGAATGCTACCGATCATAAAATGCATTTCTTTTCTTAGAATGTGATAAGTAAAATGTATGAATATTCTTTTTCTTAAATTTACGGTGAAACGGAACGTACTGCATTGTTTGAAAAAATCGCTTCTCGGTATGATCTTTCCATTTATTTTTTGTTAGTAAGACGGTGTATTTATTATTTCTTGTTGTTCTATCTCTGTAGATTGAAGTTAAACTTTGTTGTTATTGCAGAGTACAAAGAAACACGACAAGAAAAAATACGAGGAATAGACTCGCGGAAAGGGAAGACAAGTTGATAGAAATAGTTAAAGAGAAAGATAGCGAGGGACCGAGATTAATATAATATGTAGTCCCCTGGGTTTTCGGGTGACGCAGATTGGTCGCAGCAGTAAGTAGAGCAATAAAGTACTTAATTTATTTGAGTTACACAGTAGAGGGTACTAATTTTCAACTTGAGTTTCTCAAGAAAAATTAAAATTAACCGCAGGCAAATTCTGAAAATAGGTTGACGTTAAATGACACTTATTTTAAACAAATGTATCTTCAGACATAATTCAAAATATACACGCTCATGTCGGGAGAGTTAACATTAATAAATGTTCCCAAGTACAATAAATGAGATTTTGTGCAGTGTAGTTTTAGTTTACTCCATTAATACCTAGAACAAATTCTCTTAAACGATTGCAATTAACACTCACTTCAGATGAAATATGCAACTCTGTGACATTAATTATTTTCTTAAAGCTACGTAGTGCATGTTAGGTTACTTTACCGTTACGAAAGATAAACGTTACAGATGAACATGTCTCTTAACTAAAAAATTCTTTAGCGACTCGTTTTGAAATAAAAGGAGATTTCTACTCGCTTTTTGTGATCATAAAAACTGTAGTCAGTCATCACAATAGGGTTGTGTACCATCTTTTAATGATCAACTCGAATTACACCCATTCGGAAACTGTTCAGCTTAGTCACCATCTGATGCTTTTCAGGAAGGTTAATCACCACCTCAACTCAAAACGTGTTAACACCAAGGCAAAATAGAATGCGTTTTGAAGTGGATATGTTAGAATATTTAATTTTTATGGTGTTGTAGATATATTTTATCCATTATCGAAAGATATTTCAATATTATTTGGCTCTGCATCTCTTTGGTGTACATTCTAAAAGTTTAAAATAGATTACGAATTCACTTCAAGTAAATGACAATGAATTGTGAAGTTAATAAATTTTGATATGTTTCTCCATATTCCATCTACGTTTGGCTTCAATGATGTTTTATACGATAATTAATGATACGATTTGAACCAGAAGCGTTTCTTAACGATATTTTTTCCGATTCCTTAACTAAATTGAAGTTACATGAAGGCATGTTTGTTTGTTGTTCTACAGACTACACTGTTTATTTCCACTCCTTCCGTCTCCCTTATTTCTATCCTCTTATTTTTTGCGCCCTTTGTTGACAAGTCGAACAACTGAAAATATATGGTATAGACCAGATATGCGTAAATACTTTCATTTTGCTTTTCTTCATTCATTTAATATCATTATCAGTTATTCTTTAAATTATTTTCTACATCACCAATTTTTCTAAAGGGAATGCGTTATTTTTGGTTATTCGTAAAATTGAGCAATTATTCTTTGATGTGCAAAAAAGCACCAAAAAGTTAATTGATACTGAAACAGCATATGAATGTTTTAGAACAATATTCTTGAAATGAAGGTACAGCATTTTATTTCTCGAGATTCTAACGCCATTCGTGGCAAGATTTTACAGTCGAATTCTTTTCCATTCATTGAGAGAATCTTATAAATAGAATTCTATCGAACTCAGTTTGAGCGGAAGAGGAATCACGAGACCGGAGTCAGGGCAGCAAACTCCTCACTGCACGTGACACTTCTTCTGAGTGCTACATTTATATCATCAGGGCTAAAAGGAAAGTAACATATGATTGTCAGTTGTTAGTTAAGTGAAGAAATAAGGTCCGGAAGATTATAAAGCATACAAGTTACATGCAGGCAGCTGCTAAGTTACAAGATTGCTATCTACTTTCAAGACAACTTTCTTATTTTCAAAGGTTGCCAACTATGATAGTTGGTATATTTATTTGTAATTCATTATTGTCTATAAAACTGTCTCATAGCGATTTTGGTGTTAAGAAAACATTCCGTTCATACTCTCTGTTTATCATCCTGAAGGTGATCTATTGTTTTTATTAATTTTCGACAATAAATAACAAGTGTGAAGGCAACAAATTTTTATAGGGGCAGGAAGGACAAACAAAAAAACTGGTTCAAATGAATTTTGTGTCTAATGTAACAAAATGGTCATATATTCTCCTGAATATCACGTTTACCAATAATTTCAGTAATATCTAATTTTTGTTCACTTTTAAAGACATTACGTGGTTCCGGGTCGTTTATGATAATCTAAAGATGATTTTACAGGTTTCTCGACTTTGTAATACCAGACATCACATCCACACAGGATTTTACAGGTCTTTTAACAAAATGGGTGTTTTAGTTAGGGATATTACTCTACGTGTTTTAGGACCCGTTACAGCTGACAATGTGACGAAAAGGAGCGTAGTTTTCACTGGGCTCATGAAAGCCAGCCACTAACTTCGTGCCTTCGTAAGCAGTCTTTGCATTAAAGAGATGATACGAGTTCATATAAGCAAAGAAAAAAAATAATCTTTGAGGAAAGTTATTGCATGTTCATACCTTCTTGGCACGATTTATTTATTTCAAAAATAGTATTATATATTATTATAAGTTGACTTCTTTAAATTTAAATATTTAATTACAGCTTATGAAATGTTAAACAAGATATTTGTGTCTAACGTGTTTACAATTTAACGTAACACCTACTTGAATAACAAATTTTCGTAACTATATTATATGATATATAAATAAACTAACTAATTGTTTTATACAAAATGTTATATAAATACTTAATAAATAAAAAAATAGGCAAAAAACATGTCATCACGATTATGTTGCTCGTGAATTTATCTACATAATATAAACCACTCTGCCAAACGAACTTTACCACAATTACGTTAAGGTATAAAGGGTGAGTAATTTTAAATAAAAAAATCACGAGCGTGTTACACATAATGTTAGCAATAAGTAATCATCTACTGTTCCGCCTGAGACCCATATATTCCCGTAGGAAGTGTATTTATAATTGTTTGATTTCTTCGCAGCCTGCGACGTGACTTTCTTCGAACTTCCAAGACTTGAAGGGCTATTGTACATTCGAGAGGTCATTCCCGTCATTTGTGAAAAGCGAGTGCATAGCAATTCTAGTGGCCGGCTGTCGGGCAAACGTTTCGACGAACTGAAATGGGACGTGATTGCAGGACCGCGGCCAAAGCGCTGCCATACTTTACAGCCCAATTGCATCATCTAACAAATTTAAAAGTATATAATATTAATGCAAGCCTGTGACCGTTTGTCACAAAAAACGTTTATTCAACACCCTCTTTTCATCAGTACTTACAGAGTAACCACTACTCTCGTTACGTCTGTATTCTATTGACCGCTATATAACAAACATATTTTTTTAGACATCCACTAGTAAAATCGGTTACTTTTGGGGCATTCACAGTAAAAGTTCATTTCAGCATTAGTAATAAAAGCGTGTTGGTGCTCAAATGTTCAGATAAAACTATTAATAAAACAAAAAAAATACTTTCGTCTGATCAGCTACAACTGGTATTAATGAAACATGGTACTCAATTAAGTCATTTGTGAACTTCAATTAAAATAAATCATAAGTCATGAGTCTTTATAAAAATAGCGTATGACACGTGGTTAAAGTAATTTTATCACTCGTATCATAAATATCTATTGCAGGAATCCTGTCTCTAACAAAAACCTTGTCACCGCCAGAACTGGAAGGCAGGCCCTTTCAGTCCACAAAGCTTTAGTTGCGGACGATACGATACCGCAGTCCGTTATCACCTATGCACCACCACAAAATTCCCCCTTTTTTACATAAACCTATTTTACTACGAATTGTAAACGCGACCTAATTCACAGACGCCTCTTGGTTTTCCGCTTTACAATCCGCGTATCCCAACCTCTGCGTGTGATCTTGATAACACCCTCCGGCCAAACAGGAAAGCCCTCCTCGACGAAAGTGGTGGGGAGTGAAGTGCCGGTAAAAACGCAAAGAGCAAACAGCTGCTCCAAAGAGCGTCCTGTGCTGGCACGCGCGACACTCCCTTCAGGGCGTAAATAAGCAAGGCCTCCATTGAGCTGCGAGCAGGCGCCGCGCACTGGCAGAATTAGAATTCTGGCCGAACAAAAATGAATGCTGCCGCTGAAGATGTTTTGATGCAGAAGCGTTTTTCGAATTTATCGAGTCTCATTTATTGGCGATAAAGTATTGTTTCCATTGCTGAAACATGTATTAGGACTTTTTCCATAAAAGGAAAAACATTTTATATCTTAGAAATATAAAGCATGTTGTATCGTTATTAAAGTTTATATATTAATTCTCAAGAAATTGAGATTTTTTCAAGCTTCAGAAGTACTAAATGAAACTAACAAGCCTCAGAACTGCTAAGTATTAGCAGCACTCATATATGAATAAACGTATTCACTTTTTCGATATTAGGGCTCCACAACAGGAGATTTTCTGACAAAATATTGCCACTCTGCGCGCATTATAACAATACTTTCTATATACTATGTAAGTACGTAGTATGGCGTGAAAATGATAAGAGATGTAAAACAGGAATTGTAATTATATTATTATAGCTGATGAATAAATACACCATGATATAAATATCTAACGATATAACCACAAAATATAATAATTCATGAGTAGTATCTGATAATGGGAAACTTTAAAAATAATTTTATCCAGTAAGAAATTCAATGCATCCCACCGTGAGCGGTGGGCTCAACGGGCCCCAAATAATATCGCGTGAAGCCACGCGCGCTGGGGGGAAGGTGGGGTGGTGAGGGGGTCTCATTTCAGCCACGCGACACTGACTCACGAACGTCTGCCCCACAACGGTCAAGTAACTCGCGTTATTAATTCATACGAGAAAGCAAGGCAAGACATAGTTTTGTTGTTGCTTTTTCATTCTGAAAAGTTTCTAGACCACTTCTGTAGTATGCTATATCGCAGATATAAATCTACCAACTATGTTAAGAATTTCCTCGAAAGTAATGAGTTGAAACTTCTGTACCGTAAAACGGGAGACAGAGTTAATTGAAGTACTGAAAGTCTATAAATAAATAAATTTTAGGATTATAAAAAATATGATTTTGTGTGAGAGGGTGGTGATTTGTACATTTTATGGAGGGAAGACATATCAGGAGAAAGTAGATAAATTACATGAATATTTAAAATCCATAAAGTTTCTGACATTAAAATTCCTTTTCTGACTAACTTATCCATTACTTCTTGATTCTTCAACTTCCATATGTCACAATATTTATTTAATTGTGACATGACATTTAAAATAAAATTAGAGATAACAGCAATATTTAGTGTGTTTTTATTACTCTGACCCTGAAATGTTACAAGAATATATTTCTATCAGCCATTTTATTTGAAATCTCTAGCTGTACGCTACATAAAATGCATTTGCAGGGCTCGTGAGCATCAAAAGAGTCAATTTAAAGCATGTCTCAGCAAATGGAAAGAATACCTTATCCGACAAGGCCGTTCTGATGAGAATGTGTTGAGAAGGAAATTTAAACCTGAATTTCTATGAAATTTCACTTTCATTCAAATATTTTACTCACCAAACGAAGACGTTGCGTTCATACTAACCTGTCATGCATAAGCGTGAACAGCCTAAAACAAGAAGGTGAACCAAACACATTCCTGAGTTCCCTTTCATTCAAATTAATTTATTTAGTCTCAACATATTGTACTTGTAAATAAATTAATAAGTACATAAATAAGTAAGCATAAAACTCACTACAAAGAAAATGATATTCTGACTTCAACAATGCAATTAATAAATACAATTGAAATTACTTTAAAACATAAAGAAACCAATCAGTTCCTCTACGAATGAATATTTTACAGAAGATATGTACGGAAATATTTTTTTGTGCAAGAATACGGGGCCCTTTCAAAATTTTCAGACGGAGCGGCAGGCCCTCCGCCCACCCCTCTGCGCAGCCCAATGGTCACGTGATCGATAACGCATCTGGTCTTTCGTTGAGCAAGCTAAAATTCCTCCGCCCTATTTGAATATCACTTACACATCGTATCGGGCGCTGTAACAGGGAAACCCCATTTGGAAATGACCCGCCCGCTCCACGGTGCGCCGCGCCGCCGTTCCGTTCCGTTCCGTTCCGTTCCGTTCCGTTCCGTTCCGTTCCGTTCCGCCCGTGCGAAACGCGACGCCGCGACTGCGTCGTGCGTTCGGAGGTGAGTGCGACGAGGAAAAGGCCGCGCGCGCGGCGTCGGGCGTCCCCGGCGCGGGATAACCATCGGCGCACGCGGGCGCACGCGAGCACACGCGCCGCGCCCGGACACGCGCGCGCGGCGACCGCGGGGTTCATTGATATTTCCGCGCACGTCCACGGCTAAGCTCATTAATCACGTTAGTGCTGTGAGGGTTTTGTTCCGGGAGATGGCGGTGTTCCCCCCGGACGGTGAGATCCGGTGACGACTTACACGTCGGCTTCCTGGGGTTTTCCGCCTCCAGGTATCTTTCCCAACGGGGAGTAGCACTAAGCTTCCAAATGATCTTCCGTCATGACGGTTAATGTACTGCATACTCCGATTTAAACATAACGTTTCAAGGTCACGAGCTGGGCGGAGGGGGGGGGCATTTTATCCAATCGGAAACTACGTTACGACTTCAATTTTTGGTAGTGGACCTCTCGATTGGATGAGAACATCCCTCTCCCCTTCCAGCTCGTGACCTGTATTTAAATCGGAGTGGAAGTGGGTGTACGTAAGGAGAGAGGATATGACAAGGAAGAGGAAAGGAAAGATCGTGCGCGGTCGTTAAGGCACCGCTCCGGTGTTCAGGTGGTATTGTTCGCAATAAACGGAAAACTTCCGATCAGAGCAGCCGTCCGATATAATTCTCCTCCAGGCAGCGGCTGGATTCGTCATAGCTATGTAGTTAGTGTCGGAAATCCTATGTCGGGCCTCAAAGCCTAGAACCTTCCGGTCAGAGTTGCTGCAGAGTCAATGGCAATGCTGGCTCTGAGCCAAACCCACCCGCGGCGCGCCCTCACGCCTCCCGGACCGCTCCGGGCGGAGCACTGTAGTTAACACCAAGAAATCAAACCGAAAGAAGGGCTCAAAACAGTTTACATTGAAAAAACGAATCTTTTCCTTTGTATTTAAATCACGAAAGGTTTTCGTTTGATTTTAACATGGCTTTGTTAATAAACTTGGTTAAAACACTAAATGTCTTCATTTTGTTTCCAACTAAGCCAAATTTCGTTATTTTTGCTTTCAATCAATGGTTGTGGGCTTCAGCTTTCATTTGTCCTCAAATAGCTGTAAATTATTTTGAAAAGCAAAAAGCAATAGCACTAGGAAACAAGGAAAATATTTAAAATTCTTGGGTTTACAAAGTCAGGTCAGGTTTGTGGATTACTTGTCGCGTGCCCTCCAAGTTTCGTAAATCTCCACTACTTTTTCATTTAATTCAGGTTCTTGAACTTACCTGGATCAAAACTCAGCACTGTATACCATCCATCTGATGATATGCAAGAATATGTAAAATATTTATTTTTGGTTAACACAACCCACAAAACAAATTCAGCCAAAGAATAGTGTGCACAGACTTTACCTAACAGTGTATCATGATCGGGCGCAACTTCGAAATATTGCATTCGACGGTGGAATTTTCGCTAACTGCCGATCTTATCGTGTCTCTTGCAGCGCCCACTTCCCCAAGGGCCGTCGCCCCCGGCCAGACTTCGTTTTCGCGACCTAGCAGATGGGAGATGCTTATCGCTACAAGCCCCCGGCTAGCGCTCGCGCCCTGAGACACAGACGCAGCAAAACAAAAGACAACATTTTGTATCCGTGCACTCTGCGATAAATTCTAAATTACGGAACAAACGTCTAATTTCCGAACGCTTTAAAGTTACTAAGAGCAGTACGTCGCAAAACGCAGCGAACATCTGCTCCTTCATTTACGCGAGTGTGCGGGGAGACTTTATTCAAGAGCAACTGCTAAAATGTGTCCCCTAACCTATTGAATTTTAAAATATCTGGTATCATCCTTCTTTGAGGTCATCATAACTCTCTGTATTACCTACACGTTCGTAGACCCGCAACCGAAATAATCGCTCTCTTTTATTAATTTTGTGCACTTTGTTATGCTGGATTCATTTTTCTAGAAGTGGGTTTGTTACAATCATGTAACAGAACACAACATTTTTGTCCAAATTAAAGTTTGGACTATTATGTGGAACTTGAATGTTAATATCAACAAAAGATATTCCAATTATTAAATAAGAATATATAATATAATAAAGAGAATATTAAGAAATTGATATTGCATATTTTAATTAAAACAGAAAACCGTGTGAAACTGTTTCAACAGCTAAACCAGAACCAAAACGTTTTGTTCTCAAAAACTGAAATAATAAGAAATCAAAAATATCTTCGTAATTGAAATATATATTCAAACAGTACTTGAGCTAGTTTGATTCTTTCGTAAACATATTTCTAAATTAGAACAATGTCAAGTAAACCTCTATTGATACTGTTACTCTTCATTATCATCATTACGACCTTCACGTTTGAATTCTGAAATATCAAAATGAGTTATTAAGGTATATTTATAACAGGATAAAAAAATTAATAATATCTTTTCAGGAAAAATTTAATTCACTTTGAATTCTTCAAAACTGAATTTTCTAATAGGAATTTCAAATAATATTTAATATCATCTTTGGCTTCAAGAATTTTCAAACCACTATTAGAAAAAATATCCATGGAATTATCTTTTGAAGTTGTTTAGTTTATTTCGCTTTAGCTTTGTGGACGCTTTGCGGCCCCAAGGGACGCGGCCTGTATTCCACTGTGCCCACCACATGACCTGATGACATTTAGGGACGCGCTTTTAATTAGCTGCATTTCCATTGTGATTACATCTTCTCTTTCCTACCTTTTGATTAAATGATTCTCATGCATGGTGTTATCGACTTAATTAGTTATTCTCGTGCTGCAGTAACATTGGTTTATTATGTGATGGACCTATTAACATTCTTGAAAGAATCGTATATTTTAACTTATGAATCTCGATATTTAAAATTCTAGCAAATTACATTATGTAATTATATTCCATCTATTTTAAATTAAAATCATTCTTCTTCCCTTTATTTTCAAATACATTTCAGATATTATTTTCCTCTTTTAAACTTATATATTAATTGACCTTCCCTAGTCAGGCTAAGAAATTACCGAAGTGTTGAATTCTAATACGTCTAAACAATGTATTTGTGAATGTCAAAAATGTTAACTTCATATTGCGCGGCTATTTCCTTGAAAGACAGTAATTTCCGGGTTTTCTTAATCATTAAAAGTTGTTTCCCCTAGTGTAACAACTCCTCGAGATTGATTCCTGAAAAAGCTCAAGCATCAGGTGAACTACAAAAAATGGGGACGTAATGGATGAGGGATGCAACGTAATTTTATGAGGAATTTATGATGGAGAAGGCATAATTCACGAGGGATTCGCAGGACATGAAAGCTTGGACATCGAGTGAAATTCCTGCTACTAATATGAATTTGCGGGAGATTATCACGAATTTCTATATTTCTGGGATCAAAATAGATTCACCCGAGACAGAACTGGGGTACCAGGCTCGTATGAGATCTTTCAAAAAGTAAACCACTGCATAATACTAGACTTGTGTGAAATGTAAAATTAACTCTCTTGTACCACAAAGTTTCATTTCTCGGCAACCTGAATACATTTTTGCCACGTTTTGCAGCATTTTCAGAAAAAGTATGATTTTTTTACTTATCTTCGCTAACAATGTGGAACCTTCCATTTTCGTAGCTGGCATGACCTATTCTGATAAATAAGTTTACTCGCAACAACATATATTATTTTTGTAGAATTAAGCCAGTATTTAAAGTTATTGAAAAATATATTTCAATTTTGGGTAGAAGTTGCGATATCTTGTGTGTTATGCTTAGCGTGTTATGCCCTATCTTCTCTTCAACCATTATATCCGGGCGAAACGCTAATCCCTGAACCCATAAGGTCCATTCTCCAGGAACTCGAAAGATTTTGGCAACAGAGGTCAGGACAAAACCTACGGATACTACAGTGGAATCCAAAACCCATCCTTCGTAGTCATCAGCCCGAAGGCTGGTTGTATACTCAACGTTTCGTCAGAGAATTGCACTGATGAAACGAACTAGGCAATTCGGAGGCAGCGAGGTAGCTCACAGTTGCTATTATCATCCAAACAGAAAATTACTTAACTGGTCGCGAGAGAAACACCTATCATAGCCCCAATCTCATTACTCAGCCAACCAATTAGCGACCCTTTTGCCTCAATGATCCCTCTCATTTGACCACCCGTTTTGCCCCCACTGGGAATCTCGAGTGGTTTCGCGTGGCAAGCCACGCTGTGGCTACCACTGAGCCTTGCGGGGGATGGTGGTGGTTGTAGCCGCAGAGCCGTGGAGACGAAAAGGCTTTTGAGTGGGCGGGGCTGCCCGGGCTAGCCTGCGGGGCGGAAGAACTACTCTCGAGTATCGTGTTCCTCCTGTCCCGCTCCCTCGCAGCCCCGTGTTTGATTACCGGCAGGGCCGGTTACTTGAATTGGCGTGAGTGAAGGGCGGAGCAAAGGTGGTCGGGGGCGCTTCCGGGAACGCCGCTCCACTGGCTCGTTTGCTTCCGGAATCCCTCCTTCGCACCGGGCGACCCCCCGCCCGGCCTAATGAACGCGACTCCATTCTTTAACCGCCTCTTTTCTTCGTTCTCCTTCACCTCGTGCTACGCCTGACCTGTTACATCTTTGCTGTGTTCTTCTTACTCTCCTACTGCTCATAACGTACGTTTTACCCATTTGAAAGACTGGGGAATGTTTTACTTTACAGTCATGTATTGAGAGTCTTCCTGCTTTCACATAGCGAATGAAGCAATCAATGAATTTTAATGATTGATCTACTTTCAACGTGGGGGTGAAGTAGACTGTACAACGTTACTTAGAAGTCAATATTTTAACACCATGTGATACTATGTACACAATAAGACTTCCAGGCATTCAATTCTTTTGATCGTACTGTCTAGGTACGAAGCGACATTGTTTAAACTGAAATTTCCTTTTCTCTAAGGAAATAAGTGTTATAATGAACCCTAAAACGCACGTGTCTGATAATTAAACGTTTTATAGGAGGTGAAAGAAAGCAACAATTAATCAAAAGCGTACTATAGTGTTTTATTATAGCGGACAATTTTCTTGGGGATATTATGAACTAAAGTATTGTTCGTTTATCATTATCGTAAATTTTTTTATAATTCCTATAGTACGGTTCTTCCTTTCTCTCTTTACACTATTACTATATTCCTTCCCATTATTTACTTACAAGCATTTTGCATACTTCTGTAACAAGACTTCTCACGAATTAAAAGAAAAACTTCATGTAAGTAAGTGGGTCTTCTTCAGAATATATACGCTCCATGTTGATTATTTGCTTGGAGCACCGTATGCGTTTCACCATGATGCCCCAGAATGGAATTCTCTTCAGAGTTTAGTACCTTCACGAGTTTCGTCGATCCTTTGGTTCGCGACTGCAGAATGAGGAAGTACTACGGAGTGAAGTATGTTCTCAACTTAAAGTCTCTTGGGAGTTCCTCTTCAAACTTTCACCACATGATACAAAGTAGTTGCACAAAAGTTATATTCTAGAAGATAGATAAATCCAGAAGGGCATATGTTCTAGCGAGAAGACAAAGTGGTTTAGTACGTGTTTCTTTGACGTTGTAGGGCAGCTTCAAGTATATAGATATATAGAGCCATATAGTAGCCTAAGAGTGATAACTCTAAGCAAACCATAGTGTGAATTACTTGCCGTTTACGTAGCTTAGAAAGTAATCATCATATGGAGTTACTTAGTGGCATCTCACAAGGTACAAGAGACGCGTAGAAAAGCAGATCTGGTTACCTCTACGAGCTTCGATGGCCTAGCAAGACGACAAAGATTCTTCACCAGGTTACCTTTAAAGTCTCCTACAAAACAGAATTCGACCATATGGTGCAGCGGGGATTCTCATAACAAGTTGAATCCTGCAGTAGAAAAACAGGTGAAGAAAGCACACAAGATTCTGGATTATGTTTTTCCACTGAACCGCGCGACTTTTAATCAAAGTGTACTCTCGAGTAAGAGACATCTCATAGTAGGTAGAATCCTGTTCTAGACAGGCAGTTTCGTTGTGAATGGTGAGGGAAGCGAAGCACTATACTGTGTCTACGGCGAAGTCATCTAGTGGAATAATTTAGAACAGACGATGTTGTAGGATAATTGACGACTCACGAAAAGAATGGATGGAATTTCTCCGTAGAACTGACTTTGTAGCCAACCTCAGATCTCTATAGACCAAGAGATAACGAGAAGACAATTTATATTTTTCATTGAAGCATCTCAAAATAAGACATGAAACCATACGGTGAGTTTGACAGGAATTTGCGTTTCATTCAATGGTAACAATCAACCATATGGTTGTGAATAAGTATTGTATTATGCCATGAACATACGAAAAATACATTTCATAATATACATTCGAAATAGATAGCCTCCATATCCGGCATATGATTGCGTAGTGTTTTATTCCATATATCAACTATAAAATTTTGACTCGTCAAAAATAACTACTCTCAAAACATATTTCTTTGCTTTTCTAAAAATCACGACTTTTGATATGTGTCACCATTCATTTTCTCTGGCGGCATTTGTCCGTATTTTCCGCTAAAAGGGGAAAAGGCACCTTGGCACCATATGGCGTCGTTGGCTAAGTGGAGAGTCGCGCCGCGGACGGCGGAGAGTCGTATTCCACACAGACAGCGCCGAGGCGACGGCCCGGCGAGAAAGGGAACGCGGAAGAGGAAGTAACAGCTAACGGTTAGGGGGGGGTCTCAGACATCTCCGGGCCTTTGCGTCAAATGTGCAGAAGCAGCTGCTGGAGCAAGAGCGCGAACTCAGGTGGTGCGTTCGAACGAAAAGTAGGGGGTTAGAAGTTCGCAAAATGGCAACAGAGGTTCGAATTAACGCATTACAAAAGTTTCCGGCCACTTTTTAACTACAATTTTGGATAAAAAGAAAAAAATGCAACTTTTCAAATTAATCATCCTTTACACCAATCTACTTTTCATAAATGTTTATTAGCATTTTTTGGCGTTGGAAAAGGTTCTCTGACGTTTTGTTCGCAAAGTGGTCAAAAACTGCTTCTTTTACCTCACACTCTTCTGAAAATTTTCTTTCCGCGAGATTCACCTTCAGTTTTGATAACTAATGGAAGTTCTTAGGGGTCCAATTTGGACTATAGTGTGTATGGGCCAAATATGTATTTGAAACTCGAGTCCTTTACACCGTTCTGAGCAATAGACACAGGTGCGTTGTGAAAAAGCTAAACACCACGCAATTTCACGCACCTTAAATCTCTCTCCATCAAACTGAGTGAGATGTTGGCTGCAATTTTCAGAATTACAACCTGTGAAGATGATACAATATACTACTCAGAAGGTTTTTGCATTGATGAGTGTTATCTTGTCTAGACCGGAAAGTTATGGAACCGCCTTCGTAATTGTGGTGCATGTTATATCTCGAGACGGGATTCCTCCCACGCTAGAATATGAGAATCGGCGCCTACCTACACTTGCGGGGTTTCCTCCTTTAAGTATCTCCTCCAGCTGAGCACCAACCCTTTGGAAAATCTCTGTCTCCCAACTGGTGTCTCAACATGCGTGAGTGTGAGTGTAAGGAGAGAGAAGAGGACAGGGATGAGGAAGGAAAGACTACGCACGGTCCACAGTCAGTTTGTTACGTTCTGCTCCAGCATTCGCCTGCCATTGATCGGAGAAACTACGAAAAACTATCGATCACAACATTCGGTCACTGGAATTTTCATCTAAGTAGCAAATGAATTTGACATATGTATCGAGCTAGCGTCGAATATCCCCCACCCTCGGGACTAACTCAGTCAAAGACACTGCCGAGGAAACAGCTGCTTCCTTGAGCCATCTCGGTCGATTCATCCTAATAGCGTACGAAGCGTGTGGAGGACAGGTCAGAGGTCGACGGCCCAGCGAGAGGGAACCCGCGGGGCCGAGTAACGGCCGGCGGAGGGCGAGGTCGGCGCCGCGTCCGAGCGGGGCGGAAGCCGGGCTGAGCGCGAGGGCTCGGGCGCGTGCGCGTCGTCTGTTATTTTCCGGCGGGCGGGGTCGCGCCGAGGTCACGCGAGGTCGCCTCCGCTCCCCGCCCTGGCCCGCCCGCCACGCGCCGCCGCCGCCGCCGCCGCGGCAGCAGGTCGATAGGCGGAGGGAATGCGGGCGCGGCGGGGCGCGGTGAAGCGCGGTGAAGCCCGCCACCCGCACGAGTGGGCGCGCGTATTGAGATATGGGGGAGCGGAGGCGCAGCTGGCGGGCGGCGCTGGGTAGGCGACCGCTGCGTGAAGCGCTGGCAGAGATAGCGGCGCGGAGGATTTGGAGGAGGTGGCGGCGATGCGGCGTCTGCTGGGAGGGGCCGAGGCCGCGGGACCTGCCGATAACCTGCGGAGGGGAGTAGCGCGGTGGATTAGAGGTGAGATGAACTGAACTGAATTGAACAGGAAAGGCTGGAGAGAATAGGTGTGCAGTGGAAGGAGAACATCGGAAGATCAGCAAAGGGTACAGAAGGTGCAGAATAGAAAAGTGTATAGGGAGAGGCTGAGAGGAGTGGGTGAAAGCAGGGGATGATCGAGGAAAAGGCTCTGAGGCAGGTGAAAGGGATGTATGGGATGGCACACGAGGGAGCAGAAGGGGAAGGGAGGGAAGGAAAGAGAGATAAGTAGGGGAGAAAGGGGGAATGATAAGGGGAAAGTTGAATGAAAAGGTAAGGGAGACTAGGGGGATGGGAGGTAAAATGGAAGAAAGGGAAGGAGAATGATAGGCAAATGGATGGGGATGGGAAGGAGAGTAGAGAAAAAGAAGGAGCTAGAGGCGGAGAGGACAGGTTAGACAGGTCCGCGCGGCATCATTTTTT
Source organism: Gryllus bimaculatus (assembly GCA_017312745.1). Lineage (NCBI taxonomy): Eukaryota > Metazoa > Arthropoda > Insecta > Orthoptera > Gryllidae > Gryllus > Gryllus bimaculatus. The sequence goes on along the minus strand of BOPP01000197.1, from coordinate 136,035 downwards.
TCGTTCGCGCCCTGTACGTCGCATATGCCACGTTCCGCTGCCAATAATTTCCCGCGAACAGGCATCTATACTGCCCGGCAACATACATTACGAGCGAACCGCGTTACTTCGATAGGTTTCGTTTCAGTGAGAGAGAACAACATTTCGACTGCGTAAAATCGTACAGAGGGTTTCTCAACTTGTTACTCTTTCGAATAAAGAATATTTGATTCAAGATTAATTTAATCCCTAATTAATTTTAATGCATCTCGTTTTATTTCAGTTCTAAGGCTAAGTTGTATTCTAGCGCCTTCTTATAGACAATCACGCCGATGGACTTGATAATCCGATCTAAGAGAAAGTAATTTGTGTCCAGAATCATATAACACTTCCAGAAATTATATAACCTTTTCTGTTTGCAAAAGCGAAATAAAAACCACAGAGTTTACAATGCAATATCTTTTATATTCGTTTTTGGAATTTCCTTTATGTTTATGGCTCGGTTTACAAACTCACTTGCTACGTCAATTTTATCTTTAATTCTCATTAAAAATTAACATTCAAATAATTAATGTAGTTGTGAGAAAGTTTGCTTCAATGTTGGAATTTTTTCTACAGTTCTTTGCCAAGCAACGTCAACATATTATTTTTAACTTTATACCCTTCTAACTTTATTTCTTAATCAAATTTATTTATTAATATAATTTACGCATATAGTTTAGTATGTGCTCTCATAAAGTTTCCCAAGTGAAGAAATGAAGATAAGTCGTAATAGTTACTTAAATTCAATAAAGTATGGTATAAATATCGTTTTACTTCTATACATGCATAATGAAAAGAATAAAGAATATAAAATAAAAACGTTGCATATTACCACGATTTGAAATGACCTTTAAAAGTAATAAATTGAAAAGTTACACTAAGACATTTAAAGGTTCAAGTTCCTATATGACACTGTATCACTGACAATTACGATAACGAGAGTCACCTATGCAAATCTCAATTCCAACGCAACATTTGAATCAGTATAGATTTACATTTTTTGTGTGAACTTTCCCTGCCATAAACTTTCCAGGTCATGAAGCTGACATTTGTAGAGCAGGTTAAGAGGATAAATATTCATTGCCAGCAGACCCCCTGGTTGACCTTAAACCACGAAGGAGCAATGTGCAGTCACGGTCTCTCACGATACCCAGTGCAGTTACCGTAGGCAATCACGCTAGGGAACAGACTCCCCATGTTTAAACATTACTTCCTCGCAAAGAAACTGTAACTTGCTAACTGTAACTGTTTCGAATGTTGGGGCAATTCAATCTGCATTTCTTGTCGCGTATTTTCTGCCTTGGAAATATCTCATATCATTCAAATTTCACTCTTTTAGCTAAAAGCACTTGGAGTTAGAATATTTTCCGTGCCTCACGAATCTTGAAACACTAAACTTTTTCAAAAGAAAATATGCTTAACGGGCAGTAACTGTCAACATTACGGTGAACATGAAAATTCAGACATGATCAGATTTAGATATGCAAAACTAGTAGGATAAACTGATAGTTCTCAAAATAAATCATACTTCTTAAAATATGACCAGAATAACTAAAATTAATTTATAAAGTTGCTGTTATTTACCGGTAGAGATGGCAGGAAAATGAACAGGAAGGTTTTAAATGTTTATTCTTGGGAGTTTGTGATAGTTATCTTTTGTACGTAAGTGATTACAAAATAAACTCTTTAAATGCATTATTTAAATGAATGATTATTGAGAAAACATACCGGGCATATATAATAATCTGACTGTTAATTATTAGCCGTAATTATAGTAAAACGAACGCGCAAATGTTTTATTGAGTACGTGTTCACTAAAGTCATTATTTCCTCAAGTAAGTAATAAATAAATAATGTGAGTGCATATCTTTGCTTGCACTCGTGTAATGAGCCAGAACACGGAAAATTGTTTCGAGATGTGGATGTTGAGAATTTTCTTATCTATTTCCTTGCGAGCGCGGGTACTAGTTGGCCCGTTGCCAACGAAGTTCATGAGAACCGCCATTCTCAATGAGAAGTACAGTGCTTTCAAAATGCCAGCAAACGACCGTCAGTTGCAGATGCACCGCGACACAAAAGCATTTCGTCTTACAACTGAGAAAAACATCAAGATGCAACGAGCGTAAATGCTCTTGTCCGGAAAGTGGGTCAGCTAAATGACTCACTCAGCTACAGCGCGTAACTATCTGGTGTGCGAACCCAAGAAGCCTCAATGCAGTTACACGTAAAGCGCTAATTTAAATACTGGAAATAAACACAATTAGCTCTTTGCTTAGTTTAAAGTGAAACAATCCTCAGTGCAGTTTCATTTTAAGCGCTTATTTGTCGCGGGATGTTCTTTGTTGTTCCTGTGACAACAGGCAATGAAGAAATTACTTTCTTTCTAAGCCGTCTGAAGTTTGGTTTTGTGAAAGATCGCAAACTAAATAACATAAGAAAGTAAAGTTGCTCTTTTACGCACTGGTTGGGCAATCGCAATATGAGCAATAAACGTTGAAGTTACAGAAATTATTAATTCTCATTTGAAATTTGAGTTTTGTGTAGGTATTAAAATAATTAGTATTGTAAATAAATACCTATTTTTGCGCCATATTCAGAATCATTTTGGGGCATAGGTTGCAAATATAAATATTTCCACACTAAAAATTACCTGTGAAATCCTACTTCTGAAGTGAGATGCAAAAAGTTATCGGTTTAATATTAGCAAACGAAGTAATACGCAGAAGATTAAAAAAATTGTGGTATTTATTTACAAAATTCTACACTTTTAAACATCATTTTGGACTACTAAAATTTGTGTTAAAATTCAAATGGTCAAAAGTGTTTGCTTCAAAATTTGTTTGCAACTAAATTCACAGAGTTAGATTAATTTAACTTACTTCAGTGAGGTCAAGTGCTCTTATTAGAAGATATGTAGAACAAGATTCAAATTATAGTACTGATTGAAAAATTGCAAAACTATTAGATTACACACCATTTGGATGATTGCTCATGTTTGAGTCGGAAGAAATCAGAAAAGTCGTGATCGAAGAAGATCGCATGCTTTATGATGGTGATGTAAAAGTTATTATTACCGCTTGTTCTATCGCGCGATGAAACTAGTTATAGAACCTTTCCACAAAAATAGAAATGCACAATATTTGTAACAATGTACAATGGTATATAATAGTGTAATCTCTAAAAATGTAGCATGACTGATTTAATAAAATAGCACACATCTTACTTAATACTTTTATGTGATATCGAATATGTATTTTTTTACAATTGTAATCTCACAGATGTGTCAGCTCACAAACATTGTTTGATAATTTGCAAGTGCTTAACGGTCTTTCAATATCAAATGAATGATATTAGATCACGCGTAGGTTAATATAATTAATTATTAAATAAATTTAAAAATGTAGAAATCTGCAATATAATTCATCCATGATGGGAATTAGGAGGACACTCCATTTTCTCAATCACTGAGATTGAATTCCTGTTCGATGCGTTGGGGGAGTATGAGGGGGATTCAATGTAGAGCGGCTCTTATTCCTGTCTAATGTGCCCCCTCTGACAATTATATAACATGAAAATTTTACCGATGTTAGAAAGCTGTATCAGTTGTGAATTATACCACACGCTCGGCTTGGTCTGCGATGTGCAGCGTCGCGCACTGCTTAATTGAGTCTACACTGGAGACTACACATAAAGACTAATCGCAAGAACTGAAAATTATGAACGGTAACAGAGAGGTTCTAAGGAGGATCATATTCTCAAAAATTTACATTAGGCTTAACCCAAGGAAGAGCAATTTTGTCATCTGAGAGATTGTCCGCATCGGTTACCTAAAACCATGTTTAAAGAAGTACTGTCTTACAAACCCATAATTGGAAATGTTACACTGTTTGATAGATACGTGATAAGTAATAAGTGTTTGGTATATACGGCTACCGTACAAAAGTAGATACGAAATGAACGTTGTGTTAATTAGTATATAGATATGGCGCACTCCGATATGTACTCTATGAAAATTCTCCACCTTCCGAGGAAAAAACAAGCAGTACACTTACAGAACTTAGCAGTTAACGCGACCGAAATTATCAATCAAACGGGATAGGAACGAAACGAGCAGCGAGTCTCTTGTGCACGCAAGAGCATGATCTGACCAACGAGTTCAAAATGAGCATTACGTTCTTAGTACGTACGAGCGCCGCAATTCGACTGCCTCGGAACGAGTATTTGTGGAAAGTGTTTGATGGATACGAACGTCGTACTTGGAGAGGTTCTCCCTGGGTGCACACGCGTGTCGCATTCGAGGCAGCGCAGCCTGCGGGCGCGAAGCCGCTGTGCCTCGGGCGCCCTCAGCCGCGTCGCGCGTGCACAGCGCCACCGCGCCGCGCCTCGCCGCGCCGCTGCGGGTTGCGGGCCGCCCGCAGGAATTTCCAATAGCCCGCCCCCGGCCGCCCAACGCATTCCTCTCGCACCCCACGCGGTCCCCGGTGGCCGCTCGTAGCGATGGCTTTGCACCTCCGTGCGCGGAGCTTCAAATCCGCTCGCTCCGCGCGGAATTAGCGGTGGACAAAGGGGGCTCTCGGCGGGAGGCGCGCGCAGGGCGAGTTCGCGTGTGATACGTGCTCGCTCCGTGGCCGTTAAACCGGGAGAGATGGGTCAGAGCTTCAACGGTTGTCACTGGAGTCCCTCTGACCGGGAAGTCTCAGTCTCCTGTCCCCACGGTGGCAGGTAGCTTGTCAGCTAGGTCCAATTCAGTCGCTGTCCGGGGAAGAATTCTAGAGGCCGGCTGCTCTGATCGGAAGTTTTCCGAGGTTTCTACGACCAATACCAGGCGAATGCCGAAGCAGTACCTTACCAAACGGGCCACGGACCTTGCGCGATCTTTCTTACCACTTCCTTGTCCTATCCTCTCCCCTTACTAACAATTACACTAACATGCACTACACTACCACACATGCCTGGAGACCGGTCGGGAGCTCAGAGCTTGTCCCGGCTGGAGCGGTGCCACGCTGGTGGGAGATATCTGGTTGAGGTAAACCCGGAAAGCCAACGGGACCTCGGTGCCGGATCTGGCCATACAGCGAGGGAAAGATCACCCCCACCTCCCGAGAGAAAACATGCACAACACTTACGGGACTAATGACCCAGTAATTGACGAGCCCATAATCACTAAAACAATCGCAATCCATGGCCGTTAAAGTGCGAGCGAGAGACACGAGAAGAGAGACACCGCTCATGTGCAGTGGAGCTATCCACGCAAACTATCGATGTTGTGAAAACATCCGGTAGCCTAATCCGAGCTGGCGATTTTAATCGCCTAGTAATTTGTTTGGTCTCCGTTATTAATTTTGTTTCAATGGTTTTCTTTGGAATGCATTTATTTGTGCCCACGCTGACTGACGAAAAGCTTCGAAGTCAATGTTTTGAGATGGAAGTCAGTGTAACCGCCTCCATCCTCTGTGTACGTAGCTTTGTACGTAGATTTCTCACGCAAAGTTTAGGATCTTATCCGGACATGACCTTTTTTCAATATCTAACAAAAGTTTTTGGAGTGACGCGTTGGGTAGCAATTCGACTTCTCCTCTTCCTAACGCAGTTGAAGTGAAAGTTTCGGCAGCCAAAGTGGGTTCCCGGTGTGTTTTATCCACTTTCTCCCATTTCCCCTCTCTCTCATTCCCTCATTGTTACATCATCATTCATCTTGTAATCTTCATCAAAGCGATTCAGCCATTTCCAAGTACGAACATAAGACTTAGGTCCTGGTATAATAAAGTACGTATCAAAAAAGATCAGGTATATTTTAAAGATAATTACAATATGACTTCTTTTTTCTCCAAGCCATTCTGAACTACAGATAATTGATATACCTTTGCATTCCTTTGACATAAAATGTTTGATTTCCCGCCCCGTACCACTCGGCTACGCCTCCGCCCCTCCACTCCACTCCGCTCCGCTCTGCCGCGGCAACGTTCGCTTGAAAACGTTCCATGCCTCTCCGGTCCGCTTCGCCCCTCCCCCTCCACCCTCTTTCTCGACGCCGCGCCGCCTCCCCCGCGCCCCGTTGAGAGCGCCCTGCCCCTGCGAAGTCCAACTTGGCGACTTCCGCCTCGCGCGGCTCGCTGTCTGGCCCTCTGCGTTCGCTGCGCAGTCGCCCGATAGTTTGGCAAGTGCGCGCGCGCGTCCAATGCGACGCCTCGGCGCGGAACGGAGCGTGGCAGCGAGGGGCGGAGAGGGAGGTGAGGCAGCGGATATGAAGCTGCGAGAGGCTGGGGGCACTGGCAAGAGGTGGTCAAGGACGGAGAGGGGCGGTGAGGGGCGGTGAGGGGCGGTGAGGGGCGGTGAG
>BOPP01000197.1:108716-125724 GCA_017312745.1 Gryllus bimaculatus | reverse complement strand
CCCCCGCGCAGCCTCAATCACTTTCAAAAAGTCCGTTATATGCTTCAGAAAGCACGTTCACGCTCAATAAAACAATCGGCTGCAATAAAAATGCATAAGATGTACGTATATGTTTGCCAGCGAGCTTATTGTACCATCACAATTCATTCTGTAAACAGGTAAATATATTGGAATTACGGAATGTAAAAGAACCTCAAACCAATTAGACCTTCAAATATAAAAGGCCGTTTCTAAATGAAAGTCTTCGCGTTTTTTGCTAGATCGTACTCAGAATCGTGGTTAGAGGCAAAGCCTTGTTTCATAATTACGAAATAAGAAAAATGAAATTCTTGACAAACGTGGAGATTGTCATTTTTTGTAGGAACAGACATATAATCTAATTTGAGTTGATGGTACATAAATACACATCTGATCATTTAATAAAGCTAACACGCGCGAAAGTAATGATAAATGATGCACTGAATATGTTGTAGAAGATGCATATATTTCGATTCACAAATCATTTCAGAAATAATGTGAGCGATTGGAAATATCAATCCAATGTACAGCACGTGTTTAAAACCATTACACGGAATGAACGGCGCTATTCTCGGCCGTTTGATCTCCATCGTTTCATCAAATGGAGAAACATAAATCAGAAATTCTCGTTACCCAGCTGAAGCAAATTACACGTCATTGTTTCGATTTCCCGTACCGTTGCCGCTTTCTCGTCGACAGCCCTCCGCCAATCCGTGGTGCGCTAATGGGCCAACGCCGGGAGGTCGCCCGGCGACAGGCGCTCGCGGTGCGGCCCTCGTCTGGATATGGCGGTCGTAACACCCGCGCTGCTGCCATTTGCTGCCGTCGCGTGCGTTTATAGTTTCGAATTTCCCCCACGCCACCACAGCTTCTTTCTGTAGCTCCGTACAAGTTCGCGAGGCTGTCAAGACTTCAATTCTGAATGCGACAGCAGCGAGGAAAACAGTGTAAAATATATAAGGCGTTAGGAAGTAATGAATGGTATTTCTCATTTTGGACGAAATCGACAATATTGATTTTTTTATATGGTGCAGTTCTTTCTATATCCCAAGAGTTATCAACAACAAGCAAAAATGGCAATTAAATCTCACTCCTATATGACATGCACGCTTGAACCGTGTAAATAGTAGAACAAAGAAGAATTTTCTTACGAAATGAGAAAAGTATTGATACCATTACTTACACTCAAATGTGTCGTATCTTTGTGGAGCACGTATGGTTTGTTATGAAGAAATGTTTTCTTAAAATATTTTTGGTATATTGTATCGTTTGTGGCTCTGCTATGCACATACAGCACGTCTCAGAACAAATGTTGAGGATTTCACAAATTTCTATGGTATGTAGAAGAGTCGACGATGATCACGTTTTGACAATTAACACGTAATCGAAAATTTTATAAACGAAAATACACACTATTTTACCCTGAACGTTAGTCAAGGCCTCATGAGCCAGCGTTCAGCAGGTACTTAACATATTTTTGATTGTCTTGGAGGAAAGCGTTCTCGAAGAGCAAACTATGTGAAAACGTATCTTTCCCACATACGTAAACATCCCATCACATGTTCGTTCGCCGAACGTGATCATCTTTGATCCCACTACATGCCCCAGGCGTTTGTTACATTTATTCCGAGACAACTGTACATCGATATACCGGTAGTAATAGTAAAAACAGTCAGTAGTGGTAAAGTAATTATATTTGCTTTGTAGCATTTTTGTATTAAAATGTAAATTAGATACTTCGCTTTGAATTCGTAGTTTTTTGGTAAACCATAACGTAATGTTCTCAAATCAAAGTGTAAAATTGCATTGCACGTTTGCGCTGCTACACCGTCCGAGGCCTCCAAGCAAGATGGAAAACATATTCCAAACCATGTGTTTCCAAGTTACTCGAATAGAAACGAAATGTGTTATTGAGTCACTAGAAGCGTAACGTAACTAACTTACAGAAGCTTAGCTGCAGCAGAAAGTAGTTTTCCAGCACAGTAGATTTCAACAATCTCCCTAACACTAATTCTTTTGCACGCCTGCAGCAAAAATAACAGGAGTTTGCCTCTCCCATGCACACACACACGCACACACACACACACACACACACACACACACACACACACAGAATACATGGCCCCAATAGCTCTTACGAGTAAAACGAACCTACTGTCAGCACCGCAGCACGCAAAGACGTACCACTCTACAGCCAAGCGCATTTGCTAAATTACACACGCCAGAGGGAATCATGGCCCCTGATGAAGCGATGAGGTGGACTTTTAAGTCCTTTCACCTAATTGAACTTCATTATGTAATTGAATGACAATGTCGTGCCTTTGGAAAAGATGAATTTGTTTTCAATCGAAACTATTTCTATTATCTGAGCAAATTTTATTGCTCAGGATTACTATCCTACCTTTTACTCTACGAAATTCAATTAGGGATAAAAGCTTCAAACGAACTTTACAGATAATACAAGATAAGAAGGCAAAAAGCTGCCGGGTAAAAGAACTATTTGTAGCGATGAATTTGGAATTGATTTTTTTGGCGGTATTTCAGGAAAACTAGGGACATGCATGTACTATATAAACTCTCCACTCTTCCCGCACCCTGCAAAATGAGATCTCGAGAAAACTTGCTCAGATATTTCGAAGAACAAAGCAGTGACCTCAAAGGCAGTTATTGGCGTTGGGCAGCGAATTCGCACCCATTTGCTTCTAGACGCACGTGTCCGAGAAAAATCTAGGTTCGTTTCAGTGCATAAAACTGCCAGCAAGCCAGAAAGTTGCGAATACGCACAAAGCGGCCACATTTCAACCCGGTGAAGAAAGAGAAGAAGTGCATTTGGAACGAACGCGGCCTGGCTCTCATCGCTAGCCGCATGACTGCGCCGGCGTTTAGTGGCACATCGCCAGGCCGTTGCGTCAAAATGCGTACAAGCAGTTGTTGGAACGGAGCTGCGGTCATATAGCGTGCGTAGGAGCATGAAGGAGGGAGTGGCGGAATAGAATTTCAATGCTCACAGCAGACGTTCTAGTTAAATCATCGGTATTATTTTGTTCTAAGTTACGAGTGCCCGTTCGAAAAGAGTATGCATTTAACATCGATTGTTTAGAGAGTGCCAAAGTAGTTTTTTAGTACAGGCAGTTTCGTGCTATTCTCCAGGGGTGGATACCGTTTTTTTTTTCTTTTTTATTTTCTTTCCTCGGGCAGTCTTACTCCTGCCCTTGCCCCAGCGGGCTCGGCTACTCGAAGTCACAGCCTTGGAGAGCAATCGAGGTAATTTGAGAAGGGAAACGTCACCGGCAGCTCAAAAAGTAAATAATAAAAGTCAGAAGCAGGAATTTTATTCCGAACAGGTTTAATGGATGTACAGCACGGTTAAAGAATAGCATAAACATACGGAGAGAGAAAACGCACAATTATTAACAGCGCTTATTAATAGAATACAGATGAATTCGAAATAAAATTGTTACATATAGAATTATCATATAGAAGTTTTAATTTTCGAGTCACTTGCATTTCGAGTTTGTGTACATTTGGCATAGCAATTTGAGTACTGGGGCGGAGAGATCATCATTTCAAATTGTGAACAGATAACATTTCTGGGATTTGATTTTAAACGTCTCAGAGAACAAAACCGTTGTTCGCCGTCATAAGTTAACCCACACATTAATGTTTGCTGTAAATTTGAACAAACGTGGAGAGCAATCCCGAGGAAAAAATTCATAAAACTTAATTGCACAATAGGATCAATGTTTCATTTATTACACATGAGATCAGTTACTTCAGATTGGACATATGTAGGTAGTGAATAAATACACAGTCTTCTGAACACAGAGTAACAAATTTATGAACTTCTGTCTGCAATATAAGTCAAATCTTGAAAACGAGAACTCGTGACAGATTTTTTAATGATATCAGTTTCAGAAAATCGTACGCATACATACAAATTCATAGGTTCTTATTTCGTGCATCTTCGGGAAATTCCGACAATCGTCATCAACATCACAGTCATCGATACCCGCCCGTCTGTATGTCTGTCGCTTTGCTTCGTTCTCAAGCAAATACATTGACTTCGCCCGCAGTTTCCGTTCGTGCCAGCTCCTGCTCTATACTACTCTGGACTGTGATCATAAAGGCGGTTCCTTTGTGCTTGCAATGGATGGTAGAGGCGAAAATGAAGGATGTATGGTGATGAAATATAAATGATGTTCAGATCGGATCCATGGAAATACAAGAATCCAAGCACATCTTAACTGCAAGTTTACGACCCATGTGTCCTGCATGGGGCTCGAACCCGCAATCCACATCTATTCGTAACTAAACGTTGTTCTGCTCCAAGCATCTCCGTCACTGAGCGAACTGAATTGAACATAGCTTTAAATAGGCGCGTATTTTTAGGGTTTACAAACAACAGGGGATTAAATATTTGCATTCGTTTAAAATATCGTTCGTGGCTGTAGTATTCAATTATTAGTGAATATGTAAATAAAATCAAATAATTACTACACTTCCTTCAAATGGTCAATAATATTGAGAATATTCATGAACGGTTTGGCTATCCTGGAATATTACAATCCCTATTGCCCAGTAAAAATTCTCCATTGCGATAACTAGAATTTGTTAACTTTTGATGTGACAAAACGTTTGATTACAATCAAAATATTTTGACATTTCTTCATACCACAAAAGGATACTGCATCATCTAAGAGAATATTGTCTCCTATCTCTCATTAACTCCTTTCCCAGTAAGTCCTTCATTAATGTTAGTCTCTGTTGACAGATTACAGCCCGTTTTTGAGATAGTATCTGATCATAAACTGTAGGGCATTCAATCTCCCCCTTGCTAATAGCCTCACAGCCTGCAATCAGAGTACACGCATGTCACATTTCTTGTTGAACCCACTCGCGATCGCCTTCGCTGCCCGTTCCCCGGCCACGCCTTCGCCTTTTGTGACACTGACACCGCACACGCCCTCGCTGCCGCCTTCATCACCACCGCCACTCCTTGCCGGCACTTCTAGCATGGCCCTCCATCCCACTCACCTTCCCCCTTACCGTCATCTCCACTTACGTACAGTAATATTACCGCATCCGCCTCCACCACCACCACCACCCACCACCACCAACTCATTCATCAATCACCAACTCATCCATCAATTCACCAACTCATCCATCAATCACCAACTCATCCATCAATCACCAACTCATCCATCAATCACCAACTCATCCATCACCACTTCAGCCCTCAGCACCACCTCAGCCCCGATCACCACCTCAGCCGCCGCCACCATCCTCAGCCGCCACCGCTTCATCCATCACCATCACCATCACCATCACCATCAACAACAACAACAACTCATCCATCACCACCTCAGCCGCCACCACCTCAGCTATCACCCCCACCATCACCCCGACCATCACCATCACCACCACCTCAGCCACAATCACCCTTCTAGACCCGAGGAGCGCTGAAATCGAAGGAACATAAGCAGAGGGTTGTACTGTCTTAAGGATATACTCTCAAATCTCTTCCGTGTGTAGAGCTGTTGAAACTCAAGCACAAGGTTATCATCATTCATTCTAATTATACCTCTGTAATATTAAACTACTAAAACAGTATTCTTGTGGGGGATAATATTGAATGTCACAAGGAACAAACATTGCAGATTTAAGTTTTTAGCGAAACAATATTGATCATAGTTATATCGCACTTAATAGACCGCAAAGACAGCATGAATGGTAATGGGCAATTAGTGGCATGTAGCCATAAGACGATTGAACTTTATTACGAACGAATTAGAGTAAAATGCAATAAGCAAACTGTACATGAAGAGCAAAAATGATGAATTGCATGCAAATACGACATTGAGGAAAGTTTTATAGCGCATGTTATAAACACAAACTCTTGTCGCATCTCTTTGGACGCATGCGTGCACCCCAGCACTTAAATTAGCCGCAGCAAGATAAGCGCGACCAAATCCCTTGGCTTGAACGTCCCTCCTGATTGCTCACAAACATCCCCGCTTTGTGGGCAGTCACAGCGACCGCCTCTTTCGTGTTTGGTCCGGGGCGCAATGCAAAACCCGCTTTTCCGACACGCCTTGTGTGTGTCTGTTGCGTGTTCGCCTCGTCTCCCGCGTGGGGGTGGCCACACAGCACTAGGAACGCCACCATGTTCTTTGGCTTGAACGTCCCGCCTGGTTGCTTACGTACATCCCCGCTTTCACAGCGACCGCCTTTGCTGCCTGCCCGGGGCGCACCAACGGACTGCAAACCCCGCTTTCCCATCGCGCCTTGCGTGGGTGTGTGGGTGTGTGGGTGTGGGTGTGGGGGGCGGAGAGGCGGCGCGGGGAGTGACCGGGCGCTGTTGCAGATGCACGCGGTGGGGCTGCACTCGGCGCTGGCCATCAAGCGCCAGCGCAAGCGGCGCGACGAGCAGAAGCGCGCGCGCGAGCGCCGCTACAGCACGCAGAGCACAGAGAGCGGGCTGACGTCGCCGCACAACAGCATGGGCAGCCTGGCGGAGCACCGGTCGCGCGGGGCGGGGCGCGGCGGCGCGGGCCGCGGCAAGGCTCCGGGCGACGCCGTGGGCTCCAAGGTCGTCACCAGCGTAGGGATGCTGCACATCGGTGTGGTGTTCCTGGTGCTAGGCGCCTTCCTGCTCGTGTCGGGGCTGCTCCCCGAAGACGTCAACTCCTGGGGCAGCTCGATCACCGCCGGCGGCTGGTTTAACGAGCTGGTGGTCACCGGAGCCTTCGCCTTCGCCATCGGCGTCTTCCTCATCATCCTCAACCGCATCATCTCGCGCCGCGAAGAGGAGGACCTCAACGAGTACGTGCAGCGCCAGCTGACGCGCTCGCGCTCGGGCCACCGCCTCATCCGAGACGTGGAGACCGGCTGCCTCACCACCAAGCAGCAGGCGCGCTCGCGCGGCGAGTCGCAGGCGCTGGCGGCGCCGGCGCTCGCGCCCGTGCACGGCTCGCCGGGCCCCAAGACGCCCGCGGCGCTGCAGCTGGACGGCGAGCTGCCGCTGCCGCTGCCGCTCTCCCCGCTCGAGCCCGTGCTGGAGGAGGACGCGTCGGAGAAGGGCGAGGAGGAGGCGCGCGCTATGCACTTCCTGAGCAAGGAGGCGCTCAGCAACGGCTCCACCACGGCCGGCAGCCTCAGCCCGGGCTCCCCGTCCGAGACGGCGGGGCTGCTGGGCGGGCCGGGCCGCGGCCACCACGCGCCCGCCCCGCTGCGCATCTGAGAATGCGAGCCGCGCGCCGCCCCCTTCGGCCCCGCCCCCAAGGTCCCGGTGGCGGCGCTGCTGCCGGTCTCCGCCCTGCCGGCGGCGGCGGCCCTCCCGCGCAGCCCGCGCAGCCCGCGCCACGCCCACTTCGCCTTCACCTACGCGCACGCGGCCGGGCCGCGCGAAGACGCCGGCGGCGCCGTCGACTACGACGCGGACGCGCTCGACGTGGACGCCTACGACCTCGACCTCGAGCCCCTGGGCTGCGTCGGCGGCGGCGACGGCCCCACGAGGTTCCCGCTGCCGCCGCGGGAGCGCGTCTACGCCCGCACGTCGCGCCTCTGAGCCGGGCCGCCGCCGTACGCGCGCACCACCCGCTCTCGCTCGCCCGGCAAGCGGACTCCCCCCGGGCGCCCCGCCCTCCGAGGACCCACCGAACATACACATACGTCTTTCTCGATTACTTTGGAGCGTTTTGTAAAGGGAGCATTTGACAGATTTCTTTACCATACGATATAGTTTAGCACAACGTTTTTACATTGCTTTCGTATTATAAGTAACGTTTAACGTCTATACTGTTTATAAAAAATATTCCATCTCTTCTTATAGGCATTTAAAAATCACGTATCATAGAGAAATACCCCGTAATGTTAAACTTTTCAATCCAAGAATATCATTCGGATAAACATGATCATTAACAGGACAATGACTTTGAATGCCCAAGTAGAGAAGCGAGGGGCTATCTGTGCGCAAATCGGATATCCTCTCGTAGACAACAAGGAATGAAAGACTGTCGAGCAGTGTGCTTTTTATTCACTCCTTTTTCAATGTTTGGCTGTCTTGAATTTATTGAAATAGATAGGAAATCCAACAACAGTATTGTAATATGTACCTACTCAAAGCAAAATTCATTCCATCTCAAGGAATGTTCACGAGGCCAAAATACATATAGACTGCCAGCAATCGTTGCCTTGTCTAATAACTACATGTTCGTTGAATTATCTCGTTTTCAAATTTTAAGCACATAACTGCTGATTGAAATGCATAGGACTAAATACAGCGAAGCCTATTTTATTACAGTTAGCGCGAAGAGTAGAATTTCTACTTTTCTGTGTAAACCAGCTTCGATTTTCTTGCGTTAGCAAAAATGCTTCGAAACATTTTGGAACTAATTGAATCAATATCAAAACTATTTGGGAAGATAGCGAATTTCACGTTTTCCCAAAGTATGAAGCTAGAAAAACAAATCTCTACTATACATACATCATTTAGAAATGATATTTAAGACTAAGAACTGTTGAGAAACAAAAGCTGACGGAAAAGAACAAATTACTCGTAAGGCATTCCAATGATACGATATTTCGTAAGTATCAGAGCAATGAGTCTTAGCTTGTCAGAATATGTAGCTTATGTCAGACTGAAATTATGTTGGGACAATCGTATAAGGAAGATGCATTCTTATTAAGGGCATGGGAAGGAACCGTCCAGGTGACAAAATTATTTGAGCTGTTTGTATTATCTGAACAACCAAAGTTAACAGCTGCCTTTAAAAGCAGTAATAAGGTCAATTTAATTTATCAGTGACAGCACCTAGTGCATACAAGTAAATCCAGCATCAGTGATGAAATTAATGCAGTGTTGAGTCATACTGCACCTTCCTTGAGCAGAAATTTATGAAAAGTTTATGGTACATGCAGAAAAATATTGCAATATCCACCAGCAGAATGGTAAGATATCACACGCACAGGACTATTCACATTTTCCAGTAGATGAAATATAATACTTCAGAATTATTTGGAAGGAAACATTTATTTACACATCGAATCAATGTGTTTTCTTAAATATTTGTTCAAAGAATGCCATTGCTGTTGCTACTGCTGTTCTAATTGGAGTACTTTTCTTGTTCTGCATATTACATAGTGCCAACAACAGTATCAACTCCATCAAAGAACCTTTGTAACAAATGTATTTCTGAAACATTTTTTAAATTTAACAAATCACATACATTACATTGTGTATTAACTCAGCAAGGTGTTTGAAGCTGCTTGCCTATAAACATCTCGCTGGCAGCTGTTCGTGTTGCTAAAGTTGTGTTTTATTCCAGCTCTTTTCCTGAAAACAACTCATTGTAAGTTATTAATTTACATACTGTTTATCTTGATCTATTGAGAACTATATGTGTAAGTATTTCATGTTAATTGTACTGTCAAATGTACTCGTATCAGGTCATCATATTCAATTTTTGAACACAATGATGCAAAGTATCAGTACAAGTTCCCTGTGTCTTAAGTTATATGTTATTTTAATGCCTCCCAGAAAAATGTATTTTGTAAAGTTTTACATGGTATGGTGTTCTGCTACAAACTGCCGCTTTCTGCAAGCTTGAGCAAACAACCGCACTCAGCAAGCGGCATGCGCTTTTTATGCTACAAAGCAACTTGACATATGTCTATCCTTTGTTCAGAACACACTAAGAAACAGTGAAATACATCATAATTAGCTTTTGATAGCAATTTTATAATATTCTAACCAAGTAGGTAAATGCAATATTTATAAAATAAATGCTTGTTGATAAATAATCTTTAAATATGACTTGCTTCAAACTGCCCTTTTCACTAAAGGGTAATGAAATTATACTATATGAAATAATAATGAAAATATATTTAGGAGGCTTCTGCAATTTTGTGGAAATAGTTTTCTTTTACTCGTGGATTGATCAAGTGTGATTTGCTCTTCTACCAATGATCAGTGGTTGCAAATAGCCCACAATTGCCGAGATATCTCTTAAATTAGAAAAATATACTGACTCATTCTCCACCATTTGTCAGTCTCTCTGGAAACAAAGGTTAAGGCATATGCCAAGTTTTACTTTGCTGTGGCACCATGTATCAATGCATTTCATGACACAAATATTCTTAAAGTGTTGACATTAAAATAAAAAGTATTAACAATCAATGATGTCTTCACAAGTCCTGAAGCACACTGAATTTGCCTCCTCCAAAATAAAATATCCTTTTTTATTTTAGCAAATATTTATAATTTCAAAATTACCTCTGCACTGGTAATAATCTTAATGAATATGAGAGGTGTACACGCACACACAAGAATACATAATATATTCATAAACATGTCATATTTCTTCATTCCTGTGTATATTATCTTCATAATAAAAAATGTACATATATTCATATTTTGCTACATATTTTTACAATTTAATTGGACGTATATATGTGTTCTCAAGAAAGATCTAGATTAAAATTAGCCACATTTAGACTAATCAACCTTTATATCATAAAGGCATTTTAAATTTAGTGTCATCATACTATTTTCAATTAGTAAATTAATTTACTATCTTGCGTGGTACTTTTTGAACTTTCTCCAAAATATGTAAACAATTTAAACATGGGAAAGAATGAAATAAAAATATTTCATGGAATCTGGCTATGATACTCAATTAAGAGCCAAAATGTAGTTTACAGAAGCTCTTTTCATGTACTTTTGTACATATAAATTAGACATACTATTATAAGATAGAATGTTAATTAAGATCTAGAAAATTCAAATTGCTTACACGAGCGAAAATGAATTCTGGATACTCATATATGTTGAAGACCAATACAATGGATAATTAAACAATGCTGAAAACAATTAATAATCCAAAACATACCGAAAGATGGTATGACTGTGTACCTGATTTTAAATGGTTCTTTATTGATATTAAAGTGATCTGTGAAGTATTGTTGAATATCTACTACTTAGGCTTGGTTTTTATCTATCGAGCTTTTTGATCATAATTACAAAATCTTGTTTATCAATTTAATATCTATAAAACAGAAATGAATCAGTACAATATGCACACAAATTGAAACAATATTTTCTTACACATTTTCTCTGGTATTTCACATACATTCTGATTTTTATAAGTTTCTATTTTCTTTTCTTTTTGTCCAATGTGACCCTATATTAGATTTCCTATGAAAATTCCTACATCCCTATACAATCCTAATACAACAATTAAAAACAAGTTGCTTTAAAACTGCACATTTCTAAATTTATGACTCAGGAAATCAAGTAAACCATTTAAATTTTGGTTACGAATTTTGTATTCTATCTTCCAAAACACTGAATGCCCTATGAATGAAAGTAATATTTTTTCTGAGATTCACTAAATCTTATTACATTAATTTGTGACCACCAGTTAAACAAATTAATTTAATAGATGTAATAGAAATTGATACTTCCCCAAATGAAAACGTGATTAGTACTGACTAACATAGAATCGTTGTGCTACTAAGTTTTCTCTATCATGAAGTATTCATGATATTATCACAGCCTTATTACTGCCTCCAGTACTTCTTATGGTGAACATAACATCAAAGAAGATTTTAAGATAAATCATTTTTATTAATTCTGCTGTTTGAGACTTTTTGTGGCGTGTTTGGGGCTCATTATCAGATAACTCAAAACTAGAGTAGATTTTATTGTGCATTAGTTAATTACCGTTTATTCGCCCTATTATAATCAGAGTTCAATTTGCTTCTGCAACAATCCATATGAATGACAAACAAATGGTGTTTTTACAAACTTCTAAAACCTAATTTTCATGTACGTATAGAACAGTATTCATTTATGTATGCATATTGTAATAATTATTCCGATAATAAGTCATATGCAGAAGAAAAGTGTTATCAAATGCTACACACTCAAATCACACAAGTAACTTTTGGCAGTTACTTTAAACCATTTGAAATTAGGTACATTATTTCTATAGTTCTGCAAAAGCATGCTTTCAAATATAACTTTTCATTTAGCTATTATTCTTAGCTTTATTTTAAACATTTTTTGAAAGAGTAAATTTCAATGAATGATATTATAATTTTAAGCATGAATTCTTCATGAACTACCAAATATTCCAATAAAGTTTTCATAATTTCAAAATTTCTTGTAAGAGTATGTCAAAAATTTATACATTTCCTTAGATCAAATTTTACAGATGCTTGAAATTTAGTTCATACATTTGGTCAATGCACAAATTAGAAATGAATGTAGAATTTATCTGTAGAAATATTATATTTCTCCTCAATGCACAAATGTTCAGCTATCAATAGGAAGACTTTGAAAGATTTTCTCAGAAGACTGATGACTGTGAATATAATTAAGGCTTTTAAAATATAAATGTCATAAAATATGATTATTTAAATTCTTTTTATGAGCCCATTAACAACAATTACTTCAGAATAATTAAAAATATTTAAAAAATGTCCTCTTAATTACCTGCCCGTGATTTTGTTGATTTGGCATATTTTTTTAAATATACTTTTGATAAAGAAATAATATCCTTCAGAAACTAAAGCTCATTTTCCTATGTAAAAGAGAAACAATGTTGCTTGTGGCCTTGAAATACTTGTTTCCTATCTAACCACAGACATTTCCTATTTGAGTACATCAGTCACTCATGAACTCTCAGGCAATGAGTCTATTTATTGGACAAAGACATCATATCTTCTTTCATCATAATTATTTAACAAATGCTTTTCAAATGATTGATAGATTTCCTATACAATATTATTCAATAATTCTTCTGTCCTCCTCTATCCATTGTAACTCATGCTTCCTTTACTTGTCCAAGAATACTGAATACTAACAATCAATGGAGTAGCTAAAGGAAATCATAATGAAACCATGAGTATATACTTCTTGTAAAAAATAAAACCAAGCATTTTGCCATTCCTTGGGCTTAAGATTTTAAATAATCATTAAATTTTTTAATTATCTATTGCCTAGAGTTAACAAATAGAAAATTATACTGCAATGCAGTTTTACAAAATTAATACATTTATCTTATTGCCTATTCAAGTGAAGAAAGAAGCGATTAGTTAATATAAATATAGCATTTTACTGCAGATACAAAATAGCAAACAATATGAACAATACATTAAGTGCATATTATACTCTTCTTTGTAAACTTTTAGAAGAGAAATGAGACTTTCAAAGAATGTAATATTTCTCTACTATTGTAAAAGGGTGAAAGCAAAAATCTTTGCTATACCTATTGAATTATGCAACCGGCCATCTTTGTTTTTAAGGAGGAAGTTATTCATGTTATCGTTATATCATCTTACACACCAACTGCATGTTTTGGAATGGATTGATGTCCAAATGCATTGCTTTTGAGAATGTTATCTTCAGGCAATAATTAGATTCTCAACATGCATTACATAAATTTAACATTTGTTGCTGATTCAAGATTGTGCAGCTGATTATTTCATCTTTGCAAACTAAGCACCTCTGGAATGTTACTCAGCTTCACTCATCTTGCTTATTTCTCTAAATCCTATTACTAGAAGCACGACAGGCAACTGCATGTATTATCTAAGAGAAAAGATGATATGATTTGTCATATTACCAGTAGCATGAAAAATAATTTTTAATTTTTACATATAAGCATTTGTACTGATTTGTACTGTTCTCTTCAACATGAAAATGAATCATGACAATGTACACTTGTTCTCCACATTTTTTCTATAACTTTTGTATGTTATTTGCTTTCTATTAATAAAGAATTTATGATGTGCAAGTTTTTGTTTTATTAAGTTGATGCATTTCAGCGATGGCATGCTGCTTTTTCAGAGTCTAATGCCTCATAATACACTCCTGCACCACTCATGATGTAAAGTTGAAAAATGGATTATAAATTGTTTCAAAACTAAACATAGGTTTTATTTTAGGAAACCTTATTGTAACAAATGGCGATGCAGTACTCGAAGTTTGTCTCTGAATTATTGAATCCTTTATTATACTACTTGGCCTACGTATTATGTATTAATCTGTTTAAGAGATTTGTGAGCTTAACTAGAAAATTAATTGCACATTAACTATCCGCTTTCAGCATTAGCATGAATTAATACCCATCTGCTGCATTACAATAAGCTATGAGTAAAAGCCAAATTCAATTTTTTATTTCTTACCATTGTTTAAAAATATAAAATTACTATTTGTAGGTACATGTAATGAGGATGACCTTAAGTGTATCGCAATAGTGTATCAGTGCTAGAGTATACTACAAACAAGCTACATATCTAATTGAAGTTACATAGCAAAGTATTGAAACCACCAGGTGCAATAGAAAGAAGCACTAAATTTCACTTGAAGATTATGGTTTACTTTTTAAAACAGAGAAATCACATAATCTTTTTGTACAACTTGATTATGTATCTAAGATGATAATGCATTATGTTAAAATAATAATAATATTTATCATTCTTAAATAATCAAATAAATTTTAATAAAATAGGGAAAACACATTAGATTTATTATATTATTTTGTTTAACTTGTCTGATTTTTGGTATAACCAAATTTTATTTCATTTCACAATTTTGTTGTTGATTGCTTCATGTATGTATTTGCCAAAACTTTTTTGCTTCTAATGAATGCAAATATTTTATTTGCAAAAGCTACAAATGCAGAAAATAATTCAAAAGAAGCTTTCATACGCTTTGTATTTGCTCAGCTGAACATTGGTTGGATCAGACCTACTGTAGCTTCTGCAATGAAACAAAGTAAATGGCACTTTTGAGATATCTCAATAAACTGTGAATGCTATTCTTTTAAATTTGGTATAGTTAAAAAGTTTGAAGACACATTTATATGTGAAACTTAATTCCAGATGATTATCGCTTATTTAGATATTCTAAGCTATGTATAAATCAAAAACTAATGTATGTGATCTATGACACCAACAACGACTCCCTTTGCGTATTCTGTTGAGAGTAGTGAAGCTTTATAAATATTATAAATCAACAGATAGTTCTTGTTTAATCATGGTATTTTTCTTTGTAATATTTGAATATAAATGTTTAAACAAAGCCATACTAACCCAATTTTACAAACATATGGTCAGATTGAATGCTATTTCATGGTTTTGTAAACAACTTCAAGAAAATCAACACAATCGTTTAACTTTACAAAAAAGGTACCTTAAAATGAAATAATGTCATGTAAATACATATAAATAGAATGAAAAATATCAATAATGTGTGATCATTTATTTTCTGGCTAGTGTGGTGATGAATTTGAAACAAATAATCACAGTGTCCATACAATTGATTTCATGCCAGTCAGAGCACTGTGTTTGGTGGATTACTTGGAAATTCATGGCCTCAGGATCCCATAAGGTCAATTACACACTAATTTTAATCTGATAATAAGAAAATGTATATCACTTCCTTCAAATAAGCGGAACCATAAGCCTTCATAAGCAATTCAATAATAGATCTAATAATATCAGTATTTTGACATTATACTATCTAAAAAATATTAGTATTCTTAGGGAGTGGGTATTGTTCTCCTCTGTATGTGTTCTTAACTTTTCCTCTTTGATGGACATTAATTTCATGAAGAAAAAGAATAAACAAAGGATTACATTACTTATATGCAATCAAAAATGAAGAAATAAGAGTTTCTGTTAAATCAAAGAGTGCATTGTAGTGGCACTATCCCAAAACTGGGAATGATTGCATATTAAACATTTCCAGATATGTTCTTTTAATTGTGATACTTCAGTGGAAGATAAGAACATTCTCACCTAATGATTTTCTTTTTCGAATAAAATGTGACTGTTTGGCTGCCGATCAAGTAAGCAAGTGTGGCGATAAGTAAACTCCCTTTGGCGCAGTGATTTAGGGAAAATGTTTTCCTTCTTCATTCATCAGTAATTGCCATTGTTAATGTACTGTGCTAAATTTGTTATGGTTGTTTTAATATTCTGCTTTCCTGTTTTCTTATTACGTAATCTATGTTCATTTTGCGGAGACCTCGAGACGACATTGGCGAGAAAGTGCCAGGGCGCCATTTGCCCTCCAGTGGCATGGCATCAGGCGATTGGCTGTTGTGTGCGTAGAGTACTAGAGCAGTGGTGCACTGGCCTCTCTCTATGCCAATAATAGATGTGGGAAGATAAACTCGCTTTTCAATTGTTTAATTCTCCCAATTCATCTGTTTCTTCCGATCGGCAGCGTTGCAGTTATTAAAGTCGCGCAAGATTCGTACTGGATTACAGTAGCAGTTTTTTGTAACTGCTGTTGCTATGAGATATTTCATTATTTATTTTTAATTTCTTTAAAACGTATTTTATAATTCAGTGATATTTTTTGAAGATATACATGGTATTCAAGTTTAAGAAGACTGAATGCGTAAAACTTATCATGTATGATTGCAGCAGATATCTTGTGAGTGCATGTGAATTCACTGTTTCATGTAATCTCTTTGGATCGTGCCTGTGGGTTGCATTGGTAATGGGGTGGAGCGTTAGGCGCTGACTGACAAGTTGAGGCTGAGGGTGATGGTGTTCGGAAGAATGATGCTCGATGGGAGGATGCTCATAAACTTTGTTAACAACAATATTATTTGTATCTAAAGCGCTTTGCTGGGTTTGCGACCTTGAGTTTCCGTATACATTGTACATTAGGCGACACTATCGCAACAGTACGTCCTATTATAAGAAAAAAGAGGTCATAAAAAACCGTTTCCAAATCAATAATAATTACTTTCGTTGGAGTTCTTCGAAATCAACTTATCTGCATTAGTTTCGTAGAAGTTTCAACCTGACAAAGGGAAAGTAACAAAAACTCGAGGCCCACAACGCAGAAAGCCAACTGCAGGAGCAGAAGAACCGAGCAGATGCTGGGGTCGCGGTCGGAGATCGTGACATTCAGACGGCCTCCAGTAGCAGCACGGTAGGAAGGAATACGGGACGCGGGGGGGGGGGG
>BOPP01000197.1:47424-108282 GCA_017312745.1 Gryllus bimaculatus | reverse complement strand
GGCGGGGCCCGGCGCCGCGCAGCTCAAGCACCCGTCGCCGCCCAGCCGCGGCTCCTCGCCCGCGCCCTCGCCGCTCGCCAGCCCGCCCTCGCACCACGACGACCTGGCGGCCGCCATGCCGCCCGAGGAGTTCTACGTGTGCGGCAAGGTGAGCTCCTCTCCCTCTCTCTCCCTCTCTCTCCACTCTTCTCCATCTCTCTTCTTGCCTCTCTTTCGGTTTCTCGTTAGCTCTCAATCTCTCTCTTTCTCTCTATTTCTCGACCCTTCATCTTTCTCTCGCTCACTCTCTTTGTTTCTCGCTCTGCTTTTCAATTGTTTCATCTCGCTCTGCCTTTCAATTCTTTCATCTCGCTCTGCCTTTCAATTCTTTCATCTCGCTCTGCTTTTCGTCCCTTCTCCATCTCTCTATTTCGCGATCCTTCTCCGCCTCTTTCCCTGCCTCTCTGACGGTTGGTACATCTACATGGACTCCGACTCTCGAAACATCACCATCTCTTTGCCTCTTCTCTTCTCTTCTCCATCGCCGAATACGCGCCAATCGCTTCCCTTTCCCGTTGCTCTGCCCCGCAGGTGTCGGTGCTGCACGTGGTGGTGGTGTCGCTGTTGCTGGGCGCCATCTTGCTGGTGGTGGGGCTGGTGCAGCTGAAGCCCGGCGCCGACGCCAGCGCCCACCGCTACTACCTGCTGGCGGCGGGCGGGGTGCTGATGGCGCTGGGGCTGGTGCTGACGGCGCTGCGCTGCTGGCTGCTGCCGCGCCGCGAGCGCCGCCTCGGCCTGCGCCTGGGGCTCGGCGGCCTGGGCCTGGAGACGCACCGCCTGGCGCCGGCCGCCGCCCGACGCCTGCCGCCGCGCCTGCGCAAGGACGACTCGCAGGTCCACACGCACCCTCTTGCTCTAGCCATCTCTCTCTCTCTCGCGGTGACACTTTGCACGCAAATCTTCTACCGAAGCGAAAGACGGCTCAGAGCAGCAACCGTTACCACTGCACTTGTCTTTGGCCGGGAGTTCGTAGTAATCGTGGTCACTTCCTGGACAATTTGACTAGTTTGATAGCTAGGCGGATTCTAGCCCTTGTCTGGAGAATTCTAGCGACCGCCTGCCCTAATAAATGGTTTCCTCTGGTTTCTCATATCAATACAAGGTGAATGCTTCAGGAGAACAAAATGGGCCACGAACTGCGAACGATCTTACCTTCCTCATATTTGACTCCCCTCTTCACGCACGCATTTACAAAACCCACAACAGATGTCAGCAGCTCACAGATAAACCCGACTGCGGCGATACCTCGCTGACTGTAATAAAACGTGACGAGCTAGCTTCAATCAAGTCCATGGAGAAGGGTTAACATATCGTAGCACAGTTTTATTGCATTTACTGTTTTATTGTGCTCGAGAAAACCATCATTTCAACTCATTTAAAAATTCGACATCGAGTTTGAATGTTTTTTATTTCACTTCTGAAATTAGTACACTGAAACAAATTGCAGCAGACGCGCACATGTTTTAATACCTGTAATCCTTTATCACTTGGAAAAAAGGTTGGGTATCTCCTTGTTGATTTTGTGTGTTTTATCTCATTGTACATTAAGCACTACTAGTTACACAGTACAATTAAATGCTTTTAGCTCTCTGGGCGTCTTGTTGTACCACTTTTTGCCCGTCATGTTGGGTTCAAGTATGAAATATCAAAATTCGTGGGGCACGACCGACACATTTACAATCCAATCTAAACATGGTGTTGCTTACATATTTCATAACAATAACATTACTATCGTTATAAAATCATTTTATTTCTCATCGTACCATTAACTCGAGTTTCAAAATGCACGATGAGTCTGCGATCGTAAATGTTTCATCACTTTTTCGTTTTGTTTTCTTTTTTACTGCCAAAATGATCACACCAACAAATTGTAAAAAGACTTTACATTTTTACTCACTATTTGATAAAAACAATGCCATCGGAGGCTCATTGGTTAGTATTGCCACGTTTCACGGCGCAACCCCGGGTTTGATTCCTGATCGGGGCAAAAATTAATTGCGCGCTTTCCTTGCAATGTCCCAGTGCTGTTTTGTGCTGCACGATGAGAAAGATCACTTCTCAGGTTGAGAATAATAGAAACGCAGGGTAGGGATGGCTATGTGCTAACCACACGATGCCCTTAACCCACGGCCGCAAGGCCGGGATTCTATTGATAGGCTATAGCTCGTAAAGATCTATTGTGTTGAAGTACATACATTTGATAAAAACAACGAAAATAAACTGGTAAAAAATGAAAAAGTAATGCAAGCTACTTCTTTGATGGCTGACCCACAAACATTGACAATATTTGTATTTCGAAAAACACAAGATTTATGTTGTATTTCAATGGATTTTTTACTGGTAAATCGCTCTCTCTCTCTCTCTCTCTTATCGCATTTTGATAGACACGAATAGAACGACACTCTTGTATTTCAATCCGAATCTTTTTTATTTCAACTATTACTCATATTTTCAACATTTTTGTGAGCCAAATTCCTACCCATTTAACCGGAATATGTAACGGAGTATGGTACTCACAATCAAACAGATGCCCCTTTTTGGATGTGATAAAAAAACGACCAATAGTCGGTGCACAATGAAAGCGTCATCTCTCAAAAATCGTCATTTTTTGGCTAGTGAATAACTATGTTTAGAAAACATATTTTTTACTATGAAAAGTTGCATCAAGATAGTTCACTAGACAGCGTATATGAAGAGTAAAACGCTTTTTCATTTGCCGTCAAATAAATGGCTCCGCTCAGATTACAACTGTTCTCGTGCAAAATGAAATTTTTTGTAGATGTGTCACTTTTCTTGTGCACCGATGGGAAGTTGTTATGTGTACCGTATGTTGAGAGAGAAAGAAGGTACGTTGGCTATATCTACCGTTATCACAATGTGTTGAAAAATCTCATGGAGATATCTGGCTTAATGGGGCATTCACAGGTCACGTTGCCGCCTCTGTTACAGAAATTTTAATGAGACCAGATAATCTAAAATGCTTTAAGTGTATCACTGAAGGGTATTTTCGCATGTTTTGAATATCTATTCTATGGAAATTCAGTAATTAGTACTTTGGCCCTGGTATTCCAATATTAAACTGTAATATTGGAATATATTCACCATTATATGTCAGCCCCATCTTTTCCATTCAAATCAAATCATCGTATTATTCCTGAAACTGATAACCTATCTGGCCCTGCCTGGCAAAAATTGGTTCAACAATTTACAGTACTACTAAACATGCCAAGATACTTCTCCTTTACAGCGTGAGTCTGTCTATAACTAATAAATATACTCTTATGGCGTTATGTTAAAATTTCACGTTTCTTCGCAACTGTTATCCGGGATAAAAAACAACTTATAAACGTCCTAATGCTGTGAAAAATCGTTCAAGTTAGCGCACATTTTCCCCTCAGCAACATTGCATTTTTTAGAAACTATGATAAACTTTATGTAGATGACGTGAGTATATGATAGCGAAAGCACAATCAAATGAGACAATCTCATTCTACGAAACGGTTTTCAAAAAATTAAGTAATAGTTTATAATAAGTATGTAATAAGTTGTGTTTGTTATAACATCGCAAGGAATATCGTTGCAATGCCGAATACTGTTGATAGTGTTGTATAAACATTACATTAATTTTTTTGAGAAGACGTACATTTCTTTGAACATACATTTTGTAATACTCGCATTACGTGCATTTATGAACCAGAGACATGATCTCGATCTCTTGCGAAGCGAGTGACCGCCGTTCTGCGCTTGCAGGTTGGTTAGCGTGGCCCGCGGTGCACCTGTGCGTTGCGGGTTGCTTGTCCCCCCGAATTGGCATGGACAAATCGGATATCTCCGTTTACTCGAGACATTTGAGTTTTGGGGACCTTCAACTTCGCAGGCCATTGAGGTCCGTAAATGATAATGTAATGAGTAGATTAATACTAAAATGGCCATTATAAGTCAATTGTTTTTAAATAAAGATTTTTTTAATTTTTGGAGCAATGGTAGAGTGAGAGGTAGGGAAAATTCTCGGTAGGGGTTTTCTCGTATAAATTAAATGTATGTCACTGACTAACTATTACTTCGTTAAAACTGCAAAAATGCATACTTTTGACTATCGACTTCCTGTTTGGAAAATGTTCACAAACTCGGGGTGAACGTGTCCCACGAAGGAAGTCGACAATCAGAAGTATGCATTTTTGCTGTTTGAACGAATTAATACCTTGCCTGTTTTTTTTTCACAAGTCTACGTAAAAATATTCTGATCCCATCCTCATCAATGTTCATTTTATAAATTTATTTCATTTTAGTTGATCATTAGTATTAATAGTTGACCAAAGTTATATAATATAGTGCCATCGCAAAACAACAATTTTTATTTATTTAGACATACAAACACGTACCACTCAATGAAGTGTAGAATTTAATGGTAAATTATTTGAAAAGGACTTTGACTTAATTTAAAAAATGAAATATTAGTGATTTTAATATTTAAAACTACCTGTAAGTGCGAAAATAAAACATTAAATATAACCAAACGAAAATATAGTACTTGGGTTTACATTACGAAAAAAAGTTATAAAACAAGATTACGTGGTCGTGATATACGAGTATTTACATATTTGATTAGCGGTCACTACTACCAGGGAACATGTGTGTCATGCATCAAGTGTCACGCACCCTCTGGCAACAGGAGTATGTGAGTCTTACTCCAAGATATCCTTTACGGCAGACATTGGTGATCAAATCATACGGACCCTAAGAATGTGTTTCGAAATATTTTTTTAAAAAATTCATACCACTTTATTAATATATAAAAATATTTTAACACGTTTATTGCAAAGGTTTTCGTTTATTTTATTTTTCAATCTGATTAATTATATTCACTATTATTAAATAAAAGGGGCCCCCTAGTTTGACTTAAGGGTTCCATAAGGATCTTGTTGCCTTAGAACATCCGGCCCTCAGCCACGCGGTTTCAACAGGTGCAGCAACAGACGTGCCACGAAAAAATAAAAACAAAACTCTTAGGCAGAGTCCCATGACTTTAGGACATAAAGAAGTATAGAAAGTTATTGCCATATTTTGTTATTTTGAAATTGACCAACCAATTTCCTCCAATAACTCCCATATGATTCACTTTATGTAAGTTTCGCTCTACAATAGGGGGCAAGTAATGTGCTAAGGAGATATTATTTTTAATATTGGATAAATACTCATTTTGTCACATAACAATGATTATTTTTAATAAAATTACATAGTTATTACATCTTCTCTGAATAAATCACAAACAGAAGAGTATAACAATGCACTTTGTTCATGTTTAAATGCAATATTAAGGGCAACATTCTCTAAATCTACTAAGCGATCTGAAATCAATGCAGTATTGTCTGCTTCTTTTTTGTTGCCTTAGAACAGCGCCGTCAAAATATGGCTCCGGGCAAAGTCTTGCTTAGACTTTCAGGCCAGGAAAATTAAAAAATAATAATATAGATTACGAACAACAGCTCTACCCCCATATTACTTGCTCCATGATCCCTTATTTGAGGGGCGAGTATATACAGGTTTCATGAATAACTGTTCACAAGTTATTCTCGGTTACCATTGCTGGTGGGACGCTTGAATAAAAGTACAATGTAAGCTCGTCGTAACAAAATTCTCTTTAAAAAATATTACCTATAATGTATGTAATAATTCAGTTAGGTTTTGGTTTGCGTTATAATCGAAATAGTTATACTCTTCCTATAACTATAATTTTCAATAAAGAAAGACCAATACTCTATTTCAAGGTTTTTGTTACGTTATTATATTTGTGGTTAGCGTCAAATATAAAATAACTTGCTTTTTAAAATAATATGGGTAAGATCATATGCGATTGCGAAATTTTAAATTACATTATTAGATGTCGCAAGTTGCAAAACGCTGAAAGAAGAAAAAAACAACTCTGCTAAACACAATGACAAGGGCAACTGCCACCGGCAGCATCTTTCTTCTCTCCTCCTCCGTCAGAGGGCGTTCGATTGGGCAGGTCTGAGCCGCGCTGACGTCAGGGGCTGCCGGCGGCGGAGTGTTTGCGGAGGTGGCCGCGACCACCGCCCAGGATCCCCGGCTGTTTGCAGCCACTATTTATAGGCACACCCGCGCTCGCGCTCGCCGCCCCGCCGGGCCACGCCGCGCCACCTCGCGCCACCTCGCGCAGCTCCGCGCACTTCGCGGTAATTGGACGTGGGGAGGGGGAAGCCGTGACAATGGCTCGCGCCGGTATGACAGGCGCAAATTCCAGCCTCGGCCTCCGCCGATGCGGCCGCCGCCACGGCCCCCTCCGCCGCCGATGCCGCTGCTTTGTTTGCACCGGCTTTTACACGAAACGGCGGGAGAAATTAAATTAGCGCGGACAAAACGCGCGTTGCGAACTGTTGTCGGACAATGCGCTTAAAATAAATACATGCGCTAAATACCCGACTTCTTTTCTGCGTGCTGCGTCGTTATTGTGGTGTATTGTTGTTTTTCTCGGTTAACTGTTAAAAAGGGATTACAACCCATACAATAGAAGCGCTTTTTTAAAAGAGTTTTCATATGCAGACGAAATCCTCAGATTCGTTTTTCAAAAATATCATTGATTTCTCAATTACTAGTGTTTCCACCTTTTATTAGTCTTCACGCCTGCATAACCAGCAAACCGTCATTATCACGTTTCTAATGTCACGTGATACGTATTTTACACGATAGATTTAGGTGGTGGAAGAAACTCAAAACTTGTTCTTCATTTTCTAATTCTAGTAATAATTTTTTTACATAAATCATAATACTCAGTTGAAATCTCTACATTCGAACACAAGTGCGCGTTTTCTCGAGAGGAAGACTTAGATTGATTAACAAAATGTTATGAGACACGACAGCAATATTATTTTAACTGATGAAATGAAATTATTTTGCCTTTGTTCCCTTTTTTCATCTGTTTTCTTAAAAATTAATTTAGTGATCCTACTATTTGTCCACTGAATCTTGTGCTGTCAGTGCTGTCTTCTCTTAAATCGCAGTTATGATTTTTATTGCTTTTTTGTTGTAATGTAGGAGCGGTGAATTCGCTCACTCTTTGGATTCACCATTATCCAGAATATATTAAAGTTGAAAAAATGCTGCATCTGCTTCATCTGCGACATTTTGTTTTTTATAGGACCGGTTGACGTAGCTCAGAGCCAGCACTGTTGGGGTCTCTGCACCACTGATCGGGAGAACTTAGGGTCAGAGACCCGATGGTGGCGGTTTTCGGCAATACCTATATAGTAGCTATGTTGCATTCAGTCGCTGTCTGGAGGAGAGTATTAGCGGCCGGCTGTTCTGATCGGTAGTTTCCCGTAGTTTCTCCGATCAACACCAGACGAATGCTGGAGCAGAAGGGCATATTAAAAGGATATAACAACCTTCCTCTCTGTCATATCATTTCCCCTTACACACATACACACACACACACACATAAATGCACTATGTTTAGAGATTGTCCCCCAGTTGAGATGATGTTCCGCTGGGGGAGATACCTAGAGGGGGAATTCTCCCGCAAGCCGACGTGAAGGTTGGCACAAACTCTCACTAGCCATAGTGGTGAAGTGAACCTTGAACAATTCATCCACTATACTAAAAAGTACTGTAGCAGTTGACTTACCCACATACCTCAATCAATCAATCAATCAATCCTTATTTAAAACAAGGTAGGTCCAAAATACAGCAAACGTGTTCTTAAAACACAATGCACATGTGAATGTAACAAAATAATAAGCTTATAGACCTTCCTGACTCGCGGGTACTCAAATCAAAGAATGTTGAAACCGTAAAAGCAAATTAATTAGCATGCGGCGTACACCGTGTGAACTTTGTGAACTTCATTTGCTTTAGCGTGATTAGCAAAGTAAGCAATATTTTGTTTTTTCTAGAATGAAAGAAATAAAAGGAAGACAGAAAGAAACAATTAGAGAAAGAAAAAGAAAGAAAGAAAAATGTATTGATAGAAAAAATTACAAGACTAAATAATTTTAATAAGATGGATAAATTTTCTCTTGGACTGCGAAGATAAAAACGACGTTATTCAAATGACAAATGATTAGACAAATGGCGCTTTGAGACCATAACGGAGCAACATTTGGAGAGTTATGGCAGAATAATATAACTATAAAAAAGAACAAAGTATTTACAATAATTACCAAAAGTTTGTATTTTAATATTTCAATATGAGCAACTCTGCTCTGTTTTTAAAATTCCCTCTCGCTCGAGAGATTTTGATGCGTCATGCAGGACTTGGGTGCCTATTGACTGCAGTACTATAAAATGTACAATGTGTACCATGCTTCATACATCTTGCATCATACATAACATTCAATCTGAAAACTGTAACTCATTTGGGTAAATTATATTTCCAATAATTGATTTTTATGAGTATTTCATATCGTACGAATAGCTAATAAAATCCAAAGTGGTTAAAGAAAAATAAATATCAATTTAATTAATTGTTTTTATACCCTTATACTTGTATATTTATTTCGCCCGTTTAATATTTAATTGACTCCATTTTATAAACTTTAATTTGAATTGACACTTTCACAAGAGACAGGCTGTATCACGACTGTAGTAAGAAACGTGGTCTCAGTATGCAAAGGAGCTTATGTAGACATCAAATGTGGGTGAGATGAAACCTCTTGGGTCAGTATACTAATACGATTCAAGAATGTCCTTAATAGGGAGTCTGGGCTAAGCAGTATTTTGAGACAGCATATTTTAACCAAAGAACTACGTTAATGTTTTTCACAATAAAGTATGTCCACACTTTCATTAATATAACAGTCAGAAATATAAAAATAATGCTAATGGGTTTTCGTAATTTTTTTCTATTACATCGTTTTAACGCAAATTATTTATCGGTCTATTGACGTTATTAACTATTATGCGAGTTCTCATTATAAGCACCGCACGCCCACACGAATTAATCTTGGTGATTTGTGGTGCAGTCAAAAATGTATTATCTTTCACCTGAAAATCTCGAGTGCTCCAAAGCCAACTAGAGGTTGAGAATAAATAACTGGAAAATCAACTGCCCGTGTAGGAAACATTGAAGTTTAAATGATTTTGATTAAAAATACCAATGCTACAATTTTATTTTACAGATACAATTTTGTGTCTTTATTTCATTGTTTGAACGGCTTATCCAATTTCTAGGGAAGGATGGGCAATGCCCATATCTGCTCTTTCTGACTACGCCCAAGACGCCCACCCTACATAAGGAACAAAAAATGGAAACAACTGAAGGTTATTTTCAAAGACTCCCTGTTACGATCACATCGTTCATTCTCTCACACTAGTACCGCTCTTCCAATTTTTGCGTCTGCACTTTTGGAACTGAATGCGGACATGGCGTAGAGGTTGTGAAGAGCGAAATGGACCATCCTAAAAATTGAAGAGTTTATTTCTAAAATCACCGAACTTCAAGAAACAAAATTTGTGCGGAAGGGAAGTAAACATATTCAGCCTTATGACCAAGAAAGCATTCAACATTCTTCGGATACAGTTTAACGTTGGAGAAACACCATTTTTTTAACACTTTTTGGCAGCATGACGGAGAGTCGTAAGGATATAATAATGGTTAAACTAGAAAACGAACGGAAATAGAGAGTCACTATTTCAATAAGCTCTTCAATTGAAAGTGTAGGCCCCGCGGCCAGAATCAAAATATTCTTGACTTACGGGACACGCCGGATCCTAGGTACAGTTGCCTACTTTTCAACCGTCACACAACAACATTCCTCAGGACGCACTGCAGAAATGTTGGCAAGTGTGGCTAGGACAACTTTCCTAGAGAGGCAAGAAACTATAAGGTCTTCAACTCTCCCGTCTGTAGTGTGTAATAATTGAGTGTTTCGTGTTCCAGGAAGCGTCAACTGCTAAGATCATTAGTCCCTTAATTGGTCTACTTGCTTTTATCGCAGGAGATAGCTGCGACCTTCCCAGGTTGTTTAGTGAGATCGGGCGCCAACATTCGTCGGCTTACGACTGTTTCTCCAACGCCTGATTACGGGGTGAGGATAAAACAAGGAAGAGGATGGAAAGATCTCGTGCTGCCCGTGGCCCATTTGTTAGGGTACTGCACTGACATTCGCCCGATGATATCAGTAAAAAATTCCGATCAGAGCAGTCAGCCGCTAGAATTTTCTTCCCGACAGCGGTTGAATTTGATCTAGTTAGTGTTGTAAATAGCGTCAACGTCAGGACTCGAACCCTAGGGCCTGTCGATAGAGGCCCTGCAGTGACATCAGTTGATGCGTTGAGCCATTTCAGCCGGTGTCTGTAGAATGTAGTATGAGAGTGAAAGTAGAGGAGAGATACTCTAAGAAGGGACCACCGGTCACCATTTGACAGGTCGGGAAATAAATGAACGCCATGCAGACCGATGACATTGCAAGAGATTGCAATAAAGCCATTTAAAAATGAGCCAATTATAAACGAACGCACTGGCAAAATGAGTGCACGCATAACCTGCAGTTAGTTGCCAGCAGTAGCCAAGCAGTTGCTGCCGCGCGGTCCCTTCTCGTAGTAACCTCTCCATAGCGTGTATGTAGCGTGTATGGTGTGTAAAAGATCGGGTCTGACGCTCGCGTGCGCGTGTGCAGGCGGCGGCGCTGACGGCGGGCGCGGGGCCGTGCGCGTGCTCGTACGCGGGCGGCGAGGCGGCGCTGGACGCCGTGCTGGTCAACACGGCGGCCGACGACGACATCTCGCCTTCGCTCGACCTCCACGGCGACGGCGCGGGCGGCGACGGGGACGGCAGCCCGCCCCCGGCCCTGCGCTCCCCGCCCGCGTCCCTGCCCACCAGCCCCCCGCCGCCGCCGCCCGATGCAGGTGGCGAGCCGGCGTCGGAGCTAGCCCCCGCCCCCGGCCACGCCCCCGGCCACGCCGCCAACGGGCCCACCGCCCCCGGCCCCGCAGGAGACACCTAAGCGCGCGGTCGCCTCGACTGCGCGTGCAGCTGCCCCTCGACCCGTCTGCGCATGCGCGTGCAACTGCTCTTCGACACAGGGGTGCCAGCTGTGCGACTCACGGACACGCGCCCCGGCGAATTGCCACATCTCCTTCCTCCCGTTTGCTAGCGTTTCGACCTCCCGTGCGGCTTCGTGAGCGCGTGACACACGCAGACTCTGCAATCACGTTCTGTTCTTCGCACACATTCAATACTCTCCAAGCGTCAACCATGTGTTAGCTGAAGTTCTCTTCCATTGTTTCTTCCAGAAAAGATTTCGTTCGGATTTCGTCGTTCAGTCCACAGACGGGCGATCTACTTTATTCACTGCATTTGATATCGGTGCTTTAAATGATTTTGTGCTTCCTAAAAACTCCTACTTATCTCGTATATTAGGTTTCAAAAAATGAACAATGATTGCTACTACCTCTTGTATATCAGAATCACTTTCAAAAATATTTCTATTTCCCTCAATGTGAGAAACTTCTGAACCTGCCAAGTCAGACTGAGGAATCCTTACAATTTACGAATTGATTGCGTAACATTACGAATTTTCTGAACACAAAACTTCTATTTCACTAATTTACAATTAATTTTTGCTCACATTCCATATTACCTAGATCTATACCAAATACAAAGTTATAAACACTGATATTAGTATAATAATGTATATACACTACTCCTATTGCATTCGAAATAAGAGGTATAAGGAAGATTGTCACTGAGCAAATAAGAAAATTCGGTAATGTTAACAATTGTTGTTAATTATTATCATCATTATTATTATTTTAAAGTTCTGAAATCAAAAAGTTTGTTTAATTAACACTGAGTTTGTGTTGTTATAGTATTTAAAGTTACTAAACAATAATATAAGTGTTTGAATTAATCCTTTTTATAACAGAAGGGATTTACTAACTTTTTGTCATACAAAACAAAATATTTTGAAAATTTGTCAATGTTAAAATGAAAAGTTACAGCCATGAGTTGTATGACCTGTGTATGTACGTTACATATTACATTAAGTAAGAAATGTTAACTAAAAGAATTCAACAAACCATTCAATAAATTTGTTTCAAAGGGTCTCATAGGAGGAATGTGCAGGTGACAATCTTTTCGATTGATGGCAAGACATTTAGCATGCGACATTCTCAGTATGTAAAACCAATGCAAAGGGAGAGAAAAATAAATTGGCACAGTTTTTCTATAAAGGACCAATATATAAATAACTCTGAATTGTTTACACTTTCTATATACATATATAATATTAACTCGTATCCAGTTTGTAGTAAGATGCTATAACATGTTTGTACATACAAAGAATATTTTTCAAATAAGGAATTGAATAAATTATACAGCAAAGATAATTTGGAGGTTCTGCAAGTATCAAATATGCTATTCTACCTATCTATGTGCTTCCCAAGACCTTAAATAATTGAATTTTAAAAGAATATGATTTCAATATGGTACACATTTATTTCTTTTATTCATGAATGAACTGATAACCTATTGAAGTATTAATTTTCATAGAAACATTTAAAAATTTATTTGGATGAGACTTTAATTTCTCTAACACCAAATTGTGTGAAGTATTTAATGCCTTGTACTATTTACCCTATCTAATTTATATTCATTTATAATGAATATATACATATATAGTATAAGTAATATACCTTAAAAATGATTAAAGGTTATATTTAACTAAATTTTTATAATTAATATTAAAGAGAATGCAATTTTAAATTTCCATCTATTAGTTTTATGTATTATAATAATAATTCCTCTTTCCCAAAATTTGCAAATGATAAGTCAGAATCTATTAGGACTAATAGAAAGTAGTAATAACCTTTACTTTATATTTGTGAACTTCTAATATACAACACAGAATATGAGACTTCTATTCAAGAACTATTCATCAGTTTTGTTTGGGAGATTACTAAAATATGTGAACACAATGTATACCGGTACTTTGTGTAACTCCCAATACTGGCTGTGCTTCCTTTATCTCTACATGACAACTTACAGAATGTTCAAAGTATCATTTCTATAAATACCTATACACTTTATCAAAGGGAATAAATACTATGGAAATATGCATGCATGATAAATGTTCAATTTATACTCATATTCTTACAATGTAAGAGAAATGTGGGGAATTGGTATAAAAGTGTGAAATAAGTATATGCATAATC
This sequence comes from Gryllus bimaculatus, assembly GCA_017312745.1. NCBI lineage: Eukaryota > Metazoa > Arthropoda > Insecta > Orthoptera > Gryllidae > Gryllus > Gryllus bimaculatus. Next base: position 95,073 of record BOPP01000197.1, on the reverse strand, counting down.
ATTTATTTAAACAAGATACATTTTTGAAAGTATTTACTCAAGGAATAAAAAATATTGATGTCATGAGAACACAATGAGTGGATAAATTATATGTATTGATTTCTGTGGTTCAATTTTCCATTTCTGCTTTAATGTGGAAAAAAAGGATGTGTATTCACAATTTTTGCAGTAGAAAGAAAATTTCATGAAAACAGCAAAGCTGTAGAAAATATTTTCCTCTAATTTGTTGAGCAGAAAATATTTTTATACATTGTTACATTAAAATTACATGCTTCTGGTTTAATATGATTGATATGAGCGTATAACAACAATTTTCTGAGATTAATTTTGTTCTATTTATACCACAGATGGACCAAATGAATGCTTGTCTTGTGTATACAAAACAGACTTTACCATTCAGCGTAAAGGGCCTTGTTGTTTTGTATTATTCATGTGTTTGATGTTAAAATACACTACATCGAAGATGCCTTGTGTCACAATATCGCATGCGTGAGAATTAAACAAGGTGTATCATATAAGAAATTTACACTCTTGAGAGAACTCTTATTTCACTGACTAACTTAATGGATTGTAAAATGTATGAATATTTAAAAAATTTAAGGAGATGTCATACATGCAACATAAATGCCTGTTACTTTGCTCTCCACTGTTTAAAATGGAGCAATTTAATATCTTTTGCTGCATTGAAGAGCACATTAGTTCCTTTCAAAATGAAAGACATGTCTTCTTATATAGTACTAGTAAACTTCTTTGGATTTACAAAATAAATTTACCCCAAATTGTGAATAGAAGTAAGAAAATGCATGTTTTGTCATTATTTCCAAAGTTGAGTTTGAAATGTCAAAACATACTTGTTACAAATATTCATAGAATATGAACAATGTACATAAACAAAGACATTATGGTTATTCTCTTTATGTATGGTATTTCAATATACTTCTGTAATAGGTATATTGAGAAGGTGTTCATGTTTACTTACATGGGTTCATAGAAGATAAAGAAAAATTATAAATTAATTTTACTTTAAGAAATATTGTTAAGGTCTGAAGTATAACTATAATTTTGCAAAAAGAAAGTTTATGATTCCATATTTACTAAAACTATTATCTTCCTTAAGAGAACTCTTCAGGTAAGAAACATTTTGCCATAGCCTTGTGTATTGCTTTAGTAATCCTAGCCATCCAGTTTGCCATTACATTAGTTTATTCATAAACAGAAAAACTAGTGAATATGAGGAATGAACATAGTTTAAAAAATTCAAAATATTTCTAATTCAAACAATGCGCACACTCTATCTCTACATTCTTCCAACTTAAACATCAGCACTATATATTCACAGATAGCTTCCAATGGTAAACATTCATCTGCACTATTTTAAGACAGTAAACGTTTTTGAACTTTTGGATTGCGAAGCATAATGGTATTTTACAAGGTCTTTCTAGAGCACTTCAGCAAAAAATAATGCTTACATGAAGTGCAGAAGCTTGTCCAGCTTTAAGGTGCTTTAAGTATAATGAATTTCTTCCATTTATTGAAACTAAATTATTTCTATAATTGGTTTATATTATAGAATGATAAATTGGAAAGATTACTTACTGTTCAAAGTTGAAAGTATTCACATTTTTATAATCTACATAGAGTTGGCAAGCACAAATCTATTTAATTTCATTTTTCAGAACACAGTACTTGAGGTGAATGTATTACACTACTCTCTTTAACTAGAGGGTTCATTCTTGTCAAAAGTAAACAAGACTGTTTCTTGAGCCTTATGCCTTCTCCTTGTGTTCAGAAGAATTTGGCAGTATTTTGTATTTTTCATACAATAATGGATTTCACATGTACCTGCAAATCTACAAGTTATCTAATTTATCCCTCAGATGAGAAATATCACATGTTTTAAAAGATTATCCTTTCTTGACACAGAAGAGATTTAATGCTGAGAGAAGTGAAGCTATTATTGATCTTATGCTTTTCATCTTAAAATTACACTTCATCTTTAGACAAATTTCACTGTCATCTTATAATGTGATATTGATCACTGTAAACAGTTTGGTTTTATGGACTTCATTTAGTGTTTGCAAACACATCATTTCTTCGCCAATACCTAAATAATTCAGAGCATAATTTTGTATTGATTTTCATTACCTCTTTTATATTGTTTAATATATTGTCTACATAGCATTGATTATTGAGCTCTTGATGCTGGGTCAAAGAGAAAATAAGTAGATTAATTTCAATAATTTCAAAGTGTTCAGAGAAGCTTCATGTTATGCTTTTCTTCCTGCTGAGGGAATGCAGAATGTGTATAAAAGAATGATAAAAATCATAGATAAAGGATGATAGATTTCACAGAAATCTGCAACATATAGGCTACGACAGAATAACTTATCACTTCATGTTTTTGTACGCATAATGGCTCTATTTTCATACAATATTGTAACTAGCCAGAACAAATTGTTTATACAATATAAGTATAACATTTTGTGAGTCACAAAAGTGAAGATCTAAATATGTCAGAAATTGTGAATACTATGTTAGAATAGACAAATGATTATTCATGTTTATTTTATCTTCATAGCTTAGCATGTGATTCAGTTGTGTTATTGTTAGACATTACTGATAGATGTTAATACATAAATGTGTTAAGGAATTTGATTTTAATATGTGGGAAGGTTATGTACATAAAATAATGATGTGATATGTCTTTTCCCTGGGAAGTATATAACAGATCACTATAATGGTATTATATTGGTTCAACACATTACGTTAGTTAAGAGCAAATCCATGTAATATCTTGAAATACATGAAACAGATATCTAATTGAATGTGTAATTATTTAATTTTGTTTTTGGTACCTCTTTTAATGCCCATTAAAAATCCATGAATGAATTCAAGTATTTTAATGAATAAAAGTTACTGAAGTATTAGGACTTCCCAAATGAAGTCGTGTTTGTGTCATGCATATCATGAGAAACCATTATTTGGTTCTTAGTAGTTTATAGCATCACTCATGTATGACTTGTTGAAGTGACTTGTTGCATCCCATTTCTTTCACTTTAGTGATCCAGTCATTCACATTTCAACAGTTATGCTGTGATAGATATGGTTCTTTCTTCTACGTAAGTCTTTATTACTTCCCTCATGGCTTTTGAGATCAAATGCTATTCAGGCTTTTATTGCCCCTTTTGTATTTTTACTTCCTCATGATTACAGATTGCCTACTTACGACCCTCTGCAAGTACCATCCCGAACAATCAAAATACTGAACTTCGTATGACCTATTTGAATCCTTGCTATTCACGCTAGACAATAAACCTATTTTGTGTTTTAGCAGTAAGATACTAATGATCATATCTTATTCCTGTAAACTGCCTGTTGGGTATTTTTTTCAACAGTTGTACAATCAAGAGCCTCCCCTTTCTTTAGTTTACTAGAGCATTGCATGTTGTTTTTTGAATGGTAAGTGCTAGGAACTGTTGTTTTTCCATTCTCATTTTATTGTATGTATTTAATGTACTACATGCACTACAGATGGAATGCGACAGAAATGTAGTAAGTACTAGTCAACTCTGTTGAAAAGAGTTTACTCATTACACAAAACGATATTTGGGAGATATTTATTATTTAAGACCGTCAGATCCCATTAACAGTTAAGGCCTCCTGATACACGGAAAAGAAAAAAATCCCTGATAAGGAAGGGTTACTTTGGCCAATTAATGTTCACAACACAAGTCTTAGTCGCAATTCACAGTTCTTAGTCCAACTAGTTCGGCGTGGTCCAGGGAATTCGCGATTTTGAAGTTAACAATGCATTATGTACACAAATCGACCCCTATATTATTTCAGTAGCATACATACCTTTTGCGGCTATCACACGTAACAAATATCTATCAACGAGGCCTATAAAGAAATATAATTTCACTGGTACATGACGAATTGCACTTTGACTTCAAAAATATGTTTGTTTAAAAAAATCTACATATTCATGTCAAATGCAACCCGCGGCACTCGGTCACCTATTTCGTAAAATTTAAGCGTTCGAGGGTCTTAAAACCTACAATTGTGAGGCCAAAAGCCTCAAAGAAAACTTTCGGAAACCATAATCTACATGACGAGATATTCTTGGCCATTATATTAAATGTTTGCTGGCTTCGCACTTCCATCGCTTCCGCGCTGCCCTCGATACTAGCAATGCTACCTGCATTTCACTGACGGTGGCCATCTGTGTCACATCACGCTTAGAGAAGGCTTAGATTCCTCTAAACTATTTACGCATTCTGTGTACACCGTGATTTGCGGAGACTGGCGAGGTTTATTTGCATAATTATTAGTACAAAATTCGCTCTCGCAGCAACAGCTATAGAAGTACTATTAATAGTTGCTTCATACCGATGAAGATTGTTTCGTAGGTGTGTAGCGAAAACATTCATTTAACGTTTTGCCGAAATCTACAAGTGCTGTGTACGTAATTGTGGAGGTATGTGGGTGTACAAAGTGAAGACGTGTCTTGTTAAGTTTAGTTTGTGTTTTACCTGTATCGGTATTTTCATTGTCAGCAGTGATTCGGTGAGGTTTCAAGTCAGCGTGTTTACTCATGTAGCTTTGTCGAGATTAAAAAGCTTTTGTAATATGTTTTGTGACTATCAAGGAAAGAGAAAAACAAACTGTCAAGGAAAATTGTGTAATTACATCAAATGCTGTTGTTATGGAAGTGTTGTGCCTTGTTCCAATGGCATATCTATAATTCTGAATAAACCTTTATTCAAAATTGGTTGCAAACGTCAATTTTAATGTTCTTTATTTTAATTTTAAATTATACAACTAAATTGGAAGTAACCTTTTTTAAACGTTTCAAATAATTAAACGTTTCGTTAAATAAACTTCCCCTCTCAATACGGAAAAGGAAAGATAGGGAAGAGGGGGGTATTTAACGTGCTACAGTTCTCGCACGGGTACGCAATGATTATTTATTCCAAGGATGCCAATGGAACTAGTGGTGCACATACTTCCTTCTACAGTCTGTAATGGGTACGTGATATTAAGAAGGTTATTATTTAATTAAGGTTTGTTTGTGAATGAGAGTGAGTTTGATGCACAATCTTCGCAGTGAGCACGAGTTTGTGATTCCAGCATCTGCCCACATTTTGACGCCTTTTCCAGAAGTTTTGGTATGTCAGTGAGTTGAGTTGTAGAACTTAATAACGTTTAAGAAAATTGAGTCACCATGTTCCATCTTAAAATTCTGACCAACAAGTTAGAATATACTAGAATATACTAGCTCGTTGGTCTAGACCTTCACCCACTGCCTATCACACGTTTCGATGCTTAATGGATTTTCTTGGCGGCCAACGGTTCAACGACGAAGAAATTAAAACTGCAGTCATGGACAGGACTTCTTCACAGACAGCAGATTTAACTAACCATGGCGTCGGAATTCAAAAACCTGCATAGCATAAAAAATTTTGAACAAAAATTAAAATTAGGTAGAAATGAAGATGAAAGAATAGTAGAATATTAAAAAAATATTACTCTTATTATATCTCTTGAATATACACTTGTATAATTCAAAAAAAAAATGAAAAAGTTACAGCAAAATAACGTTTGTGTTCATGTGTTATTCAGTGCATTTAGTTCCAGTCATTCAAAAACTATAGAATATATATGGAGTCGTTTTTAAGAAAATCTTGTTTTCAAATTGTCTTTTTTGAAAAATTACGCAAAAACTACTCACAACATATTTGTTTAAAAAGATATAGGAGCATATTTAAATATGTAATTCTGAATAATACATTTCTTTAAGAAAAAAATCTCTATCTTCAGCTGTAGGAAGATACAGAAAAATATTTGCATTTTTTAAACATTTAACGAACATAGGACCTTCGCCATTTTTATAAGTGTACTTTTTCTCTTTCTAACAGAAAAATGAACATAATGTCACCATTTTTTAGACAATTTTGAGAATGATTTTAGGAATTCATTTGAAGTATTTCCCCAATCAGGGGCGGATCTAGAGAGAGATTTTTGAAAGGGAAATTCGTAATATTTTGGTTAAATATGTCATATTACAGTTTCTGTAAAATGTAACAGCTCATGTTGAGATACGATTTTAGTCATTTTAATGATTATCTGAAAATATTTTTGATTGAAAGTTTTGTGAAAAGTTAAAATAATTACTGAAGATTTTAAGGGGATTTCCCTCATTTCCCTCCCTGGGAAACCACGCCTGCCTCAAAAATAAAATTACCGCGTGTGGCCGCATCAGCAGGGATGATTGGGAAATGCATTGTGCAAGCGACGAGCAAGCGACGAGCGAGAGAGCAAGCGACGAACAAGCGACGAGCGAGGAGCAAGCGACGAGCAAGCGACGAGCGAGAGAGCAAGCGACTGAGCAGAGCGACGAGCGAGAGAGCAAAGCGATCGAACAGCGACGAGCGAAGAGAGCAAGCGAGCGAGCAAGCGACGAGCGGAGAGCGACGAGCAAGCGACGAGCAAGCGACGAGCGAGAGAGCAAGCGACGAGCGAGAGAGCAAGCGACGAGCAGCGACCAGGCGAGAGAGCAAGCGACGAGCGAGAAGCAAGCGACGAGCAAGCGACGAGCGAGAGAGCAAAGCCGAGCGAAGCGAGAGAGCAAAGCCGAACGAGCGAGAGAGCAAGCGACGACTAAGGCGACTGAGCGAGAGAGCCAAGCGCGAGCAAGCGACGAGCGAGAGAGCAAGCGACGAGCGGAAGAGCAAGCGACGAAGCGAGGAGAGCAAAGCGACGAGAGAGAGAGAGCAAGCGACGAGCGAGAGAGCAAGCGACGAGCGAGAGAGCAAGCGAGCACGTGTGAGGATAGGGCAAAGAAGAGGAAGGAAATATCGCGCGCGGTTCGTGGCTCGTTTGCATTCGCCTGGTGTTGATCGGAGAAATCGTGGAAAACTACCGATCAGAGCAGCCGCCAACTACAATTCTCCTCCAGACAGCCTTACAAATCGACCTAGCTATCTTTTTAGTGTCGAAAATCTTGCTTCTGTCGGGAATTGAAGCTAGGACTTCCCGGTCAGGGGCACTGCAGTGACTTCAGTTGGAGAGACTAATGAAAACTGAATATTTGAAAGTAGTCTATTTAAAAGCAAACTTTTTTACGAGCACCTTTATTGGGTAATCATATTGGGTAATCAATGAAGAGAAAAATGTCTCAGTGCTCTTTGAAGTACAGTGGATCTAGGAGGAACACTTCAGATACGCCTAGTGATATAGCTTCTAATTTCCAAGTGATTACCCTTAGTAGATGCCAGTTGGATACATGTTTTTTGGCGTCTATTATCTAAAAAATGTTAAGTGTTTAAATATGTGCTAAAATATGTGCTAAAATAATTTCAGTTCATATATTTTACTAAATTAATTATATCAAAACCGCAACATTTTAATAATTCAACATGACTCGACTATCGCTCTGTTTAAAAACGACCGGCCCAATGATGTTAAAACTACTTCAATATGTTTCAAAGAATAATGTTATACAAAGGGCTAGATGTGTTATACAAGGGACAGAGCCCACACTCTCATACTTTTGTAACTACCAAGAAGTTAAAATTACGTAGCAGTGATCAAACATGTGAACGTATCTGTTCAAGCAACCCGGCATAGGGTTTACAGATATCCTTAGGGAGGATCGACCGTTGGCGGGAGCTGAGAGCACGGGCTGCCACGGCCGGAGTCAACAGCAGCTTGAATGATCCTAAAGTTTCCAGAATCTCCCCTCTACTGTCCTTGGGTGTGCGGTCAGTCATGTTGCTGATCTCAACACTTCCCAAGCTGATGAGACGAATTAAAGTCGAAACAGTATAGCAAAAGATTACGTAGGCGTAAGCCAAAGAATATGTTTGCCAGTGTTTGCCAAAGGGTATATTGTTTAAAACTCATTGACAAATGGGTCCCAAATACCACTCAGAAATTTTGAGTTTTGGTAGGGTTGCCAAAGTCTTGAGATAAACTTTGTTCCCACATGAGCGATCACTGCAAAATGTGGAAAAATGAAAGACCGAGTTTTGGTAGATGTTCTCGAACTATTCGGTTCTCTTCAGCAAGGCGAAGAAGCCTTGGAACGGATTGAATGAAGTCTGTGCCTTAAAATATGTTCTTTGGCTTACGCCTACGTGATCTTTTGGTATACTGTTTCGACTTTAATTCGTCTCATCAGCTTGGGAAGTGTTGAGATCAGCAACATGGCTGACCGCATACCCAAGAACACTAGTAGGGAGATTGTGGAAACTTTAGGATCAAACTTTGTACTCCACGAAGCAAACGCCTTTGCCTTTTGGCTCACGCCTTTCGGCTGCAACAGCAGCTTGGATGTCCGGGAGATTCTGCGTATAGGCAGTGGTGCCAACTTTTAGGCCGCAATTCTGCGATCATTTTCCGAACACTTCGCCCCAGACAGCCAAGCAGCTCGTTTTCGGGAACGCCACGGCTGATCACGGCACTCCTGTGCAAATTGAGGCTGCGCGCTGTCGTGCAACATACGTTCCCTATTCGACTGCATGCCAGGTCGCTTACTCTTCATGACTAATTTGAGTTTGTTCAGGTCCTAAGTGATTGCGTGCTCTGTTTCCCCTGCAGCGAGTCAATGCAACAGCAAATGGCCCTTCTTCTTACAGAAACGTGCAAGAATCACGTAAGAATACCGTATATGCTTTACTAAGACAATTCTTTTGGACGAACCTTCTCAGGGTGGAAATAACGAGTGAATAATGTAATAATAATTATTTTATTTTATTTTATTTTATTTTATTTTATTTTATTTTATTTTATTTTATTTTATTTTAATTTATTTATTCACAATACATAAAGCTAGCGGGTAACCCGAATCACGAGTTTAAGGCATACAATTTCTTAAATTAAATTATTTAGTAACGGTGGAAACATTTTTCTAGCCGACTTGCATAATATTTTTGTAGAATCACCGAATGAATCAGTCTCACAAGGATACAAGCTCCTCTCCGCTTAAAAATATTTTGCTTAAATTATTCTCAACGTGAAATTAAATAATACTGGTAGTAAGACATGCATTCCCTGAAACATACCAAGAGCTAGGATTATTCTCAGGCAGACAAGACAGCAATCTGACAAGGAGACCACAAATCGTTTATTTCCGTTTGCATTTTAAGGTCGATTTTTTTATTTACATATCAATACTTTGTGTGATATAAAAAGAAAATTACAATCAATTAATTAAGCGACTTGTGTGCAACTTGACTAATTTACTGTTATGAGTATTAAGTTCAGGGACGCGAGACTAGCAGTGCAATGTCTTCTACGTGGCAAGCGCCTCAAATACGGAACGTTGAATGGCGTGTCTTGGTCGGTCACTCAGAATTCATTCCCCATTGGCAAAGTAATTAACCCACTCCATCACTTCATCTTGATCTTTACATCTCGCATCAAGTGTGCGTTGCCACCCACGCAGCCTAATGTGCTCATTTAGTCTTTTCCGGCGCAAGTACTTGGGTTCTGTTATCATTACCTCTGTTACAGCAGCTCTCGTAACTCAGGCTGCCTCCCACATACCCAAGCCTGTATTTGCAAAGAGTGATACTCATCAATTTTGTCTTAACGGCGTCCAACACATTCCACCCACTAACTGGAACAGAGGGAATGTCTCGTAATGCTTCATTTGGGAGTTAATCTGTCACAAGATCAATTACAATAGCTGAACAGATTTACTATTAGATCTCATCAATTTGTTTGTTTCATATTGATTAATAGGGATAAATACTAGAAATACTTTCACGCGTTTATTTTCAAGTCGTTTATTTATAACGTCACTAATAAGGAAAATGATAAACGTTCAAATATTAAAAGGTAAGTTAAATAAAGGTAAAAATATTAGATGCTGTTGCGAAAAGTGTTTCAGTCTTCTTTAGAAATTTAGTGTATTCGTCATCGTTTCAATAATTTTGCACGTTTGTTTCAAATCACTAACCAACATAACCTTTAATTAACTTCCAACATTTTAAAACCTTGGACAAATTATATTTGAACTATTTACTCATCAATGAATCGTAACCCAAATTGTATAATCGTATGCGATTATGGTTGTTGATAACATTGATAAACACTCATAGAAAGCATTGAAAAATAAGAATTAAATTTTCTAACATTTGTAACATTCTTATTTGTAAAAACTGTTAGAAATGGGACGTTTAGTAAATTTCTTTTAGCAGTAAGTTTGCTCATGGAAAAGTATTTGGAGAAGATAATCGAATATTTGTAGTTCATGAAATTCACCACAAATAATTTTGAAGGGAACGTTACTTCTATTAAGTGGTCGAACTATTATAGCATCAATGGATTTTTGCAATTGATATAATTGAAATGTAACACTAATTTTTAATAACATAGCAATAATAATAAAAATAAAAGGGGAAGTCATGATAGGTCAGTGGGATTAGACGTAGAGAAAAAGGCATTTGATGAAAAATTACTTTCCTACAATGGTTCTATCACAACTAGCAATTTGAGTTATTTAAAATGTTGTCGCCATTATTCCGCCAATAGCAATGTCATTACCACGTACTCTGATTCCGAAGAACACAATGACGCCATTGATACTTGTTCCCAAGCGCTGGAAAATTTTAATTCAATTCCTTTTTCACAGTAAACGGCCAGTAGCCGTTTTGGCGCTCAACATCTTTTGAGTATTCAGCGTTCATAAACGATTAGAAATTGTTATTACAGAGACCTCCAAAGTCCGAGGGTAAAAGCGTAAGCAGAGGGTTGTGATTGCCTTGTCACCGCCCGCGGGGGCCCGTGGGGGGGGGGGAGGCGGCGGCGCACGCGAGGCGGCCATCGAACGCGCGGAGGACCGCCCCCGCCGCAGCCCACGCGCGGATGGCCATGGCCCTAGCTGCGCCTCAGTCGGCCGTTCCCAGCAGACGGGTGGGCTCGCTCTGCCTCCGCTCCCGTAGACGGCCCTCGCGCCGGGAACACGCACACGCCCAGCCCTCGGGTAAGCGTACGGGTCACCCCAACAACAAAATATTCATTAATTAACTTCATTAATTGATTATATCACTAATCAATGTTTTAATTAATTAATTGATTTTATTATTTATTAATTGATGTTTCCGGGCACGTTTACTGCTATGATCATTACTCCCGATAGTGGTAGTGCTTGTTGTTTCACGGAAGGTGTCTTCCCTAGCAGGATGGGGAGATCTGACGCCGACCTTCAAGTAGGCTTGGGGATTTCCCTCTTCAGGTATCTCCCCATCAGCGGACCGGTGCCTTTGTCTGGACAAACTCAAAGTTCACGTCTGGTCTCTGGCCTCGTGTGAAAGTGATATTGGTAAGTTATGCGATTTTTAAAAAAAATCTTAGAATCTAACGAAAAGCATACTAAGAAAAAATTAGTTTTTGAGAAAATTTTGTTTTACAATTTACTTTCATTGCACACAAAGTCACGTAAGAAATACTCTTATTTTCGACGAATTATTCAAGATCGTATTTAAAGATCTACTGTTGAAGAGCAGATTGTATGAGGAAACTAGAGACGCTACATCAGCAATCTAACTTCCTCGAAATATGTGTAACCTTTAAATTTTCGAAAATTTTAAATACAGTCTTCAACAAAGATGAGATCTGCGTCATTTATTGAGCCTTTCATTTATCGAAGGAAAAAATTAAAAAAATATTTTGAACCATTTTCAATAAAATAATTTGTAATACGTTGCCTTGATTTCAAGCAAATATTATAAAACCACTCGTCACTTCCAAAAAATCTCGATCATCAATGTAGTTGTTTTGCAATTATAAAATAAATGAAATAAGCTCACTGCAAAAGAGACCTGCGCAATTTCATAAGCGTACTTTGCCCTATTCAAGAATACAATTTTTTTAAAAAAGGTTGGAGCAGTTTTTGAGAAAATAATTGTTTAAAAATTGAAGAATTTCAAGCAAAATTATATTTTAGTTGGAAATTAAAATAAAATTGAATTTTACTAATTGTTTTTATGGCAATTATAAGATAATGTTCTAATTTGAACAGCGTAAGGGTGTTCTAGTTATTCACAACAAAATTCAATAATAAACGGTTACCAATCTTCAGTTATGTTTACATAACTCCAACTCAAGACAGAAGTACACAGTTTCTTGCATGTCAAAGGAAATAGTGATAGACTACGTATGTGAAGCAGCACAGCCTGACATGGTCATTATTTATTATCGAGATCTCGATGTCAATTAATTGCACCTAGAAGATAATTAAGTATACAAACGACGTAGACGGCTTTTGAACAGTCTGAAATTTATTCTTCTTCTACAAACTGGACTTTGCTATCGATAAGTGAATCTCGAGGTTGTGTCATGCAAGCTTAATATTATTTTTGTATCATCAAATAGGAAACTATACATACAATTAATATATTTTGTTTGGTTAAAATGTATTGTGATGTACTAAATCTGCGAAGTGAATTGTGTTAAGAAAGGTTCAGTGGTTTTTCTGATCAATTTCTCCGATCAATAGCAGGCGAATGTTACCATAACAAAATGGCCACGGACCGCGCGCGTGAGCTTTCGTTCTTTACTATTAACACATACACACGAACATGCGCTACACAACCCCACACGTCGGGACACCAGTCGGAAGCTTGCATCTTACCACGGCGCCCGGTCGACGGAGATGTCCGGAGCGGGTAAACTTCCCGCAAGCCTACTTGAGTTCAGCGCTGGATCACACACCATATGGCGGATCACACATGCACAACCTTTTTCGGAACTATTACCCATACCATTACACGCTCCCGGAAACAAAAATGATTAATCGACCAAAGGTATGAGAAGACTGAGGGTTGCGAGAATTTGCTGTGTGAACATAAATCCTACTTATATTTACAAGCGTCTTCTTTTAACATGGTAATATTACAATTTAGTATGTTTGGAAGATGTGATACATGCAACATTCGGCGTGGGCCGACGTCGCACAGTGCTCAACTTGGGCCGTTGACAGAACTGGCAGTGGGTTGTATAGTATTAGAACACAAAAAGCCCAGTGAAGCACAGATAATTACAATACATGTGCGACTAACACGCGTGTGCATCGCCTCCTGAGCCGCGCCGCATCCAGCTGTCTACTCGCGTATTCCGGAAGATTCTTCTTTAGGACTGTCAGCTGGCGAGGACGTGATTTGGTGCAGCCATCCGCACAAGCTTTCGCCTTTGCCGGAAAAGTTTCATTCGGAATCTTAATAACTGGTTACGGTATGTCAATAATCTGAATGTTTATTTCTGGCTAAGCCCAAACTTTGAAAAACTCCGGCGTCAACGAAGACTGCCGAAAGCCAGTAAATCTGGGCGGCGAAGAGGTGTCGTATGGTGACAAATTTGCATCGCTCACGACCGAGCAAGCGCCAAAACCGGGACAACCTGCATCCCGTCGCATCACCACTGCAACCGCCACCGCCACCGCCACTACCAACACCACGACACAAATTGCTGGAAATGTTACCGGTGTGAGAGATCTTTAAAAAAATGCATTTGTGCAATTTTCGGAAATACAAAAAAATACCGCCGTCAGGAAGTTTAGTAACTTCAGTATAGGACATAGTACGCTCAGTCTCTGGTATTGTAATAAAGATGTTGATGAGTGATGACTGATTAATTGATTCTGGGGGTATCAATTGGTAAGGTATTACTAAGGTCAATACGCCCGTAAGTGTAGTGCGTGATTTCATTGAGGGAGATAGCTGTGATCTAGTCCGACAGGATGGCAATATCGACGCCGACCTAAGTCGGCTTGTGGGGACTTTCCGCATCCAGATATCTCTCACCAGTGGGGCTCCGACCCAGCCTGGGCAGGCTCTACGCTCCCGACTGGTCTCCCGGCATGAGTGTAGGTGTGTATGTATTACAAGTAAGTGTAAGCGTGTATATGTAAGGGGTGAGGATAGATCAAGGAAGAGGAAGGAAATATCGCTCACTATCCCTGGCCCGTTTGTTAGGGAACTACTTCGGCAATTCCCTGGTGTTGATCGGAGAAAGCACGGAAATCTTCCGATCAGAGCAGCCGGCCTCGAGAATTCTCTACCAGGCAGCGGCTAAATTCGTCGTAGCTAACTAGTGTTCAAAATCCTGCCACCGTCGGGTCCTCCAGGCAGAGACACTGCAGCGACATCAGTTGACCTTTGTGGGTGATGTAATAAAAGACTCCCCTCGCGCCTCCCTGCCTAGGAAGCCAACTCCGCCCCCGCGCTTGGCGGCTGTCGCCCTGTTGCAGAGACGGCGTCCATGCGCGCGGTGCTGGCGGTGGCGCTGTGGCTGGGGCTGGCGGCCAGCGGCGCCGGGGGCGGACTCGCGCCGCCGCGGCCGGGGGCGGGGGCGGCGGAGGGGGTGGCGCGACTGGTGGCGCGAGCCTTCGGCACGGAGCGCTGCGTGCGGGTGTTGCTGGCGGCTCCCAACGCCTCGGTCAGTCCCACCCACCCACCCACCCACGCGCGCTGCGCTCGCCAACCACACCCACCAGGGCGTGATTACTTCTCTTTCTTTTCTTATTACGTTTGGATTACGTTTATTTATTTTTATTAATTAATCTGTATTAATTCATTATTTTATTGTTATTCAATTCAATTTTATTAATTATTTATAATTCATACATTCATTCTTATTTATTATTTTAAATTTAAATTTCTGTATATTTACGAACTCGTCACCTGCTAAGGTGATTGGCCACCAAGTATGGAGGAATATAGAATTGAAGGGCATTGAATTTGGAGGACCCGAAAAAATCCCTGCTCGAGTTCCCTTGGTCCACCACAAATTCCACTTGCCGGGCTCGAACCTAAGTCTTAGAAGGAATGGCGTGTACGGTGAATATTAGGCCACAATCAACCGTTTTCCTCATTGTATTATTGGTTAATAATATAATCAATTCAATCTCTCGCTATTTCTTTGTTTTATCCCGATCATTAGGCTCCCCATTTTCTCTTAATATTTCCACATGAAAAAAACGTTCAAAGACTTCTCAGTTTTGCTGTCTTTAAAATGGTTTATAATTGAACAATGCGAAAGGGGACAGAATCAAAATGTTTCCTTTATTATAGTAATATTAAAAGTAACAAAGAGTCGAGGAGACTCAATTTCTTCAAATATAAAAATATTACGCACAATTGCTTCTCTGCAAAGAATTGACCCTTTGCTCGATGTTATTGGTTGAAAGCTGCATTTCAGTATCGTGAATAGTTCAGATGATATTAGGATGTCCGTACGTTAAGTGCAGGGGCTCCAGACCCAGAACGTCAAATGACATAAAAGGTGTCATAAGAATTCGAATGAGCTTACTTGCACTGAAGAAAAACTACCATTCGTCCCCATTTATGTTTGGTGTACTAATTGTGCTATGGTGTATGGTGCACAATCGTTTTTAAAGAAATGACTAATGGGGTTATGTCCATTAGCATTTTCGCTGCCATACTTAGAGGCGTAGTTGGTGAGAAACCACCTAAATTTGAGTTTGGGACAGTGTTTTGTGAAGTACTCAGTTTTTGTTGTAAGCACTCATTTTTAATCGAAGTATTAACGGCAAACATTGAAAGGATTAGACCTTGTTGTGATACAGATTGTTTCGAAGGAAGGCGGTAAAATATTATTTTTCGTCTAGAAACGCTTCAATTTTATAACAAAAAAAACACGAAAATCTTATTTCAATGACTGATTATTTTGATCGGTCATAACCTCAAGTGAAGAAACACTAAAAGTGAAGAAACCTAAAACTATTTACCTATTTTTGTAATAATCCCCAACCCTACTCTTTGCGTGATCATGGACTCGTGTTGCAATAGGCAGACGCCCAACTTCC
This sequence comes from Gryllus bimaculatus, assembly GCA_017312745.1. NCBI lineage: Eukaryota > Metazoa > Arthropoda > Insecta > Orthoptera > Gryllidae > Gryllus > Gryllus bimaculatus. The sequence continues at coordinate 79,241 of BOPP01000197.1, read as the reverse complement.
ACCTCACAAGAATTTGATTCACATCCCTGTCGATCGATGCTGAATATGCGGTGGGACAAAGCGTGTTCTCGGCAAGTTTTCTAGGGGTTTTCGCGTTTCTTCTGCCTTTCAATCTCCCATTCCTTCATGATCATTCAAATTACATATCGACATGCATCTTATCCAACAAAACCGTTCATCTAAGGAATATCCGAAAAGTTGAAGAACTGAGGATCATAATAAAGAAAACCAGTAAATCCGTGCAAACGAGCGTCAACGAGTTACAGATCGACACAAATAATATACTCGTATTATCTGTGTTCGTGAGAACATTCTTTGTAAATCATTGTTTTAAAGTGAAAATAGTTTCGTATTGTAACCCAACTTTGCAAGTTTCTAACAACCAGTCTTCCGAAGTGGGGCCACTCTCATAAGATGTAGCTGAATGTCCAAAAAGTATTTTTTGTAGATCACGACCCACAAAAATATGTTTTTCCTAAACGGAACACGAAAAAGATGTTTTAAGGGCCTGTAACGCATATAATGTTTGGAACTTCAAGGGCATGTACGAGGTGACCAAGTTCATCATTCTTTGACAAGGATGTGGTTAATAATGTAATTCAAAACGAAGATAGTTACGGGTTATGGTTGCAATGGTAAGCAACTCACTATGCACTGGTATTCGGTAGGTTCTTAACCTGCCAAAGGATTCGCATTTCCACAAGTGAGTTGCAACATCGTTATATAAATTTTCCATTTCCATAAATCCAGTGAAAAATGCATCTGTGAGCTGTTTTATCAAAAGTGCGATTGATATCATCTAGAACTGTTCGAAAAATTAAAAAATTACTAGCGTATTCAGTAGAGTCTCAACAACCCTCTTGGGCGAATCTTCGTTCTTTAATTAATAATAAAATGCATCATCACGCTCATTGGCAAAACGTGATCGTCTTCGACCCCCGTACACACCGAAGACGTTTGTACCATTTCTCCTGAGCCGCTCCGTTGCTGGTTGCAGGCGCCGGGCCCGCTGTCCGTGGGAGTGCCCGTGATGGTGCAGGCGCCGCCCTTCCCGCCCGCGCCGGGGCACGAACCCCTGCCGCTGGCGCCGCGCGCGGAGCCCTGCCCCGGCCGCGCCGCCGCCGCCCTGCTGCCCCCCGAGCACCCGCAGCCCCTGCCGGTGGCCGACGACGAGCGCGTGCTGGCGCTGCTGCCGCCCGGCGCCCGCGCCTCGCCCGCACTCGCCCAGGTCAGCGCCCCCGCCCACGCACACGCCCACGCCCACGCCCCCCGGCTCCCTCCAACGGGGTAACGACACCCGTTGGGGTCACTTTAAGCACAATGAAAGCTTACAGGGCGTCGACTGATGACACTCCCGTTCCTCTGACTGGAGGGTCCTACGGTTCTAGTATCGACGGTGTGGTAAGACAACTAGCAAGACAACTAGGTCGACTTCAGCAGCTGTCTGGGGGAGAATTCTAGCGGCCGGCTGCTCTGATCGGTAGTTTTTCGCGGTTTCTTTGAACAATACCAGGCGAATGCCGGAGCAGTACCGTAACGAACGGGCTACGGACCGCGCGCGATCTCTCCTTGCTCTTCCTTGTCCTATTCTCACCCCCTACTTACACTTTTTTAAAATTTCATGCATTGCACTACCGATATGCATTACATGCCGGCAGACCAATCGGGATCTTAGAGCTTTCCCCGACTGGGGCGGTGCCTCACTGGTCGGAGATACCTGGTTGGGGAAAACCGCAAGCCGATGGGTAGATCGGCGCCGGATCTCGTCATGCAGCTAAAGGAAGATCACTGTCACCTCTCGCGATAAAAAATATGCAGCTTTGTTTTTTCCTAACTGTTCGATTTTTTGATAATCTGAAGTTGTCGTTATAATTAGACTACGAGACAAAACTGTCCCCGAAGTAGAAAATTGGAAATAATTTTTTGTGCAATTGTTCCAATTTATAGACATGTAATAAACATCTAAGTGTATTAGTTTGTTAATTTGTATGTTAAATACATAAACGATAAAAGAAATCAACATTAAAGAAATGTAAATTATAAAGTATTTCAAAAATAAGAATTGAAATCTTTGTACTTGCTTCAATGAGTATGTTAAACGTATTCCCTTTAAGGTCAGAAAAATAACTAATATTATTTACATCTTTTCCGTTCTATGTTTAAATAATAAACTGAATATATCTTATTACGAGCAATATTGTAATTACAGTAATGTATAATGAAGTGATACTTTTTTGGACTTAAAGTATCTCAAACACTATTAATGGGTAGAATGTAGATGGTCATTAGTGAATCAAGTGACTAACCATTACCAATATTTTGCAATTTTTATAAGGGCTAAAATGGGCCTGGATCGCCAGTTGGTAGAATAGAAACAGCCGAAAGATAAATCAAATTTTATAAAAATAAAAGATGTAAGGTTTCGGTAAGATGATCGTTTATTTCCTCGTGATGAGAATGACAAAGTTATGCATACGATATTTGTTTCTGATTGGTAGACATCTTGGGCACTGGTGTTTGGCAGGTACACGTTGTGATGGAGTCAAAGAGAATTGTGGTTGGCTCTTCATCCCCCAGGCTTCAGCATCTCCCCCACCCTGATGCAGTTCAGAATCAATTCCAACAATAAACCAAATGGCCTAAATAATCTGCAATTTCTATTGCCCGCGCAACTTTTCTTTATCGGTTCTCCCTCTCGGTATAATAAAGGTAAAAAAATGCAGGAAGCACTAATGACAGCATTCCAATACATCTTCATTTGGGTGAAAGATAAGCAATTTTCTGTTGAAGAAGATAACTCCTGTTCGTTTTTTGAAAGTATGTACAGAAACGGCTTAGGCAAGTTTAGGTCCTTCACAGGAAACATCTCGAACTTTCGAGAAAGATCGGAAAGCTTGTAATAACGAGGAAGCAAAATTATTGAGAAACTTGCGAAGGCATGCAAGTTGAAAAAATAACAAGAATATGATGCATCCTCTAAATGTTTTGGCTCGGGCTTCTGCTTACACTAGAGCAAGTTTCGACGATCTTGACGATACTTGCTGTACTTGACGTCTATACTTTACTATACTTGCTGAGCAGGTAGATTAAAAGACAATAAACCTTTAAATTCCCCAGGCACACCCGGAAAAAAGTTAACATCCAAGGAGACTAATTAATCACACCCTATGCAACTATATTTTCTTCATATTTTTACCAACTCTCCACTGATCTTCCAGTGAAAAGTTGAATTATAGTATTTTAAAAAGTTTGTTTTTTTGGTTCCTTTTTAGGGTGAGCCAATTGTTAATAAGGAATTTATTACAACAAAAATCCGGTCAAGTCAGGCAAATGAGTCAGTATACTTCCCAGACCTAGACATTAACCGGTCTCGCATTGCTTTGAAATGCAAGTCTAAGAAGAGTTGTTTATTTTGTAGCCAAGACAGAATAGTTTTCTCTATAAATAGGCTGCCTTGTACCCAATTTTATATTTTTATTTATAAAAAATAATCTCAAGGGACCAGTACTTTTTCACCCATTATAGAATGAAATATTTTAGTATTTATGTTTGCCAGGCACGCGGTTTCTATTCGCATTGGACAGACTTCCGTATTATGCATGTTCCACATTTAGCTAGTTTCTCTCTACTCTCTCCTAAACATATTCCTTTACTTAAATTAAAAACTAAGATTTTTGGGTGGTGTCAATTTTCTTTCGCACCGACTATACGTGGAATTGTTTCAACATTGTGACTCAGGCCATTCGACTTAACCTTCAGAAAGATGGCGCACTTTCGTAACAGGACACCTCAATTCAAGTAATTGGAAATTCAGTTCGGTAACTTGTCAGAGTACAATTCCATATCCTTGCAAGCCTTTCAGAATAATTAGTGACTGCATGCACTCTCAGATTTCTTCACAATTACACTAAATGAAATTGCCTTAGGGCAAATTTCCCTCACGCGATGTTTTTATTAAGTTCCAATAAAACCTTTGCAAAAGAAAACGTATGATGAAATCAGAACAAAGAGGCTGATTGATAATACATAAGCTGATTCTATACGAAAATAAACATTATCTACTGAAGGAGACATATATTCTAAAAAATTAGAATACAATTTATCACAAACATTTGATGATAATAACCAGGTTTCGGTTTCTGGTGACCTAAAAATTCTTTGAAAATGACCAATAAAATGGGTTAAAAAGTAAGTAAACAATGACGTCCAAAACACAAAAATTACTTGGAAATGGCCTCATTTTTTTAAATACTTAAAAATTTGTATTAAACTGTTTACTTATTCAATGAATTTTACAATTTTAAATAAAATTTATTTATATAAAATTAGGTTTAACGAAGTATTTTAGGAGGAAATGTAATCTTTAGCTCCGATTTCTCTGCCATCAGTTTCGAAAGGTCGAGGAAGTTACCGAAGATCCGTGAAATTTTCAGAGTTCGAAAAACAGAGCCCACTGCAGTAGTGGATTTCGTCATGAACTGACACAATAAAATGTGTTTTAGTGAGTCATTGTAAATATTCAGGAAGAAGTCATTAACAAAAGCCCGAAAAGGAAACATGATGCATAAAAATGATATAAATAACGGGGAAAATCCAGAAATTACTTTAAAAATGACTTGAAAATTGAAATGACTTGAAACAACTTGAAAAAACTTGAAATCCAGAAATGACTTTAAAACTGGCAAATAATTAAAAAAAAAAGACCCAATAATTATACAGTTCTATCACTTATACGTCGTGATAAACATTGATTTACAAGTTAGTTACGTCTAGAACGCACCAATCAAAAGATGACGTGTCATCAGAATCCGTGCCCTGATAATCACATTTTGGGTAATACTTGTACTTACAAAATATCTTGGTTTAATTATCAAAAATTGCATATACCGAGAAACAACAAATTATCAATCTACTTTTCTAAAGTTAAAATACTCATAAAATAATCTAATAAATAATAATAGATTAGACCATTTTTAATAAATCAGACCATTTTTCATAATACGTATATTTACTTCAATAATGTATACCAATACTTTCTTTAAATATCATCCATTCTATGCCCCGCTAATGCGCTTTCTTTATATTTTTAAAATTTTTATTAATATTTTTCCCCGACGAAAAGCTAAGAAAAGGAGTTTCATTCAATTATTTTCTCCGTTTTCTCTCAAAGCACCTTCCCTTTCTGTGATTTGTCTGCAGGACAGCTTTAGTAATGGCGCTCGTGCGAGAGAACTGGGTTGCTCCCTTCCGCACGGAAGTAGGTTATCACAACTTGGAAAGAGATAAGCGTAATGGACTCCGCAGATAGGGTAGCTGTGCACCCTCATGAGAGGCGCCAGGTTTAGTGCCCGGCGCACCGCACCTATTTCTCACATACTACTTAATAGCGTGCCTCTTGGATGTGGTGTAGCAGAGACGACAATAAATGTGGTGCATTATATATATATATATATATATATATATATATATATATATATATATATTACTACAGTTTCTTAGAATGAGACAAAATACTATATGAAAAACATTCATTAAAGAATATTTATAACCGGGGTCGACGGATCCCCGATCTTTAGTGGTTCGAAACTTTTTGATGGTCACAAGAAAAATCTAGACTTTTCAAAGAGCCATTTACAAAGTCATTACATACAAAAATTACACTAAAGGTGGCAAATATGTATCAATTTTACATCAATGAAATTACTTTTTTTCATTTATTTACAAGTAAACATCCTTAAATTTTAAAATGTTTATATTTAATAACTATTTATGATTCAGTTATATTTTGATAATCTTTTAAATTTTCTTATTTAATAAGGTAGATATGATATTAAAAAGTGTAATTTTCCCTTAATCCACTGTAAAAAAATAATGTTTATATATTTTGATTAATAAGTTCATATTATTGGCCCGCAGGTATTTGTTTTTTAATTCAATGGTTTGTGATGTCCGAAATATTGATGGTTTCTGATTTAAAGATCATATTATTACGCACCAAGAGATGAATATTAATGACCTAAAACATCGCCAGAAATTATCAATATAATGCTCTTAAAGTGTTTTTTAAATGCTTTAAAAGTAAAGAAAAATCACGTAAAAAATGTGATCAAAATCAGTTCGTATGTACAACTCAAACTTTTGGGTGTGTTACTGATGTAATCAAGGCTTCTTCTTTAGTTCATGCGAATTCAGTTTGCTAACTTTCCGTTGGGGGAGTTCTTTACCACGAAATCTGCCTTTAGTTATTCCGAAATCGGCGGAACCGACATTGGTTCTGATAGGCGTCACAGGAACCTTCGATTACGTACAACGGCTGACATAACAATTTCTGAGCGAAGCAATCGAATAAGCTACAAAGGAATTTTGTGTAGGGCAGCTGTGTGGGCGGTGCGCGAAGACAGTGGCCGTGTGCCGCAGGCGCTGGGCGGCGCGGAGGCGGCTGGGGCGGGGGGCGGAGGCGGCCGTGTGGGCGGGCAGGGCGGGGGCGCGGGAGGCGGCCGTGTGGCGAGCGGGGCGGAGGCGCGGAGGCGGCTGTGTGGGCGGGCGGGGTGGGGGCCGCGGGAGGCGTCCCTGTGTGGGCGGCGGGGCGGGGGCGGCGGTGGCGGCCGTGTGGGCGCGGGCGGGGCGCGGAGGGCGGCCGTGTGGGCGGCGGGGCGGTGGCGCGGAGGCGGCCGTGTGGGCGGCGGGGCGGGGTCGCGAAGGCCGGCTGTGATGGGCGGCGGGGCGGGGGCCGCGGAGGCGGCCGTGTGGGCGGCAGGGCGGGGTCGCGGAGGCGGCCGTGTGGGCGGCGGGGCGGGGGGCGCGGAGGCGGCTGTGTGGGCGGCGGGGCGGGGTCGCGGAGGCGGGGCTGTGTGGGCGGCGGGGCGGGGGGCGGGGCGCGAGGCGGCTCTGTGGGCGGCGGGGCGGGGGCGCGGAGGCGGCCCGTGTGGGGCGGGGCGTGGGCGCAAAGAGAGTGCCGTGTGCCGCAGGCGCTGGGCGGCGTGGGGTGGCTGTGTGGGCGGCGGGGCGGGGTCGCGGAGGGGGCTGTGTGGGCGCGCGGGGCGGGGCGCAAAAGACAGTGGCCGTGTGCCGCAGGCGAGCTGGGCGGCGCGGAGGCGGCTGTGTTGGGCGGCGGGCGGGTCTGGAAGGCGGCCGTGTGGGGCGGCGGGCGGGGCGCACAGACAGTGGCCGTGTGCCGCGCGCTGGCGGCGCGGAGGCGGCTGTGTGGACGGCGGGGCGGAGTCGCGGAGGCGGCTGTTTGTGGGCGGCGGGGCGGGGGCGCGGAGGCGGCTTGTGGTGTGCGGGCGGGGCGGGGCGCAAAGACAGTGGCCGTGTGCCGCAGGCGCTGGCGGCGCGGAGGCGGCTGTGTGGGCGGGCGGGGCGGGTCCGCGGAGGCGGCCTTGTGTGGGCGGCGGGGCGGGGTCGCGGAGGCGGCTGTGGTGGCGGCGGGGCGGGGCGCAAAGACAGTGGGCCGTGTGCCGCAGGCGCTGGGGGCGCGGAGGCGGCCGTGTGGGCGGCGGGGCGGGGTCGCGGAGGCGGTTGTGTGGGCGGCGGGGCGGGGCGCGAGGCGGCGTGGGGCGGAGGGGGCGGGGCGCTGAGGCGTGCGTGTGGGCGGCGGGGCGGGGGCGCAGACGGCGGCTGTGTGGCGGCGGGGCGGGGTTCGCGGAGGCGGCTGTTGTGGGCGGCGGGGTCGGCGGGCGCGGAGCGCGGCTTGTGTGGGCGGCGGGGCGGGGGCGCGAGGCGGCCGTGTGGGGCGGCGGGGGGTTGGGCGCGGAGGCGGCGCGTGTGGGGCGCGGGGCGGGGGCGCGGAGCGGCCGTGTGGGCGCGGGGGCGGGCGCGGAGGGGCGTGTTGGGCGGCGGGGCGGGGAGCGGGAGGCGGACTGTGTGGGCGGCGGGGCGGGGTTCCGCGGAGGCGGCTGTGTGGGCGGCGGGGCGGGGGCGCGGAGGCGGCCGTGTGGGCGGGGGGCGGGGGCGTCGGAGGCGGCCGTGTGGGCGGCCGGGGCGGGGCGCGAGGCGGCGTGTGGGCGGCGGGGCGGGGCGCAAGACTGTGGCCGTGTGCCGCAGGCGCCTGAGCGGGCGCGGAGGCGGCTGTGTGGGCGGCGGGGCGGGGGCGCGAGGCGGCTGTGTGGGAGCGGCCTGTGTGGGCGGCGGGGCGGGGTCCGTTGAGGCGGCTGTGTGGGCTGCGGGGCAGGGGCCGAGGGCGGCCGTGTGGGCGCGGGGCGGGGCGCGAGGCGGCTGTGTGGGGGCGGGGGCGGGGTCGCGGAGGCGGCTGTGTGGGCGGCGGGGCGGGGGCGCGAGGCGGCCCGTGTGGGCGGCGGGGCGGGGGCGCGGAAGGCGCCGTGTGAGCGCGGGGGGGGGCGCGGAGCGCGGCTGTGTGGGCGGCGGGGCGGGGGCGCGAAGGCGCTGTGTGGGAGGCGGCTGTGTGGGCGGCGGGGCGGGGTCGTTGAGGCGCTGTTGTGGGCTGCGGGGCGCGGGCGCGGGAGGCGGCTGTGTGGGCGGCGGGCGGGGTCGCGGAGGCGGCTGTGTGGGCGCGGGGCGGGGGCGCGGAGGCGGCCGTGTGGGCGGCGGGGGCGGGTCGCGGAGGCGGCCGTGTGGGCGGCGGGGCGGGGGGCGCCGGAGGCGGCTGTGGTGGGCGGCGGGGCGGGGGCGCCGCGGGGCGGCTCGTGTGGGCGGCGGGGCGGGGTTCGCGGAAGGCGGCTGTGTGGGCGGCCGGGCGGGGGGCGGGAGGCGGCGTGTGGGCGGCGGGGGGGGGCGCAAAGGCAGTTGGCCGTGTGCCGCAGGCCGCTGGGCGGCGCGGTGGCGGCTGTGTGGGCGGCGGGGCGGGGGACGCGGAGCGGCTGTGTGGGCGGCGGGGGCGGGGGCGCGGAGGCGGCTTGTGTGGGCGGCGGGGCCGGGGTCGCGGAGACGGCCGTGTGGGCGGCGGGCGGTGTCGAGAGGCGGCTGTGTGGGCGGCGGGGCGGGGCGCGGAGGCCGGCCGTGTGGGCGGCGGGGCGGGGTTGCGAGGATGCGGCTGTGTGGGCGGCGGGGCGGGGCGCGAGGCGGCCGTGTGGGCGGGGCGGGGCGGGGTCGCGGAGGCGGCTGTGTGGGGCGGGGCGGGGGCGCGGAGGCGGATTGTTGGGCGGCGGGCAGGGGCGCGGAGGCGGCCGTGTGGGCGGCGGGGGCGGGGCGCAAGGCAGTGGCGCGTGGCCGCAGGCGCTGGGACGGCGCGGAGGCCGGCCTGTGGTGGGGCGGCGGGGCGGGGTCGCGGAGGCGGCTGTGTGGGCGGCGGGGCACGGGTCGCGGAAGGCGGCTGTGTGGCGGCGGGCGGGGCGCAAGGCAGTGGCCGTGTGCCCGCAGGCGCTGGGCGGGCCGGAGGCGGCTGTGTGGGGCGGCGGGCAGGGGGCGCGGAGGTGGCGTGTGGGCGGCGGGGCGGGGCGCAAAAGAGCAGTGCCAGTGTGCGCAGGCGCTGGGCGGCGCGGAGGCGGCCTGTGTGGGCAGCGGGGCGGGGGCGCGGAGGCGGCTGTGTGGGCGGCGGGCGGGGGCGCGGAGGCGGCTGTGTGGGAGGCGGGGCGGGGTCGCGTGAGGCCGGCTGTGTGGGCGGCGGGGCCAGGGCGCGGAGGCGGCGTGTGGGCGGCGGGCGGGGGCGCGGAGGCGGCTGTTTGGGACGGGGGGCGGGGCTGCGGAGGCGGCTGTGGTGGGCGGCGGGCGGGGGGCGCGGAGGTCGGCCGTGTGGGCGGCGGGGCGGGGGGCGCGGAGAGCGGCTGTGTGGGCGGCGGGGCGGGGCGCAAAGGCGTGGCCGTGTGCGCAGGCGCGTGGGCGGCGCGGAGGCGGGCTGTGTGGACGGCGGGCGGCTGCGGCTGCCGGCGTGCCGGGGAGGGCGCGGGGCGCTGTGGCGCCGCTGGGCGCCAGCGGCCGCGTCTTTTCGCGCCAGAGGCCGAGCGCCGCCTGCCCGACCTGCGCGGCCGCCGCCTGCGCGCCGCCACCTTCTGCTGCCCGCCCTTCTCCTTCGGCGCCTCGCGCGGCGGCACTGCGCGCTGCGGACGCGGCCCCCTGCACGCGCAGGCGCAGGCGCCGGGTGAGCGGGCCTCCGACACTCTTCTATATTGCGAGGGTTCGGGCAACTATCGCCACAGTGCCTATTTTTTGTGTGTATGTATGTGTATGTGTGTGTATGTATGTGTATGTGTGTGTATGTATGTATATGTGTGTATGTATGTGTATGTGTGTGTATGTATGTATATGTGTATGTATGTATATGTGTGTGTATGTATATGTGTGTGTATGTATATGTGTGTGTATGTATGTATATGTGTGTATGTATGTATATGTGTGTATGTATGTATATGTGTGTATGTATGTATATGTGTGTGTATAATGTGCACATGAAAGAGAATATGAACTAAGTGTATGGGCATTCAAAGACACACCAAAATTGTGTTTCTATTTGAATTGATAGTACGTTTCATGCTTCAGAGCATTTTAGCATATACAAGTTCACAAAAGTATTATTGCTTTCTGTCTTTCATCTTCTCGGTTCTCAAATATGGAGCGACTTCCCTTTTCATAAATTGGTTTTATCACAGCAACGGATTATGAGGGATTTTCTGACTGCCAGCACATGTTAAGGAGTCTTAAAAATATTGTTTACATTTTTCCTGAAGCACATTTCAGTTCATTATTTAAACCATTTGTTACTATTGCTTTCTTATTTTTCAGTGTTTTGAAAATCATTTTAAGCTGATCCAATTCCACTAGTTCCTACATATACAATACTAATATTTAATTCCACATATTTAACTCAAATATTTTATTCCCTACTCTATTTATATTAGTCCTTTTTCATCTTTATTTACATGTTGAATAACCTTTTAAGTCATTATGTCTTTCATGTGCATTTTCTTCGATTTTGAAAATGACATTATTCCAACTCTCTTTTTGAGCTTGTCTTCTTAATTATTTTGCTCGGGAATATTTTTCTCTACTCTCTCTGTGTATTTTCGCAGTTCATTGTTGCATTCATTTTTAATATTCTCGTGTTTTCATTTACTGCTTCTTTAATATCTTGATTCCATTTCCATAATTGTTTTTTCTTCTTCAAACGTTTTTTGCTTTACAGCATTTTTAGCTGTTTCATGAAGTATGTTTTTTTTTTATATTTTCTTAGTCAGTTTCCAGTTCTTCACTTTGATGAGAGTGACTGTTTTTTGTCCACTCGTTTCTGGTAGAATAATATGGTCGTATAGATTTCTGTTCTAAAGGATATACTTCATAAACTACTTTCTTTTGAACTTTTGTACAAAATTAACATACAGCATGAATAGAGCGTTTTTTTCTGTTTTCCTTTCACCAGTAACCCTGAACAGGTGGGAATTTATTTATGTGGTGCGAATAAATGAACTACAGCTGTTTAGACTTAGTCAATATGGGCAGAGTCTATCCTAAACACAGTATACCATATCTATCTTGTGTATTATTCTATAACTGTTTTATAAAGCCCCTTTTGGTCTGTGTTAATTATACACTACGCTTTGAAATTTATTTGGTTCAGAAAGTTCTTTTTCCGGTCCGGAGAACCGAGATCAGGCAGTTGTGCCGTAGCGATCTCGGACCGAAGGATCGCGGGTTCGAATCCCGCCTCGGGCATCGTTGTATGTGTTCGTCCTTTCATCCCCTACCATCATCATAGTGTTATCCTCATTGTTACCATACCGTTATACGCAATAGCGGTCGCTAATGGCCTAGAAGATGAAGAGACCTTAAATAACAACAAAAACAAAAAGTTCTTTTATTTATGCAGTTTTTCTCCTGTCTAACGCGCAAGGCGTGTCGGCCAGACGCAGCCGCGCCGGGGGCGCTGGAGGACGGCGCGGAGGACGGCGCGGGGCTGGACGGCGTGGAGATGCGGCTGTTCCTGGCGCTGGCGCGCCGCCTCAACTTCCGCTTCCGACTGGCGGAGCCAAGCGACGAGCACAAGTGGGGGAAGCTGCTGGCGAACGACTCGTGGTCGGGCGGCATCACGGGCGCGCTCGCCTCGCGCCGGGTCGACGTCGCCTTCTGCTACGTGTGGATGGTGCTGGGCGGCTGGCGCCACGTCGACCTCACGCGCCCCTGGACCAGGGTGAGCCTCCCACTCCCCGCCGCCGCCGCCGTGGGCGTGTTACACGGAAAGGCCGGAATTAATGTTACAGACAAGATGCACGTGATTGGAAATACCTTGCGGAGTTAAACATATGACAAACGCTACTGATCGTCACGCAACTCACTATGTACAGATATACGGCAGTTACGCGAAATCTGTGTCCGATCGTGACCCGCCGAACACTAGTACACGAATTTCCCAATAATCAGGGGCAAATGCCACACGTGTAACATGAAATTTCCCTCAACATATTCATCAGTTACATATAATCTCCTACCATATATTTATTGGAATAAGTTATGATTTTCGATTCCTCTACTGCCCAAAAATGCGACACTTTTATTCTGAAACAAAAGTACAGGACGCTCGGGAAGTGTCTCCGCTGTCACGTCCTCAACAGTGTACTTTTTTGCATGGAAATGGCAATATTGTGTAGCGTTTTGTCGTATCCCCCTGCTTTTGTTATTTACACCGTCTGGTCCAGCAGCGGGTTCGAGATGGTCTACAAGCAAGGAACTTCTGTAAGACTAGGTTTGTAGAGGGATATTGCCTTTCTCCGACCAACATGTTCATGACCCAAAATGTTTTCTCAAAAATTCGCTTGTTTGACTTCTAGGCAAATAGTGCTTGCGATGTGTTTTCATACTACAATTACCGTAATGTACACAAGTAATATATTTTTATTACCAGAGTTTTTCCCTTTTGTACTGATCTTCTTTGCAAGATGGCGCAACGTTTTCTCAGGAAATGCAAATTATTTGACATGCATCGTTACTCTTTCCAAAAGCAAAGGACTTCAGTGTCGAAGCAATCACTGAAGAGAGACGTTTTGAACGCTTTGTACTTTAGCTAAGATGAACCCGTTGCAATACATCGCACTTTGAACAGTATGGTCCTTAACCTAAGTTAAAATATAAAAAGATTACAAATTTGTACGATTTTTGATTTTCTGTCAAAGAGCATTTGTTCACTTCAGTCAGTGACGATGACGGTACTAACTTTCGCAACGAGCTTTAACTGCATTGCTTTTACAAATAATCTTTTCACACCAGACGTACCAGACCAGTCGATGTACCAGACCCAACATCCCAGACCCAAAGTCCCAGACCCATACCCTTAGAAGTGGAACTCCAAACGCCTGCACACTGAACAGTAATATCTATCACTTAAGATACGAGATCCAAAATGCTCTTCTTCAGTATATTACAGTATGTTAGATGTTCCATTGATTCATCCATCCATCCTCCCAATCTTCATCCAATCTTTAATTCTTCATCCTTCCTCTATCCTTCAACCATGCTCTCATCCTTCATCCATCCATACATTCATTTATTCATTCGTCCTCCCGACCAATGTTGGTGAATGCGTGCCCAGGTGTGCAACACATACCTGGCCCCGCGCCCGGTGCCGCTGGCGCCCGTGGCGGCCGTGGCGCTGCCGCTCAGCTGGCCCGTGTGGGCGGCGCTCACCGCCTCCCTCGCCGTCGTCTCCGCCGCCATCTGCACCTGTTTCAAAAGGAAAAGCATTGTAAGAAAGCGGGCGCGGGCGGCGGGGCGGCGGCGGGCGGGCGGGCGGGCGGGCGGGGCGCGGCGGGGGGCGAGGCGGGGCGTGCGTACCGTGCGGCGGAGTGGCTGGGCGTGCGGCGAAGGTGCAGCATGGCGGCGAGACGACGGCGAGGGAGCGCGTGCAGCGCCGCCCACACGGGCCAAGCTGAACGGCAAGCGCCCACGCCGCCACGGGCCGCCAGCGGCCACCGGGCGCCGGGGCCAGGTATGTGCTTGCACACCTGGGCACGCATTCACCAACATAGGTCGGAGAAGGACGAATGAAATAAATGAATGTATGGATGGATGAAGGATGAGCAGCATGCGTTGAAGGATAGAGAAGGATGAAGAATTTAAAGATTGGCATGAAGATTGGGAGGAATGGATGATGAAATCAATGGAACATCTAACATTACTGTAATTATACTTGAAGAAGAGCATTTGGATCTCGTATCTTAAGTGAATAGATATTACTGTCGTTGTGCAGTGCGTTTGGAGTTCCACTTCTAGGGGTATGGGTCTCTGGGACTTGGGTCGGGATGGTGCGGTCTGGTACATCGACTGGTCTGGCTACGTCTGCGTGTGAAAAGATTATTTGTAAAAGCAATGCGAGTTAAAGCTCCGTGGCGAAAGTTAGTACCGTCATCAGTCCACTGACTGAAGTGAACAATGCTCTGTGACAGAAAAATCAAAAATCGTACCAAATTTGTAACTCTTTTATTTTTATATTTTTAACTTAAGGTTAAGGACCATACTGTTCAAAGTGCGATGTAAATTGCAACGGGTTCATCTTAGCAAAGTACAAAGCGTTCAAAACGTCTCTCTTCAGTGATGTGCTTCGCACACTGAAAGGTCCTTTTGCTTTTGGAAAGAGTAACGATAGCCATGTCAAATAATTTGCATTTCCTGAGAAAACGTTGCGCCATCTTGCAAAGAAGATCAGTACAAAAGGGAAAAAACTCTGGTAATTAAAAAATATTACTTGTGTAACATTAACGGTAATTTTTAGTATGAAATAACACATCGCAAAGCACTATTTGCCTAGAATGTCAAAACAACGCGAATTTTGAGAAAAAACATTTTGGGTCATGAACATGTTTGGTCCGGAGAAAGGCAATATCCCTCTACAAACCTAGTCTTACAGAAGTTCCTTGCTTGTAGACCATCTCGAACCCGCCCACTGCTGGACCAGACGGTGTAAATAACAAAAGCAGGGCGGGGATACGACAATAAACGCTACACCAATATTGCCATATCCATGCAAAAAAGTACACGTTGATTGACTGACAGCGGAGACACTTCCGAGCGTCCTGTACTTTTGTCCTTCAGAATAAAGTTTGTCGCATTTGTGGCAGTAGAGGAAATCGAAAATCATAACTTATCTCCAATAAAATATGTAGGAAGATTATATGTAACTGCATGAATATGTTAGGGAAATTTTCATGTTACACGTGTGGCATTTGCCCCTGATATGGGAAAATTCGTGTACTAGTGTTTCGGCGCGGGTCACCGAATAACGCGACACAGATTTCGCGAACTGCCGTATATCTGACATAGTGAGTTGCGTACGATCAGTAGCCGTTTGTCATTATGTTTAACTCCGCAAGGTTATTTCCAATCACAGTGCATCTTGTCTGTAACATTAAATCCGCCTCGTGTAACACGCCACGGCGGCGGCGGCCGGGGATGAGGAGCTCACCACTGGTCCAGGGCGCTGTGATGTCGACCGTGGCGCAGCCCCAGCACATCCACACCGTAGCAGAAGGCGACGTCGACCCGGCGCGAGCAGCGCGCCCGTGATGCCGCCGACCACGAGTCGTTCGCCAGCAGCTTCCCCCCACTTGTGCTCGTCGCTTGGCTCCCGCCAGTCGGAAGCGGAAGTTTGAGCGGCGCGCCAAGCGCCAGAACGCCGCATCTCCACGCCGTCCAGCCCCCGCGCCTTCCTCCGCGCCGTCCTCCAGCGCCCCCGGCGCGGCTTGCGTCTGGCCGACACGCCTTGCGCGTTAGACAGGAGAAAAACTGCATAAATAAAGAAACTTTTTGTTTTTGTTGTTATTTAAGGTCTCTTCATCTTCTAGGCATTAGCGACCGCTATTGCGTATAACGTATTGTAACAATGAGGAAACACTATGATGATGGTAGGGGATGAAAGGACGAACAATACAAACGATGCCCGAGGCGGGATTCGAACCCGCGCATTCCTTCGGTCCGAGATCGCTACGGCACAACTGCCTGATCTCGGTTCTCCGCGCCGAAAAAGAACTTTCGAACCAAATAAATTTCAAAAGCGTAGTGTGATAATTAAACAGACCAAAAGGGCTTTATTAAACAGTTATAGAATAATTACACAAGATAGATATGTATACTGTGTTAGGATAGGACTCTGCCCATATGACTAAGTCTAAACAGCTGTAGTCATTTATTCGCACCACATAAATAAATCCCACCTGTTCAGGCGTTACTGCGTGAAAGGAAAACAGAAAAAAACGCGTCTATTCATGCTGGTATGTTAATTTTGTACAAAAGTTCAAAAAAAGTAGTTTATGAAGTATAGCCTTTTTAGAACAGAAATCTTTACGACATAATTATTTCTACCAGAAACGAGTGGACAAAAAACAGTCACTCTCATTCAAAGTGAAGAACTGGAAACTGACTAAGAAAAATATAAAAAAAAAACATACTTCATGAAACAGCTAAAAAATGCTGTAAAGCAAAAAACGTTTAAGAAGAAAAAACAATTATGGAAATGGAATCAAGATATTAAAGAAGCAGAAATGAAAACACGAGAATATTAAAAATGAAGTTGCCAACAATTGAACTGCGAAAAATACACAGAGAGAGTAGAGAAAAAATTATTTCCCGAGGCCAAAATAATAGAAGAACAAGCTCAAAGAGAGTTGGAATAAAATGTCATTTCAAAATCGAAGGAAATGCACATGAAAGACATAATGACTTAAAAAGGTTATTCAACATGTAAATAAGATGAAAAAGGAAACTAATATAAATAGAGGTAGGGAAAAAATATTGAGTTAAATATGTGGAATTAAATATTAGTATTGTATATGTAGGAACTAGTGAATTGGATCAGCTTAAAATGATTTCAAAACACTGAAAAATTAAGAAAGGCAATATAACAAAAAATGGGTTTAAATATATGAAACTGAAATGTGCTTCAGAAAAATGTAACAATATTTTTAAGGACTCCTTAACATGTGCTGGCAGTCAGAAAATCCCTCATAATCCGTTGCTTGTGATAAAACCAATTATGAAAAGGGAAGCGCTCCATATTTGAGAACGAGAAGATTGAAAGAACAGAAAGCAGATAAATACTTTTTGTGAAAACTTGATATATGCTAAAATGCCTCCTGAAGCATGAAACGTACTATCAATTCAAATAAAAACACAATTTTGGTGTGTCTTTGAATGCCCATACACTAGTTCATATTCTTCTTTCATGTGCACATTATACACCACACATATACAACTACACACATATACATACATAACACACATTATACATACATACACACAATACAGACATACCAATTACAACAAACATAACATACATACACACATATACATACATACACACATATACATAACATACACACATATACATACATACCACACACATATACATACATACACACACATATACATACCATACACACACATATACTACATACACACACAATAATTACACACACATTATACATACACCCACACATATACATACATTACACATATACATACATTACACACACATACAACATACATACACACATATACATACATACACACACATACACATACATACACACAACATACACATACATACACACAAAAAATACGGCACTTGTGGCTGATAGTGCCGAACCTCGCAATATAGAAGAGTGTCGGAGGCCCGCTCACCCGGCGCCTGGCCTGCGCGTGCAGGGCCCGCGTCCGCAGCGCGCAGTGCCGCCGCGCGAGGCGCCGAAGGAGAAGGCGGGCATCAGAAGGGTGGCGGCGCGCAGGCGGCGGCCGCGCAGGTCGGCGCAGGCGGGCGCTCGGCCTCTGGCGCGAAAAGACGCGGCCGCTGGCGCCCAGCGGCGCCACAGCGCCCCGCGCCCTCCCCGGCACGCCGGCAGCCGCAGCCGCCCGCCGTCCACACAGCCCGCCTCCGCGCCGCCCACGCGCCTGCGCACACGGCCACGCCTTTGCGCCCCGCCCCGCCGCCCACACAGCCGCTCTCCGCGCCCCCCGCCCCGCCGCCCACACGGCCGACCTCCGCGCCCCCCGCCCGCCGCCCACCACAGCCGCCTCCGCAGCCCCGCCCCCCGTCCCAAACAGCCGCCTCCGCGCCCCCGCCCGCCGCCCACACGCCGCCTCCGCGCCCTGGCCCCGCCGCCCACACAGCCGGCCTCACGCGACCCCGCCCCGCCTCCCACACAGCCGCCTCCGCGCCCCCGCCCGCCGCCCACACAGCCGCCTCCGCGCCCCCGCCCCGCTGCCCACACAGGCCGCCTCCGCGCCGCCCAGCGCCTGCGCACACTGGCACTGCTCTTTTGCGCCCCGCCCCGCCGCCCACACGCCACCTCCGCGCCCCCTGCCCGCCGCCCCACACAGCCGCCTCCGGCCCGCCCAGCGCCTGCGGGCACACGGCCACTGCCTTGCGCCCCGCCCGCCGCCACACAGCCGCCTTCCGCGACCCGTGCCCCGCCGCCCACACAGCCGCCTCCGCGACCCCGCCCCGCCGCCCCACCACAGGCCGGCCTCCGCGCCGTCCCAGCGCCTGCGGCCACGCGCCACTGCCTTGCGCCCCGCCCCCGCCGCCCACACGGCCGCCTCCGCGCCCCTGCCCGCCGCCCAACAATCCGCCTCCGCGCCCCCGCCCCGCCCCACACAGCCGCCTCCGCGACCCCGCCCCGCCCCGCCCACACGGCCGCCTCGCGCCCCGCCCCGCCGCCCACACAGCCGCATCCTCGCAACCCCGCCCCGCCGCCCACACGGCCGGCCTCCGCGCCCCGCCCCGCCGCCCACACAGCCGCCTCTCGACACCGCCCGCCGCCCACACGGCCGTCTCCGCGACCCCGGCCCCGCCGCCCACACAAGCCGCCTCCGCGCCCCCGCCCCCGCCGCCCACACAGCCGCTCCGCGTCCCCCGCCCCGCCGCCCACACAGCCGCCACCGCGCCGCCCAGCGGCCTGCGGCACACGGCCAACTGCCTTTGCGCCCCCCCCCGCCGCCCACACGCCGCCTCCCGCCCCCCGCCCGGCCGCCCACACAGCCGCCTTCCGCGAACCCCGCCCCGCCGCCCACACGAGCCGCCCCGCGGCGCCCCCGCCCCGCCGCCCACCACAGCCGCCTCCGGCGCCCCCCGCCCCGCCGCCCACACGGCCGCCTCCGCGACCCGCCCCCGCCGCCCACACGGCCGCCTCCGCGCCCCCGCCCCGCGCCCACACAGCCGCCTCCGCGACCCCGCCCGCCGCCCACACAGCCGCCTCCCGCGCCCGCGCCCCGCAGCCCACAACAGCGCCTCAACGACCCCGCCCCGCCGCCCACACAGCCGCCTCCCACACAGCGCCTTCGCGCCCCCGCCCCGCCGCCCACACAGCCGCGCTCCGCGCCCCCCCCCGCGCTCACACGGCGCCTTCCGCGCCCCCGCCCCGCCGCCCACACGGGCCGCCTCGCGCCCCCGCCCCGCCGCCCACACAGCCGCCTCCGCGACCCCGCCCCCGCCCCCACACAGCCGCCTCGCGCCCCGCCCCGCGCCCACACGGCCGCCCTCGGCCCCTGCCCCGCAGCCCACACAGCCGCCTCAACGGACCCCGCCCCGCCGCCCACACAGGCCGCTCCCACACAGCCGCCTCGCGCCCCCGCCCCGCCGCCCACACAGCCGCCTCCGCGCCCGCTCAGGCGCCTGCGGCACACGGCCACAGTCTTGCGCCCCGCCCCGCCGCCCACACGCCGCCTCGCGCCCCGCCCCGGCCGCCCACACGGCCGCCTCCGACGCCCCCGCCCCCCGCCCACACGGCCGCCTCCGCGCCCCCGCCCCGCCGCCCACACAGCCGCCTCCGCGGAACCCCGCCCCGCCGCCCACACAGTCCGCCTCCCGCTCCCCGCCCCGCCGCCCAACACGCCCCTCCGCGCCCGCCCCCGCGCCCACACGGCCGCTCCGCGCCCCCGCCCCGCGCCCCACACGCGCCGCCTCCGCGCCCAACCCCCCGCCGCCCCACACGGCCGCCTCGCGCCCCCGCCCCGCCGCCCACACAAGCCGCGCTCCGCGCCCGCCGACCCCGCCGCCCACAACAGCCGCCTCCGCGAACCCCGCCCCGCCGCCACACAGCCGCCGTCTGCGCCCCCGCCCCGCCGCCCACACGCACGCCTCAGCGCCCCGCCCCCTCCGCCCCACGCCGCCTCGCGCCCCGCCCCGCCGCCCACACAACCGCCTCCGCGACCCCGCCCCGCCGCCCACACGGCCGCCTCCGCGCCCCCAGCGCCTGCGGCACACGGCCCACTGTCTTTGCGCCCCGCCCCGCCGCCACCACAGCCGCCTCCGCGACCCCGCCCCGCCGCCCACACAAGGCCGCCTCCGCGGACCCGCCCCGCCCGCCCACACAGCCGCCTCCGCGCCGCCAGCGCCTGCGGCACACGGCCACTGTCTTTGCGCCCCGCCCCGCCCGCACACCACAAGCCGCCTCCGCGCCCCCGCCCCGCCGCCCACAAACAGCCGCCTCCGCGACTCCGCCCCGCCGTCCACACAGCCGCCTCCGCGCCGCCAGCGCGCGGCACACGGCCACTGTCTGTGCGCCCCGCCCGCCGCCCCACACGGCCGCCTTCCAGACCCGCCCGCCGCCCAACACAGCCGCCTCCGCGCCGCCCAGCTCGCCTGCGGCACACGGCCACTGTCTTTTGCGCCCCGCCCCGCGCGCCCACACAGCCCCCTCCGCGACCCCGCCCCGCCGCCCACACAGCCACCCCACGCCGCCCAGCGCCTGCGGCACACGGCACTCTCTTTGCGCCCACGCCCCGCCCCACACGGGCCGCCTCCGCGCCCCCGCCCCGCCGCCCACAGAGCCGCCTCGCGCCCCGCCCCCCGCCCCGCCGCCCACACAGCCCCGCCTCCGCGACCCCGCCCCGCCGCCCACACAGCCGCCTCCGCGCCCCCCGCCCCGCCGCCCACACGGCCGCCTCCGCGACCCCGCCCTGCCGCCCACACGGCCGCCTCCGCGGCCCCCGCCCCGCCGCCCATCACAGCCGGCCTTCGCGACCCCGCCCCGCCGCCCACACGGCCGCCTCCGCGCCACCGCCCCGCCGCCCACACGGCCGCCCTCCGCGCCCCGCCCGCGCCCACACGGCCGCCACCGCCGCCCCCGCCCCGCCGCCCACACAGGGACGCCTCCCGCGGCCCCCACCCCGCCCGCCCACACAGCCGCCTCCGCGCCTCCGCCCCGCTCGCCACACGGCCGCCTCCCGCGCCCCCGCCCTGCCCGCCCACACGGCCGCCTCCGCCCCCCGCCCCGCCGGCCAACACGCGCCTTCGCGCCCCCGCCCCGCCGCCCACACAGCCGCCTCCGCGACCCCGCCCCGCGCCACAACAGCGCCTCCCACACAGCCGCCTCCGCGGACCCGCCCCGCCGCCCACACAGCCGCCTCGCGCCCCGCCCCGCCGACCCACCACGGCCCCTCCGCGACCCCGCCCCGCCGCCCAAACGCCGCCTCGCGCCCCTGCCCCGCGCCCACCACAGCCGCCCTCCGCGCCCCCGCCCCGCGCCCACACCAGCCGCCTCGCGACCCCGCCCCCGCCGCCCTCACAGCCGCCTCCGGCGACCCCGCCCCCGCCGCCCAACCGGCCGCCTCCGCGCCCCTGCCCCGCCGCCCACAACAGCCGCCTCCGCGACCCCGCCCGCCGCCCACACAGCCGCCTCCGCGACCCCGCCCCGCCGCCCACACAGCCGCCTCCCACACAGCCGCCTCCGCCGACCCCGCCCCGCCGCCCACACAGCCGCCTCCGCGCCCCCGCCCCGCGCCCACACGGCCGCCTCCGCGCCCCCGCCGCCGCCCACACGGCCGCCTCCGCGCCCCGCCCCGCCCGCCCACACCAGCCGCTCCGCGACCCTGCCCGCCGCCCACACAGCGCCTCCGCGCCCCCGCCCCGCCGCCCCACACGGCCGCCTCCGCGCCCCCCGCCCCGCCGCCCACACGCGCCTCGCGACCCCCCGCTCCGCCCACACAGCCGCCTCCGCGACCCCCGCCCCGCCGCCCTCACAGCCGCCTCCCGCGCCCCTGCCCCGCCGCCCAACACAGCCGCCTCCGCGACCCGCCCCGCCGCCCACACGGCCACCTTCCGCGACCCTGCCCCGCCGCCCACACAGCCGCCTCCGCGCCCCCGCCCCCCGCCCACACGGCGCCTCCGCGCCCCCGCCCCCCGCCCACACAGCCGCCTCCGCGCACCCCCCCGGCCGCCCACACAGCCGCCTCCGCGCCCCCGCCCCGCCGCCCACCCACAGCCGCCTCCGCGCCCCTAGCCCCGCCGCCCACACAGCCGCCTCGCGACCCCGCCCCGCCGCCCACACGGCCACCTCCGCGCCCCTGCCCCGCCGCCCACACCCCCTCCGCGGCCCCCGCCCGCCGCCCCACACGCGCCTCCGCGCCCCCGCCCCGCCGCTCACACGGCCGCGCTCCGCGACCCCGCCCGCCCCCCACACAGCGCCTTCCGTGCCCCCGCCCCGCCGCCCACACGGCCGCCTCCGCGCCCCCGGCCCCGCCGGGCCCACACAGCCGCCTCCGCGACACCCCGCCCGCCGCCCACACGGCGCCCTCCGCGCTCCCCGCCCGCCGCCCACCACAGCCGCCTCCGCGACCCCGCCCCGCCGCCCACACAGCCGCTCCGCGGCCCCCCCCCGCCGCCCACACACCGCCTCCGCGCCCCCGCCCCGCCGCCCACAACAGCCGCTTTTCGCGCCCCCGCCCCCCGCCGCCCACACAGCGCCTCCGGCCCCCCCCGCCCCCCACACAGCCGCCTCCCGCGCCGCCCACGCCTGCGGCACACGGCCACTGCCTTTTGCGCCCCGGCCCCGCCGCCCACACGGCCTCCTCCGCGCCCCGCCCCGCCGCCCACACGCCGCTTCCGCCCCCACCCCGCCGCCCACACAGCCGCGTCCGCGCCCGCCGCCCCGCCGCCCACACAGCCGCCTCGCGACCCCGCCCCGCCGTCCCCACATAGCCGCCTCCGCGACCCCGCCCCGCGCCCACACAGCCGCCTCGCGCCGCCCAGCCGCCTGCCGGCACACGGCCACTGCCTTTGCGCCCCGCCCCCCGCCGCCCACACGGCCGCCTCCGCGCCCCCTTGCCCCGCCGCCCAATTTGCCGCCTCCGCGCCCCCGCCCGCCAGCCCACAACAGCCGGCTCGCGACCCCGCCGCCGCCCACACGGCCGCCTCCGCGCCCCCGCCCCCGCCGCCCACACAGCGCCTCCCGCGACCCCGCCCCGCGCCCACACGGCCGCCTCGCGCCCCCGCCCCGCCGCCCACCAACAGCCGGCCTCGCGGACCCCGCCCCGCCGCCCACACGCCGTCTCCGCGACCCCGCCCCGCCGCCCACACAGCCCCTCCGCGGCCCCCGCCCCGCCCGGGGCCCCCCCCCCCACCCCCACCCCCCCCCAAAAAAGGGGGGGCGGCCGCCCTCCCGCCCCGCCCCGCCGCCCACACAGCCGCTCCGCGCCCCCCGCCCCGCCGCCCACACAACTTTCCTTCCGCGCCCCGCCCCCGCCCACAGGCCGCCTCCGCGACCCCCGCCCGCCGCCCACAAGCCGCCTCCCGCCGCCCCCGCCCCGCCGCCCACACGGCCGCCTCCGCGACCCCCGCCCCGCCCGCCCTCACGGCCGCCTCCGCGCCCCCGCCCCGCCGCCCACACAAGCCGCCTCCGCGACCCCCCCGCCGCCCACACAGCCGCCTCCGCCCCCTGCCCCGCCGCCCACACAGCCGCCTCGCGCCCCTGCCCGCCTGCCCACCAGCCGGCCTCCGCGACCCCGCCCCGCCGCCCACACGCCGCCTCCACGCCCCTGCCCCGCCGCCCCACACGGGCCGCCTCGCGCCCCCGCCCCGCCGCCCACACGCGCTCCCGCGGCCCCCGCCCCTCCGCCCACACGGCCGCCTCCGCGCACCCCGCCCCGCCGCCCACCACAGCCGCCTTCCGCGCACCCCCGCCCGCCGCCCACAACCGCCGCCTCCGCGCCCCGCCCCGCCCGCCCACACAGCCGCCTCGCGCCCCCCCCCCCGCCGCCCACACAGCCGCCCTCCGCGCCCCTCGCCCGCCGCCCACACAGCCGGCCCTCCGCGCCGCTCAGCGCCCTGCGGCACACGGCCACTGTTCTTTGCGCCCCGCCCCGCCGCCCACACAGCCGCCTCCGCGCCCCCGGCCCCGCCGGCCCACACGGCCGCCTCTCCGCGCCCCTGCCCCCGCCCACACAGCCGCCTCAACGACCCCGCCCCGCCGCCCACAACAGCCCCGCCTCCCACCACAAGCCGCCTCCGCGCCCCCGCCCCGCCGGCCCACACAGCCTGCCTTCGCGCCGCTCAGCGCCTGCGGCACACGGGCCACTTGTCTTTTTGCCGCCCGCCCCGGCCGCCCACACGGCGCTCCGCCGCCCCCGCCCCGCCGCCCACACGGCGCCTCCGCGCACCCCGACCCCGCCGCCCACACGGGCGCCTCCGCGCCCCCGCCCCCGCCGCCCACACAGCCGCCTCGCGACCCCGCCCCGCCGCCCACACAGCCGCCTCCGCGCCCCCCCCCGCCGCCCACAACGGCGCCTCCGCGCCCCCGCCCCGCCGCCCACAACGGCCGCCTCCGCCCCCCGCCCCGCCGCCCACACGCCGCCTCCGCGCCCCCGCCCCGCGCCCACACAGCCGCCTCCGCGCCCCCGCCCCACCAGCCCACCACAGCCGCCTCCGCGACCCCGCCCTGCCGCCCACACAGCCGCCTCGCGCCCCGCCCCGCCGCCCACACGGCCGCCTCAGCGCCCCCGCCCCGCCGCCCCACACGGCCGCCTCCCGCGCCCCGCCCCGCCGCCACAACAAACCGCCTCGCGACCCCGCCCCCGCCGCCCACACGGCCGCCCCGCCCCCCGCCCCGCCGCCCACACAGCCGCCTCCTGCGCCCCCCGCCCCGCCGCCCACACGCCGCCTCCGCGACCCCGCCCGCCGCCCACACGGCCGCCTCCGGCGCCCCCGCCCCGCCGCCCACCACAGCCGCCTCCGCGACCCCCCGCCGCCCACACTAGCGCCTCCGCGCCCTGCCCCGCCGCCCACACAGCCGCCTCCGCGCCCTGCCCCGGCCGCCCACACAGCCGCCTTCCGCGACCCCGTCCCCGCCGCCCACACGGCCGCCTCCCGCCCCTGCCCCGCCGCCCACACGGCCGCCCTCCGCGCCCCCGGCCCCGCCGCCCACACGGCGCCCTCCGCGCCCCGCCCGCCGCCCACACGGCCGCCTCCGCGACCCCGCCCGCCGCCCACAACAGCCGACTCCGCGCCCCCGCCCCGCCGCCCCACACGCCGCCTCCGCGCCCCCCGCCCCGCCGCCCACACAGCCGCCTCGCCCCCCCCCCCCCCGCCGCCCACACAGGCCTCGCCTCGCGCCCCCGCCCCGCCGCCCAACAACAGCCGCCTACGCCGCCGCTCAGCGCTGCGCATACGGCCATGTCTTTGCGCCCGCCCGCCGCCCCACACAGCCGCCTCCGCGCCCGCCCCGCCGCCCCACACAGCCGCCTCCGCGACCCCGCCCCCTGCCCACACAGCCGCCCTCCGCGCCGCCCAGCGCCTGCGCCACACGCCACTGTCTTTTGCGCCCCGCCCCGCCGCCCACACAGCCGCCCTCCGCGGGACCCCCGTCCCCGCCGCCCACACGCCCGCCTCCCGCGACGCCCGCCCCGCCGCCCACCAGCCGCCTCCGCGCCCGCCCAAGCGCCTGCGGCACACGGCCCACTGTCTTTGCGCCCCGCCCCGCCGCACACACAGCCGCCTCCGCGCCCCCGCCCCGCCGCCCACACAGCCGCCTCCGCGACCTCCGCCCCGCCGTCCCACACAGCCGCCTCCGCGCCGCCCAGCCGCCTGCGGCACACGGCCACTGTCTTTGCGCCCCGCCCCGCCGCCCACACCGGGCCGCCTCCGCGACCCCGCCCCGCCGCCCACACAGCCGCCTCCGCCGCCGCCCAGCGCCTGCTGGCACACGGCACTGTCTTTGCGCCCCGCCCCGCCCGCCCACACAGCCCCCATCCGCGACCCCGCCCCGCCGCCACACAGCCACCTCCACGCCGCCCCCAGCGCCTGCGGCACACGGCACTCTCTTTGCGCCCCGCCCCCGCCGCCCACACGCCGCCTCCGCGCCCCCGCCCCGCCGCCCACAGAGCGCCTCGCGCCCCCCGCCCCCGCCCCGCCGCCCACACAGCCGCCTCGCGAACCCCGCCCCGCCGCCCAACCACAGCCGCCTCGCGCCCCGCACCCCGCCGCCCACACGGCCGCCTCCGCGACCCCGCCCTGCCGCCACACGGGCCGCCTCCGCGCCCCCGCCCCGCCGCCCACACAAAAGCCGCGCTTCGCGACCCCGCCCCGCCGCCCACACGGCCGCCTCCGCGCCCCCGCCCCCCGCCCACACGGCCGCCTCCGACGCCCCCGCCCCGCCGCCCACACGGCCGCCTCCGCCGCCCCGCCCCGCCGCCCACACAGCCGCCTCCGCGGCCCCGCCCCCGGCCGCCCACACAGCCCCTCCGCGCCTCCGCCCCGCCGCCCACACGGCCGCCTCCGCGCCCCCGCCCCGCCGCCCACACGCCGCCTCCGCGGCCCCGCCCCGCCGCCAAACACGGCCGCCTCCGCCCCCCGCCCGCCGCCCACACAGCCGCCTCCGCGCCCCCGCCCCGGCCGCCCACACAAGCGCCTCCGCCGACCCCGCCCCGCCGCCACACGCCGCCTCCGCGCCCCCGCCCCCCGCACCACCATGCCGCCTCGCGCCCCCGCCCCGCCGCCCACACAGCCGCCTCCGCGCCCCGCCCCGCGTCACAAGCCGCCTCCGCGGCCCCGCCCCGCCGCCCACACGGCGCCTCCGGCGAACCCCGCCCCGCCGCCCCAAACGGCCGCCTCCGCGCCCCTGCCCCGCCCCGCCACACAGCGCCTCCGCGCCCCCGCCCCGCCGCCCACAAACAGCCGCCTCCCGACACCGCCCCGCCGCCCTCACAGCCCGCCTCCGCGACCCCGCCGCCGACCCACACGGCCGCCTCCGCGCCCCTGCCCGCCGCCCACACAAGCCGCCTCCGCGACCCCCGCCCCGCCCCGCCCACACAGCCGCCTCCGCGACCCCGCCCCGCCGCCCACACAGCCGCTCCGCGACCCCGCCACGCGCTCAACAAGCCGCCGTTCGCGCCCCGCCCGCCGCCCACACGGCCGCCTGCGCTCCCCCGCCCGCCGCCCACGAACGGTCCGCCTCCGCGCCCCCGCCCCGCCGCCCACACAGCCCGCCTCCAAGCGACCCTGCCCCGCGCCACACAGCCGCCTCCGCGCCCCGCCCGCCGCCCACCACGCCGCCTCCGCGCCCCGCCCGCGCCCAACGGTTGCCTCCCCGCCCCCGCCCCGCCGCCCAACACGGCCGCCTTCCGCGCCCCCGCCCCGCCGCCCACACAGCCGCCTCCGCGGACCCCCCCCGCCGCCACACAGCCGCCTTCCGCGCCCCCGCCCCGCCGCCCCACACAGGCCGCCTCGCGCCCCTGCCCGTCGCCCCCACACAGCCGCCTCCGCGAACCCCGCCCCGCCGCCCACACGCGCCGCCTCCGCGCCCCTGCCCCGCCGCCCACAACGGCCCGCCTCCGCGCCCCCGCCCCGCCGCCCCACACGGCCGCCTCCGCGCCCCCGCCCCGGCCGCCCACCACGGCCGCCTCCGCGACCCCCCCGCCGCCCACACAGCCGCTCCGTGGCCCCCCCCCGCCGCCCACACGGCCGCCTCCGCCCCCGCCCCGCCGCCCACAACAGCCGCCTCCGCGACCCCGCCCCGCCGCCACACAGGCCGCCTCCCGCGCCCCCCCCCGCCGCCCACAACAGCCGCTCCGTCGCCCCCGCCCCGCCGCTCCACACAGGCCGCCTCCGCGGCCCCCGCCCCGCCGCCCACACAGCCGCCTCGCGCCCCCGCCCCGCCGCCCACACAGCCGGCCTCCGCACCGCCCCAAGCGGCCTCGGCACACGGCCACTGCCTTTTGCGCCCCGCCCCGCCGCCCACCAATGGCCTCCTCCGCCCCCCGCCCGCCGCCCACACGGCCGCCTCCGCGCCCCACCCCGCCGCCCACACAGCCGCCTCGCTGCCCCCGCCCCGCCGCCCACACAGCCGCCTCCGCGCCCCCGCCCCGCGCCACACACCGCCTCCGCGCCCCCGCCCGCCGCCCACACGGCCGCCTCCGCGCCGCCCAAAGCGCCTGCCCGGCACACGTAGTTCTTGCGCACCGCCCGCCGCCCACCACACGCCTCCGCGCCCCTAGCCCCGCCGCCCACCACAGCCGCCTCCGCGCCCCTTGCCCGCCGCCCACCAACAGCCGCCTCCGCACCCCCGCCCCGCCGCCCACACGCCGCCTCGCGCCCCTGCCCCGCCCGCCCACACGCCGCCTCCGCACCCCCCCCCGCCGCCCACCAACGCCGCCTCCGCGCCCCCGCCCCGGCCGCCCACACGGCCGCCTCCCGCGCCCCCGCCCCGCCGCCCCACACAGCCGCCCTCCGCGCCCCCGCCCCCGCCGCCCACACGGCCCTCCGCGCCCCCGACCCCGCCGCCCACACAGCCGCCTCCGTGCCCCCGCCCCGCCGCCCACACAAGCCGGCCTCTGCGCCCCGCCGCCCGCCGCCCACACAAGCCGCCTCCGCGCCCCCGCCCCGCCCGCCACACAGCCGCCTCCGCGCCGCCCAGCGCCTGCGGCACCACGGCCACTGCCTTTGCGCCCCGCCCCGCCGCCCACAACCCGCCTCCGCGCCCCCGCCCCGCCGCCCACACGGGCCGCCTCGCGCCCCCGCCCGCCGCCCACACAGCCGCCTCCGCGAACCCCGCCCCGCCGCCCACACAGCCGCTCCGCGCCCCCGCCCCGCCGCCACACGGCCGGCCTCCGCGCCCCCGCCCCGCCCGCCCACACGGCCGCCTCCGCGCCCCCGCCCCGCCGCCCACACAGCGCCTCCGCGGACCCCGCCCCGCCCGCCCACACAGCCGCCCTCCGCCGCCCCCGCCCCGCCGCCCACACAGCCGCCTCCGCGTCCCCCGCCCCGCCGCCCACACCAGCCGCCTCCGGCGCCCCCGCCCCGCCGCCCACACGGCCGCTCCGCGCCGCCCAGCGCACTGCGCACACGTAGTGTCTTTGCGCACCGCCCGCCCGCCGCCCACACAGCCGCCTTCCCGCCGCCCAGCGCCTGCCCGGCACCACGTCGTGTCTTTTCCGCCCCGCCCCGCCGCCCACACAGCCGCCTCGCGCCGCCCAGCGCCTGCGGCACCCACGTCGTGTCTTTCGCTGCCCCCGCCCCGCCGCCCCCACAGCCGCCTCCGCGCCGCCCAGCTCCTGCGGCACACGGCCCACTGTCTTCGCCGCACGCCCACACAGCTGCCCTACAACAAAATTTCCTTTGAGCTATATTCGAATTGCTTCGCTCAGAAATTGTTATGTCAGCCGTTGACGTAATCGAAGAGCTTCCTGTTGACGCCTATCAGAAACCATGTCGTCCGCCGATTTCGGAATAACTAAAGCAGATTCGTGGTAAAAGAACTCCCCCAACCGGAAAGTTAGCAAACTGAATTCGCATGAACTAAAGAAGAAGCCTTGATTACTATCAGTAACACACCCAAAAGTTTGAGTTGTACATACGAACTATTTTGATCACATTTTTTACGTGATTTTTCTCCTTACTTTTAAAGCATTAAAAAAAACACTTAAGAGCATTATATTGATAATTTCTGGCGATATGTTTAGGTCATAAATATTCATCTTCTTGGTGCTTAATAATATGATTCTTTAAATCAGAAACCATCAATATTTCGGACATCACAAACCATTGAATTAAAAAAACAAATACCTGCGGGCCAATAATATGAACTTATTAATCAAAATATATAAAACATTATTTTTTTACAGTGGATTAAGGGAAAAGATTACACTTTATAATATCATATCTTACCTTATTTAATAAGAAAATTTAAAAGGATTATCAAAATATAACTGAATCCATAAATAGTTATTAAATATAAACATTTTAAAATTTAAGGATGTTTACTTGTAAATAATATGAAAAAAGTAATTCATTGATGTAAATTGATAAGCATAATTTGCCCACCTTTATTGTAATTTTTGTATGTAATGACTTTGTAAAAATGGCTCTTTGAAAAGTTTAGATTTTTCTTGTTGACCATCAAAAAAAGTTTTCGAACCACTAAGATCGGGGATCCGTCGACCCCGGTTATAAATAATTTCTTTAATGAATGTTTTTCATATAGTATTTGTCTCATTCTAAGAAACTGTAGTATATATATATATATATATATATATATATAAATATATATATATATATATATATATATAATGCACCTCAAATTTATTGGTCGTCTCTGCTACACCACATCCAAGAGCACCTATTTAAGTAGTATTAGGAGAAAATAGGTGCCGGTGCGCCGTGGCAACTAAAACCTGGCGCCTCTCATGAGGGTTGCACAGCTACCCTATCTGCGGAGGTCCATTACGCCTTATCTCTTTCCAAGTTTGTGATTAACCTACTTTTCCGTGCGGAAGGAGCAAACCCATTCTCTCGACACGAGCGCAATTACTAAAGCTGTCCTGCAGACAAATCACAGAAAGGGAAGGTGCTTGAGAGAAAACGCCGAGAAAAATAATTGAATGAAACTCCTTTTCTTAGCCTTTGTGTCGGCGGAAAAATATTAATAAAAATTTTTAAAAAATTATAAAGGAAAGCGCATTAGCGGGGCATAGAATTGGATGAATTTAAAGAAAGTATTCGGTATACATTATTGAAGTAAATATACGATTATGAAAAAGTGGTCTGATTTATTAAAAATGTCTAATCTATTATTATTATTAGAGTATTTTATTTGAGTATTTTAACTTTAGAAAAGTAGATTGATAATTTGTTGTTTCTCGGTATATCAATTTTGATAATTAAACAAGATATTTGTAAGTACAAAGTATTACCCAAAATGTGATTTATCAGGGCACGGATTCTGATGACACGCTCATCTTTGATTGGCTGCGTTCTAGACTAACTAACTGTAAATCAATGTTATCACGACGGTATTTAAGTGATAGAACTGTATAATTATTGGTCTCCCGGTCCCCTTTTTTTTTAATTATTTGCCCAGTTTTAAAAGTCATTCTGGATTTCAATTTTTTCAAGATTGTTTCAAGTTCGATTTCAATTTTTCAAGTCATTTTAAAGTAATTTACTGGATTTTCCCCGTTATTTATATCATTTTATTATGCATCATGTTTCCTTTTTCGGCTTTTTTTTAATTGACTTCTTCCCTGGAATATTTACAATGACCTCACTAAAAACACATTTTATTGTGTCAGTTCAGACGAAATCACTACTGCAGTCGGCCTCTTGTTTTTCGAAACTCTGAAAATTTCACGGGAAAATCTTCGGCTAAAACTTCCTCGGACCTTTCGGAAAACTGGATGCAGAAAGAAATCGGAAGCTTTAAAGATTTAACATTGTTCCTTCCTAAAATTTACTTCGTTAAACCTAATTTTTATATGAAATAAATTTATTAAAAAAAATTGTAAAAAATTCATTTGGAATAAAAGTAAAACAGTTTAATACCAAAAAAATTTTAAGTTATTTAAAAAAAAATGAGGGCCAATTTCAAGTAAATTTTTTTGTTGTTTTTGGGGGGACGTCATTGTTTAAAACTTTACTTTTAACCCCATTTTTTTTGGTCATTTTTCCAAAGAATTTTTTAGGTCACCAGGAAAACCGAAAAAAACCTGGTGAATTATCATTCAAGAAATGTTTTGGATAAATTTTGTATTTCTAATTTTTTTTTAGAATATATGGTCTCCTTCAGTAGAATTTAAGGTTTATTTTTCGTATAGAATCAGCTTCATGTATTATCAATCAGGCCTCTTGTTCTGATTCATCATACGTTTCTTTGCAAAGGTTTTATTGAATTTATCTTCTC
>BOPP01000197.1:0-47399 GCA_017312745.1 Gryllus bimaculatus | reverse complement strand
GAAACAATCGCAATTATTTCTGACCTATACAAATGCTTGTGTCTTTTAGAATAGATGAAGTTTGGTGCCGAAAAAGTATGCGTATTACGTGTCGCTACACGCTAATATCGTGCAGCCACATACGCGATTAATTTCAAAATACATCTCCTACATCAAAAATATGCAATTTATGAAGATGCCCTCTTCATGAATGTTATGGGAATATAGAAAGCGTTAATCTAGTCTACCTATGCTATTTTCAATAAATAAAAATATTCTTTACTGGTTTACAACTTAGAAATTACTTTTTAACTACAAATAGTGAAATATTTCTACTTGAACGCTCTTAAACCAAACATACACCAAATCATTTCCTTCCTTGTTCTTGTACACCCTTTTCCGTTTCACGTCACTAAATTTTTATCCCATTTTCCCGTTTATTTATATTGTATTGTTTGTGAGCAAATTAATAATTATTCGTATTTTTCCACACTTACAAGGACGTTACAACGGGTTCAGGTCGAAACCCGGCCTGAGTTTTTTTCTTTTGAAAGATATTTACTATTTATAAGAGCTGTGAAAAATTTAGCTGCTGCTTCGCACTGGAAGTAACTTGGAGAAAACGAAACTTGCACACTTTTCACAACGCAAATCGTCGTTGGGATGGGGTTTCTGCAGCGACGCATTCTGTGCGAGAATGTCCGCCCAGCGTACAAGCGCTCCTTCGGGCACGAGCCCCAATTCAAGGTCGCGAAACTCCTTGCTTGTGAAGCCCTTGACAAGCGCGCAATTCCGAGTGGCAAGGAACGGGTTGTCCCGGGCACAAGTTCTCCGACATTGAGAAACTGAAAACTCATGCAATGCAAACGTCTGCCCGCGGCATGTAGGTATAGTTAACATTGTTTACCAACCTTCGATTATTTTTGACATTCGCACAGCAACGTATCATGATGGTTCAATATAATACGTTTCTTTTCCCTTTCAGTTCTGTGACTGAATTCAACACCGCATTAGATAAACAAAGAAATTTTGTCGTAGGAGAAAGGGCAAATCCTGTAAACTTACACTTCGAACTCAAAGTTTATGCTTAAAAAATACACAACGGAAGTCACTATAAAATTTATTCAGTGTATTGGTGTTGTGGTGAGTTTTCGTTGGCATTTACAATGTCATGTCGGTGGAGAATTTTCATCGTTGGGATATTAAATCGAATTCAGATGCTGCAGCTAGCTGCTAGGATTCTCCTTCAGGAAGCGGCTGAATTCGATTTTATATGCCAGCGATGAAAATTCTCCACCGACAGGACTCGATGACTAGAACATCCTAGTCAGAGACACTAGTGGCCACAGTATCTCTACATCAGCGTTTCAATCTAAGCTTTATGCAGTGTGTTTTGGAGTGGAAAAAAAGCGACGAATTGAAACAAAGAATATTTGCCCACAATTCCATTAAGCAACGCTATATGCACATCCATGACTTTGAAGGATGAGTGCTCGCCCATGTGGCTTGTATATTGTAAAGACAAGGAAGAGTGATGGTTATTCGAGATGTTGCGATTGTAGAGTATCAGATAGCAACGAACGTTCTGGCGAATTCGACACTGACACAAGAGACGGTTGGTTATAAGTAAAGACACCATCTACCCCAGTATCTACGTCAAAGCATTTTTCTCTTGAATGAGCTTGGGCTTTGCGCCTGCATGCGCAAACAACCCTGCAAACGCCAACTCCCCTTCATGCGCAGACTAGTGCAAATAGGCAGACTAGTGCAAATACGCAGGCTAGTACAAATACGTAGACTGTTGCAAATACGCAAACTAGTGCAAACGCGCAGGCTAGTGCAAACGCGCAGGCTAGTGCAAACGCGCAGGCTAGTGCAAACGCGCAGACTAGTGCAAACGCGCAGACTAGTGCAAACGCGCAGACTAGTACATGTGTGCAGACTTGTGCAAATACGCACACTAGGGCGTACTAGCAGATAAGCGCCTTCTAGCAGACTAGCGGATACTAGTTCAAACACTCCTAAGATGCCCTAGACTAGAATTCAGAGTGACGAACGTTTATCATAAGTTCAATATTTCATTTTCATTTCCCCATTCTTCAACTCAAACATTTTCCCCTATTTCTAGATCAAATAATAGAAAAAAGCCTTAGAGTAATAATACGTTTTCGCTTAAATTGTCTTTCCAGAAATCAATAGAAGTATCACACTCGTAATATTTTTTTTTATATATTAAAGATCTTTTAATGGGTAAAGCTAAAAGAATCAGTGTAATTTAAAAAATAGTTTTTGTTGCTTCCTTTGACATTTATCTCGGTACGGACGAAAACAAATTTTCGTTACAAGAACGTACAACTAGAAGCCACTATTCGTGTGGAAAAAGCAAAAGCTTTCGTTTTGCGAATCTCTTAAAACATAGGCATTCCCTACACAATCTACATTCTGGGAGCGCTTGCGTATCTCTCTAAGTGCTTAGTAGGAGGTGACGAATGAAGTTTGTAAAATAATTTTGAAAGACTTCTTTTTCATCGTCAAATATATCTTACTTATGCGATAGACAATTTGAACTCTATGAAATTGTAATGAATACGGTTTCCAGATACTTGATAATATTTGCTGACCAATAGGTCATAGATAATAATCTTAATATTGCGTCGTTGTTTATAAATCTTTATTTACTAACCCAAGTTTTGAATGTTCAGAGAATATATTGAAATATTGTACATTCCCCATCACAATACTCAAAGCGGCTGTTAAATTACTTTGTATTCAACAACAGATTGCATTGACACTGCAGCCGTTACATACAAGTAACGTCAGGTATCCCGATAAATTAATAAGTATAATAAACATTTATACATACAAACAAACAAACGTTCTGACATCAGTATAACATATTATTACATTAGAATCAAATATTCAAAATAATATAACTCACCAAATGAGTAGAGATGTGTGTCCTAATTCGTTGATTCCAAGACAGTAGTTGGAGAGATGTCACTGCAGATCAGTTCACACACTGCTTTAATTGTATACGCGATTTGATTGTAACCTTACTCTCGGTAAATCTACAACGCGTTTTACAAAAAAAACATTAAATATTTTACCGCACAAATCCTAATTAGCTTTCTAGCAACAAGACGCTGCTAACATAATTCGAAAAAAAATAAAATCCAATATTATGTCGAATATCACGAATTGTTGGAATGTTCATTAGTCCAAACAAGAAAATAATAAACCGAACCGTCCGTGAAATATTTCAAAAAATAGTACATGTCCGCGGCCGCAGCCGAAATGGCAAAACCGCGCCGCTGCGTCCTCTAGCACGAGATCGCTTCCGACAACTGACGGCGCAGAGAAGGCGGCGTGATTCAAGGTGGAAGGTCTAGCGAAACCCATTTCTCAGCTGCTCAACCAATTAGCTTTCAGCGATCGCCTGACGCTGACGTCATTAGCCCCAAGAGAGAGGGGATTTTAAAAGATGATAACGCTGAAATGAACGGATCTGGACAACATAATAGAAAACACTCGTTTTTGTATTTGTTTGTAAGCCAGTGGGGAAACAAAGTTTGTGTAAATCCACACATTTCTCAGTTTCTGTATAAAACGGAATTCAGAAATATTTCTAATTCGTAAATTAGCACGTTACGTTTATTATTAGCCAAAAAGTTTAAAAAAAGCAGTATGAATGAAGGAAAATAGATAATTTTGGACAACGTCAGGCAAATGTTTGTATTATTCAAAAGGCGCTATCTCCAATAAGCTAACAGTTGAAGTGTGAGGTGTCTTGTGTGTTCACGAGATGTATTTTGGCATAAAAATGTGTTGAAAATTATGCGTTGCACGGCCTCAAGGTTGCTTCACGTAAATCGGCAAGGCCTAAGCATTGTCGCAAACTCGAAAGTAGCGAAAGGACAAATGAAGGAAACAGTAGAATTTTGCAACTGACCCAGTAGAAATACACATCGTGTTTCTCACAGAATCCTCCCACCAGTAGATTAATTAAAGTTTATCACATAATATCTGTTATTCCCCGTTACCATTGCATACGTCCCCCACTCCAGCCACCTCACGTTGGCTGATATTCACTTCAAGCAGCTTAAATTGAAAGTATGCTTTCAAGATACTTCGAACATTATTCTCATTATTCTCTAGTTTTGAATAATGTTATCACTAACAGGTGAATTCGCGAATTAGTCAGATGCAAACATAACCTAACATATTCACTTCATGTATATGAACATTCACATATTGAACACTTTTGCCCAGTTTGAATCACAATATTTTTTGTGAAATTTTAAGATCTTATTTTCTAAGTGTGAATAATCATTGTACTGCTTCGACCTCTTCAATCGTAACACTAAACATTTAATAACAAATTTGGGGCCATTAATTTAGAAGATCTCGGCCGCGAAGGCGCGGGCGAAGCCGAATTCTTCAAGTTCGAATGATTGGCTTCTCATATCACCTAGTCATTCATCTCCCAACATCATTCACCGAACATGATCACTCTACCACCCGTTATACAGTGAAAGGTGGGGGAAAATCGCCAACTGTTCAGTACTCACATTCAATTTAAAGATAATTTATCGTCATTGTGTGAATATCCGTAGTTTCATAAATGCGCTATGATACTTCATAACTAAACTGATTCCTAGAGGGAGACGGAGCAATCGGAGGCCAACTCTAATTTCTTCTCTCGCAACTTTCAAGGGCAACAGCTCTCCTCTCGAGAATGTTCTTTCGCCAAAAGAGATGGCCTTTGACTTTAGAAATTGAGCTAAAGATAAATTCGAAATTATCAACTACACAGTTATTAGGAGGAAATAGTTGATTTGTCCGACATACAGTGTTCATGAAGTTGACGCTAAATTCTTGATACGAGAAAAATATTCCTGTAATATTAGATTTAATAACATTTTAA
Source organism: Gryllus bimaculatus (assembly GCA_017312745.1). Lineage (NCBI taxonomy): Eukaryota > Metazoa > Arthropoda > Insecta > Orthoptera > Gryllidae > Gryllus > Gryllus bimaculatus. The sequence continues at coordinate 42,496 of BOPP01000197.1, read as the reverse complement.
TACTTATTTTAAAAGGTCAAAACAACTGTTCAAAATGTATTCCTCAAAATATTATTCATTCTCTCTCACCTACGTTGTAGAAGCGTTTGAGTTTTCATCCCGTTTGGAGCCATCTTGGAAAAATAGTAATGAAGAATACTGCGTAATTGAGTGTTATACAGACATTTGCTCTATTTACCATTCTAAATAAGGGAAGCCGATGTGTCCCTGCTTCATTTAGATTGTCATTGGCGCTACGCTAGCCTGAAGCTCAAGTTAACCGGTCTATGCTATGGATGAGCAGTGTGGCTGCAAGACGATTTGCCCGTCTCGGATTCCCCGTGAACAATCACAGTCTTGAAGATCATATCAGAAAAGTTCAGAAAAAATAATGTGTTCAATGTACCGGATTGTCATCTTCCCTTTAAACATTGTTGAATTTAACACTAAAATACACGCGTGTACATTCTTTTATTATTACGAATATCTTAAGGTACTTACTCTTTTCCTCTGTAACAAATTTATCTTAATGTTACAAAAACAAATAATTTAATAATTCTCATTATTTATTTGTTATTAAAAATCACCTATATTTTCACGGTTGGCACATCAAATAAAAGATATAGCATCTTCAGTCTTTAAATAACTACAGGTTTCACAGTTTTTTAAGAAGTGTAGTTCATATGCCAGCAAACTTCACTGAGACAAAGGCACCTACGTTTGGTTTTTAAGGTTCACGTTGCTAAAGTTTGCTTCCGAAACTTTCGCTTTTTCAGGGCAATTTTTGAAATCACTGTCTTATTCCTTCTACCTTTGAAGCATTCTACCTTTGCAAAAGCAACTACACAGATCTAGAAATAACGTTTTATTTCTAATTATCGAACTTGGAGCTCTATTGTTCTCCGACGCGTACCTATTATCACGAATGGCATTACTGGAAGAAAAATCTCATTTATTAAAATACGCCTTTTTTTGAAAAAGCCTCTTGCTTGTTGAAACAAATTACGCTTGCTTACAAAAAAATTTGCTTGCAGAAATAGTACATGCAAATTTATTGATCTGCAGAATTCCATGGAATTATTTCCGAAATTTAGGATGGCTTTAAATCCTGTTATACATTATCAATAGCTAAGAAAAAGTAAATAGAAAACAGTGGATATATTCGCAAAAACACCCTGAGGTCTTTTCGGCCGTGACATTCATAGATAAACTTTCGTTTCAGAAACAGAATTGCATGTATATATATTTGTGAGCAGGTAGAATTCCCGGTTACTTCGTTTTCCTCTCAAACAAAGTTGCTTGCGAGTCTGTCTATGGCAGCTGAATCGCTTTCACCTTTCACAGACGCCTTGCACGTATATGTATTCCCACGATAAGGCGCTTTCCCTTCCAGCCTATCAAAGACAATTCCTCGATTCATAAAGAGGGTATTGACAATGAAGGAAAGACAGCAATCTATAAGAAAATTGAAGCACCTGATTGTCGATTGCATTGCAAGATAAGTTCAGTGAAACCTCTCTAATGAGGTATTTAATGGTTCCTTAGGAAATCTATGCAGGTCTATAAATCAACACAATGGTAGATGTGGCCGTTTCTGAGAATCTGAAAAGAGGTCACGAGGGTCTATTTAGCAATTTGTATTGAAGTAGCATATGCTTCATTGATTAACACGTTTTAATTATGCCTAAATTACAAAATACTCGAAGCTTACTTTGCAGAGCTTATTTAGACTACTTCTAAACCAAATAACACACTTAAAACAATAATAAATAAATTTGAGCGTTCTTAGCTCTTTCGTGTCACTTTTGTTCCTTCAGTTTCCCCTAAAATTACTGAACACAATTAAATATTTTATTGTATATTTCTTTTATTTTCTGGTTAACGTACGGAGAAATGCACCTTTTTAGACATAATTATGCAATGCTGCGGAAAATCGATTTCGAAAATTAAACTGAAATACACCTTTTGGGCTTCTCTAACACCGAAAAAGATTTTGTTTTGTTCAAAACGCCCGTCTGTCGGTCTTTTCATCCGTCCATGTCTGTCTGTGATATTTGCATTACGAGACCGAAATTTTGAGAAAGCGTGAAATAATATACGTGTTTTGTTTATAAGGAGAACAAATTTCCGAACATAAGCATTACAAGAAAGTAAATTAATCCATTGTGTTAATTGATACATTCCGTAAATGTTGATCTACAACTTTTTCTGCAGTGTAATTTTTTTTAATTGTTCATTTAAGTTTCTTTTGTTGATTGTTGATAAATTTTATCGGTAGATATGGCTTAGGGCTGATATCACTGCAGTATCTCTGACCGGTCCTAGGTTCGAGTTTCGACGGTGGTAGGATTTTCGACACTAACTTGTCAGCTACGCCGAATTCAGTCGCTGTCTGGAGGAGAATTCTAGCGGCCGACTGCTCTGTAGTTTTTCGTGGTTTCTCCGATCACTACCATGCGAATGCCGGAGCAGTACCCTAACAAATGGGCCACGGTCCGCGCGTGATCTCACTTTCCTCTTTCTTGTACTATCCTTACACACGTTTACACTAACAAGCACTACACAAGCGAGGAGACCGGTCGGGAGATTAGAGCTTGTTCTGGCTGGGGTAGAGCCTCGCTGGTGGGGAAAAACGAGGTTGGGGAAAGTCCCGCTAGCCGACGGTAGGTCGGCGCAGGATCTGGCCAAACATCGAGGGAATTCCACCGCCACCTCCCGCGCAAAAACATGAACTGCACTTACGGGAAGTTGACGCGCCAGGAATCACTAACAATCTATCAATCAATCGATAGATTCTAATTATGAAGTAACTTTTGTATTCATTGTTGTTATGCAAACGAACGGTTTCGAAATCATTCAGATACATACGAGTGTAAATCAATAAACTAGGTGCAAACATCAGTTTACTTTATGATACCATGTTTAAATTACGCTTGCATATTTTAGCTGCCCTTGCGCGTTTGTGGTAGAGGCTGCAGGAGCCACGGTCAGTTCCTGGCAGCTAGCGAAAGATGGTGGGTGTGTTGTAGGAGGGTACACTGCAGTAGAACAGCGTGACTTTCATTTTCTCGGGTCCCTAACATTTGATTTGGGTGACCGACGTTTGGAAATGTTGATACCGTAACAGCGGAGGTTACACATTGGCTGTGTCAGCAACCAAATGTCTTCTTTTCGGTCGGCTTTCAAGGACTTTCAAAGTTGTGGGATACTTTTCTGAACGTACGGAGTGAATTTATAGAAAAGTGAAATAAATTTCAGAAAATTATGTTGATTCTTATTGGCTCTATCCCGTTTTGCGACCTATTTATTGACTGACCTACGTATATTCAATTCTACCCAGCATATTGTGATTTGGACTGTCCGGGTAACGCCGTGTCGAAGGGAGGGGAGGCTCCCACGTTTCGACCATTAATCGTTGTCTCCTCCTACATCCCGCATCACAGCCCTGAAGAAGACCACGATATGATGGTCGAAATATCGGCCTTCGACGCGGTGTCAACCAGATATCCCACCCAGATCATGACCGGCCGCGGAAGCATACATCATTTACAATGCATTTTATAGTCCGTGTTCGCACAAAAAGGTAATTTTAGATAACATGTTACTTTTACATTGTATTATCATGTTACTTTCCCGTCTTTCATTAAAACAAATAGTACAAATAGTCAAGGAATTCGATCTCGAGAATCGATGCCTTCGGGCAAGTGAGCTAAAGTACGTGGACAGTGCGGAGGTGGATTCGAAACCTGCGTGAAGCAAGAAGGCTTTCAGATGTGTTTGTTGGGTGGGGGCCATTTTGAGACTCTCCTGTATTACATTTATACCCTAATCCTTCCATAAAATCTTGATCTGTGAGAAGTGTATGTGTGTGTGTAATTGAGGGACTGAATCCCTACACCTAGAACAATGTTATAAGAACCAAGATGGGTATTGTGGTGAGTTATCGTTGGCATTTCCAATGAAATAATTATATGCGTCGTCATTGTCAACAATATTATTTATTATAAAAGCAGCTTTTGATGGCGACGCATATAATTATTTCAACCAAGATGGGACCAAAGGACACCATGGACTTATTTGTTAACTCTTTAGTGGTCGCTTGGATTACTAACTTGATCGTCTAATCTATTGGATCGTAATCCAGTCAACATTCGCTGTTTACAGGGAGTGTTGAGAAAGATTTGGCATGGACTTTTCAATACCTTTCGTGGAAGATCACATACAACTTTTTAAAATTATGAGTAGTTTTTGCATAATTTTCATTTTTATCGTTTCCATTTTTCGGATGATAGCTGAAGTTTTCGTAAGATAGATGGTATAATATAACAATACCTAAGAGTTACTACAATGTAAGAGATGTTGTAGCACCCCTACTTTGAGATGTGTCACGTTTATTATGCACTGACGAAATGTTTTTTTCCCTTGGATCTTCGCCATTGACTGTGTGTGTGTGTGTGTGGGGGTGCTTGCCGTTGGCGATAGAGACTGCACCGCTAACACTATGGATCATTTGTAAGAGCGAGTCGTTTATCAACATTTTCAAGCAAACTTTGAATTCGGTACTTCATAATCTTGCTACATACTCGCACTGGACAACTACTAGATCAAATTCAGCTGCTGTCTGGAGGAGACTTCTAGCGGTCGTCTGTTCTGATTGGTAGTTTTCCGTGGTTTCTCCAGTCCATACCAGGCGAATGCTGGAGCAGTACGCTAACAAATGGGTCAAGGGCAGCGCATGAACTTCCCTTCCTCCCTTCTCAAACCTTTCCCCCTCACAAACACACACTTACTCTTTCGTGCACTACGCTATTACACATGGTGGTCGGTCGGTTGGAATCTTAAAACTATTCTCGGCTGGGGAACGTGCTCTACTGGAGGAGGAATAACTGCAAAACAACGTGGAGGTTAGCGCATTAACTGACGTTGCAACTCACGGCGACCAAAGTAGTCGTCGCGCGTGGAAACACAAAATACTAACGGTCCAATATATCAAAATCCATTGAGCATGTAAATTTAGGAGCCTCAACTCCGCCCAAGGCCGAGTTGTTGAGCGGCGGTTGGCGTGCGCAGCGCTGCGGCGGCCGGGTCGGGCACTGCTGGCGGCGTGGGGCGCGCTGCTGGCGGCGCAGTCGCTGAGCGCGGGGGCGGCGCGGGGCCCGCTGCGGCCGGTGCTGGCCTCGTGGCAGTGGCTGGCGCTGCTCGCCGCCACCGCCTACGCCTGCAAGCTGGCCGCCGTCCTCACCGCGCCGCGCCTCGCGCCGCCGCTCGACTCCGTCCTCGACCTCGTGCGCCACGGCCTCACCTGGGAGGAGCTCTACCTGCCCTACGTCGAGATGACGCTCGACCCCGATGCAAGTTCTTTCATTTGCTCCGTCTTCAAGGCACATTCACGATGCAAACGAATACATACGCATAGCGCATTAACATAAGCGATAGACTGAACTATTCACAATGCCTAACATAAACGTAAGCAAAATAAGACTTTCTATTGGCTGTGAGACTATCTGGTTGAATGTGAGAATCGATTTCAAGATATTGACTCTATGTCTCCGACACGTGGTGGGTAGGGCGAGCACCGAATGTTCGGCGGTCAACGAATCGCAAGCAACCCGTCCACACAACTCGGGATTCGGCGAGCGATTGTTCGGAATTCATCGAATGCCGCACGTGTGGAGCCGCCTTAAAAGCTTGCCAGCTTCATGCTTCTCTGAGTATGCTTAAGTAAGACATAAGAAATGAACCAATCCACATTACGTTAACTCAAAATAGAGAATCCAAATAGAATGGAAGTCGATAGACAAACAAACGCCACGTATCTTGGGCCATAGACGCAGTCGATACCTCGAAATGGATTCTCACATCCAATACTAAACTACAATGCCTCGCAGCCAATAGAAACTCTCATTTTGCGTACGTTATGTTAGACGTACGTTACGTGTATGTTAGAGTATTGTGAATACTTGACTAATACGTGAATAATCTATTGCTTGTGTTAATGTTTACGTCTACGCGTTATGCTCATGTTTACGTTTGCATTGTGAATGGCCTTAACGTATGTACTGGTTCCTTCATTTATTCCCTTCGTGGCAATGACATTCGAACCGAACGCAGATACGCAGTCATTCATTTATTATCTGCGCGGAAATGTCTCTCGAACTGAACATTGTTCTCAATCGTTGATATATTTCCTACGTCGCCATGACGCACGATCCGATGTAAAAACTCATTCATTTCTTCCCTACGTCTTGGTGACTCTCGAGCCTGGACGCGAGTTTTCATTCATTCATCCATTCCCAATATCGAGATAATGGTCGGCTGGGACGTGAGTATTCATTTTTTTCTTCATTCACTTCATAGAAATGACGCCATGTTTTTTGCAGTCAAAGCAGCGCTCTCTGGGAAACATAGTACCCTCTGGGAAACACTGGTTACGACGCTGGCCACTCGAGTGTTTTGGCTTCAAAAATCACGGCGGCCACTAGTTTGGCGCGCCTCCGCCAAGAGCGCTGAGAGTAGGGGCCAGCCACTCCGTGTGGTATATTGTAGCGCGTTGCAGAACCCGTGGCACTCGGCGTGGGTGCGCCGCTTCCGGAAGCTGCGCCCGGAGCGCGCGGGCGAGGTGTCGGCGGGGGCGGCGGTGCCGGCGGTGGTGCTGGAGGGCGCCGGGCGGATGGTGCAACCCGAGCACCCGCTGCCGCGCGCCGCGCTCGCCGCCCTGCGCCCGCTGCGCGAGTGCACCAGCCGCTTCTACGTGGCGCTGGCGCTGCCCCGCCGCTCCGCCCTCACCTGGGCCCTCGACCGCGCCATCGCGCGGATGCTGGAGGCCGGCGTCGTGGCGCGCATGCAGGTACACAGAGCGTGCCGCTCGTTCCTTCCTTCCTTCGTTCGTTCCTTCGTAGCAGAGATATTTTGGCAATCCATAATAATTATTATTTAAGGATTGAGTAGGTATTCTTTGTGATTGATATCTCCGCAATCCTTAATTAATAACTCTTCGTAAGCTGTTAGACAGATGTGGCTGTACTTTTGTCCCCTAATGGTCGTTAATATCTAGAAAGGAGTGAAACCAAGTACGTAACCTCATTTGAGGTTGATATTTGTCTGGCGGCAATATTTCTTCGAGAGAAGAGATATCTTCAGATCAGAACAGGTAACTTTAGGAGACTTGCAACTATTCAGAGGTCGCAGATTTGTTTCGTCTTGAAGATCAAGAAGTGCCCATATTACTATTTAATTGACAGGATAATTTATTCGTTTGTGTTGTTTTTTGTAAATAAACGTTTACATATTCATTGCTTTGTTAAAGGGACAATGCAATTAATTTTAACATTCTAGTATAACACAAAACAAAAATGCAATCTTAAACATTATGTGAGTGTGCAACAAGTTCGATTATCTCTTGTAGGTTTATTACTAATTACAAAGAAAACAAAACTAAATCATAAAAGGCCCGGTGGCATGTCCTTTTCTATTGAACACAGAATGACCAAATTAAGGAAATGAAAAAAGAATCTCAGGGTGAACAATTTCTTTAATCCATCTGTTTTTCAAAGGCAGTTTTTTCTTGACTAAAAAATAAAACATACGCAAAAACGGTGAACGAGTTCAAAAAAGTGTATTAGGTTATAACTTGGACCTGCACGCTATTCCAGTCTCCAATGCGTCGGAGATGGGAAGTCTTTTCATGTAGAATACGTCTAGTAAGCCATAGCCCGCTAGTATGCGTATTACGCATTCTAGCGGATGTGTAAGCTAACCAATGTGTTGTGGGTGACCGAACTTCATTTTGGGAAACGCCTAGCGTTCGAATGTTTTTTGCACTGATGAATATAAATTTCCACAAAACCTTTTGTGGCTCGCAAATTGACAATTTAAGCTCCATATTTTGACTTTTACGATACTTGTGAGCTCGTTTAACCAGTCTGATACAAAAAAAATCGTGGAAGTCCTATGTTCCATGAAATTTGCGACGGGACATCTGGGTGGCCAAATCATTCGCTCGAATTGTCCAGAATGTTCTTCAAACCAATCGCCAACATTTGTGGCCCGGTGAGATGGGGTATTGCCATTCATAACATTCCATCGTTGTTTGGGAACATGAAGTCCATGAATGGCTGCAAGTGGTCTCCAAGTAGCTGAACATAACCATTTCGTCAATGATCGGTACAGTTAGATCAGAGGACCCAGTCCGTTCCATGTAAAAGCAGTCCATACCATTATGTTGTTTTTTGATTACGAAATACTTTTATATACATTAAGGCGGCTAACAGTGCAGTGCCTTCTCTGTCGGATGAAACAGGAATTCTGAAAAGCTAGAGTACCCTAGAGAACGAAACCCTTAAAAACGTAATAGATGGGTTCAAAAGATAATCTAAAAAACAGAACTCTTGAAATGAACGTTTTGAAAGTGAAAATAGCTTCGCATTGAAACTCAACTTTCAAGGTTTTTAGCAAACCGTGTTACGGAGTACCGTGACAAACAAAAACTGTAAGAGAACGTCCAAAAAGGAATCATTTTTTAGATTACGGTAAATAAGAAATAACTTACAGAAACACACACACACACAAAAACTGTTTCTGAGTGTCTAGGGCGCAACATTTCCGAGTTATGCACAATGAAGACTGATGCGTCGTAATGTGTTTTGCATGATAATTCAACAATGCCACAATCTGCCAATGTCTATTTTTCGTCATAAATCTGTTACTCCCGTCGGGCACGGTAATTTCCCATCCAAAAGTAATACATGTGTGTTCGTGGTTTCTTGTAAAGAGGAACAACCCTTCCGCGTTGTACGCAAAGCGCATCCGGCCGCAGGAGTCGGTGGTGCGCAGCCGCGGGGACCCGCAGGCCGTGCGTCGTGCTGAGGCGAGGCGAAGCCGGCCGGAATCGCCGGGGCGGCGGAGGCGGGGGGGACGGGCGCGGCGGCCGCGCGCTGCAGCTGCGCCACCTGGCGGGCGCTTCGCCGTGTGGGCGGGGGCGCCGGCGCGGCCGCCGGCCTCGCGTCGAGCGCTGAGCTGGCGGAAGGACACGCGAGGACGAGGACGAGCGCGGCGAGGTGGGAACCGGATTAAGCGCAGGCTGTGGGTTCGCAGGTGTCTGTAGAAGGGGGCTTTCGTAATTCCACGAGGGGATGAATCGAGCAATTGACGAGTGCAAACGAACACTACCGTCACTCACGCAAGACTGATAACGAGTTATAGAATGCTTTCGGGAATGATTGTTTTGGTTTAAACGTTTCATAATTTGAAAATCATAAATGACGGTACCTAGTCAACATTAACAATTATACTGACGAGAAGAATTTGATATTTTTCCAGCAAGAGACTTCAGGCTCTTTAAGAAAGGGGATGACCTCTGGTTACCTCCCCTATCGATTTGCACTCCCTGACTTAAAGGCATATACTTGGGCATAGTTAGAGTAGGGTATGGGAAACTTGCCCCATTCCCCTCTAGAAACTGAGTAAGATGGTCTAAGAATGGTTTCAAGCAATGACTGAAAAATATATTCTATTGAGCTCAAGAAAACATGCACAGATAGTGAGCTACATGTACGTCCAGAAGCAAAACAAAGGGCCATATTAGCATTTGCTAAAAATTATCAGGGAAACTGGATGCAAAACCAGATTGAGAAGGGGCCATTGATCCAGATACTGAGGAACAATAATTGTTATAGGCATATTGGGACTTTTAACCCTTTTGTGACCAGTGGGACATATGTATCCCACCTGATTAAATTCTTCAAAAAGTTTTCTCAGATACATGTAAACCTCTATTGGTGCATTCTGCACTCTTGTGGAGAGTATGTGTACTGAATACTAATTCTCTGTTACAAATGATTCCAAGAATTTTGTATTTAATTATCGTTGTTACAAGAAGGTGTATATTGGGTTGCTCATTTGGACAGTTTTATTTTTTCCTGTTTGTATTCTTTTGTTGCAAGGTTTCGTTTTGTTTGTTTTCAATTATTTAGTTAATTATATTGCTGCTATTTCTTTTTTTTTTTTTTCAAATGGATGGTTGCAAGAGATTTTTTGAATTATTTGAAAAAATTACATTTGAAGTTGTTGTTTTTTTCTGAGCATTTTATGTTGTTTTAATATTCCTTTTTAATTATTTAATAAATTATATTGCATCCTAAATTGATTTCTGGAATTTTATCTGCATTTATGGCGATACACATTTTTTGCAGTTACAAGGAAGCAGTAGGGGTGTAGCAAAAAGAGAAATGAAGAGACACAATGTGCCAGGAATGAAAAGTAACCCATTTCATCAACCCCTGCCTTTCCAAATTTTATTTAACATAAATTTAATTATTACCACTTTTTGTTTATTGTATTATTTCATAATTAAAAGTATAGAAACACATATTTTCTTTTCAGTATTACTATTTTCCATCGAACCCAGAAAGTCCAATGGGACAGATATGTCCCACTAACAGTTTCTAAAATATTAAACATTAACAACAATTTTTAGTAATCAATAATGAAATAGTAACTAAAAAGTAACTTAAATACAAAGTTGTATTTCAAAATTCCGAAAAAAAATTAAATCAGTCACATAAGAGTTAAAATTCTTCTTCTAAGGCTTTACGACCTTCAAACATCTTGACCTGCTCAACATCCTTAACCATTTTTAAAATTATAAAGTACAAATGTTAACTAGCACATTAATTATCATTTTTAAAATCAATATTTTTTCCTCTTTGTTGGTTAATATAGTTGCTACAGGTACATAAACAGTTACGCAGCAGAATAGATTTTACTTAGGAATTAAAGTTTTGTATTGGTTTTAATAATTTAATGTCATCTGGAAATGAGTTATAAAATAATATACCTGTATTACATGTAAATGTTTTGTAGCAAGCTGTGGATACTTGCACCTGATGTATATAATTACTATGTCAAGTGTTAAATATCTCTATAAATATATTCTATATAAAAAAAGATTTGTAACTAATGTTCTGTATTCACTGAAAATATATTCCCATCCTAAGTGAGACATTTTTGACAAAAAAATGCATTGGTTCATAAATCAAAAAGCAAGGCAATAGTAGAATTCCTAGCTTAATAAAGAGCAGCTTACAAGAATCACATGGATAGGATTTGCTTATTATTTGTAATTCTTTTCTGTAATCTAAAAGTCTGGGGTCTATAGAATGTTTCCTCCCAGAATATTATGTCATATTTCTGGTAAGAATTAACACTCGCAAACTATACAGTAAGTGCAATGAGAAATCTGACTGAATTTGAAAGAATTCTGAACACAATTAACTTAATTTTGGGTTTGATTCATTTAATTTGACATTCCATTTGAGGTTTATCTGAATAGACAAACCCCACATTTTTTTACTTATACATCAGTCATCAGCACATCATTTATTATCAATTAAGTATAGGCCTATTAATGATGAATTTCTAACTTTTTTTAAGAATTACGTACTGTTAAAAGCCCTTGAATAATTTAACAGCTAAACGAAATGGATGCATTTGCATTAATATTGATATCAATGGATTGTTAGGAACAACTCTTTTAGTCACTTAAAAATTACCATACATGCATAAATTTAATAATTTTAAATAACTGAAGTATTAATTTTTTCAATATAAATCAGTAGTATTAACAGTGAAGAATGAAGAACAGTGAAACCATGTAGAATATGATAATACTACCATCACAAAAGGAATATTAACACAGAAGTCTAACCACAGATAACTTGTAATTTTAATTTGCACCAAGTACTCTTTAACATCTCTCATGCTTGCACTTATTGAAAATGAAACTCTTTATAATCTTAATTGTATACCAAGTTAATATTCATTTATAGATGAAAATATTGTTTAATTCTAACAAAAAACAAGGCATACATTATCGTACTGTAAAGACAACCATGCTAAGAGTGGATGATAACAAACGAAACAAAACCAAGAAAGTTGATTGGAATGGTAGTTTCATAAGTTGGCTATTCTGACAAGAAATCCTTTAATTTGAAGTATTTTGTATCTAGAGCAGCCGAATATGCAGTCTGGACCATTCTTTTACACAATAGATTTTAAATTTAATTATACATAATTTAATCTTTCAACAAGTAACATTTTAAATTTATTTCTAATTTATCTGCATTATCCTCTCTACTAATTAAATTAATATATCTTTATCTTTATTTAACATATATTAACTATTCCTTTAACTATGCAAAACATTTTTTTTTTTACAAATAACATTTTTAAAACATTTCTAATTCATCGTCATTACCATCTCTACCAAATAAATAGAATATATCAGATAACGTACCATATATTAACTATTTATATAGCAATATATAACATAACTTTTCAAGAAATAACATTTTTAAAACATTTCTAACTCATTTTCAATATCATCCCTATCAAATAAATAGAATACATCTTTATCTATATTTAACACACCATAAAGAATTCTATAACAATTAAAAAAATAATTTTTCAACAAATCTAAATAACTAGCATTATCTCTGAAAACTAAAAAGAATACACCTTTATCTTTATTTAACATATGTGAGACATTTGCAATGAAAACCAGCTCGTTTAATTTACAGAAATTTTACAATTGAAACAGAAATGTCTGTACCTTATTCTTCTCACGTATACAAATGGTTTGACTTGAATGGGATGTGTTCAGCAAATTTTAGTTGCGAACAAGGTGGACTCTAAGTACATTCCTTTAAATTTCACACGAAAGTAAATTTTGGTAAGTCTTGGAGTGAGCCAGTTTCGAAAGCAAAAGTTTCATATAACTGAATATTTAACTGAAAATATCATAAGTTTCCAAGAAATAACATTTGGAAGAAAACAACAAATATAGTGAATATCTTGTCTCCTCATCTAGACTCAATTTCCTTCACTTCTCTCCAGTAGGATGAAAACAGATATAAAAGAAAATAAAGAGAGAAGGTATATGGTGTCATAAGTTTTAAAATTTGATAAAAAATTATACTTCCTCTTTAGATGTCCCTCTCATCAAATTCTATCTAGTAGATTTGCTTACTCTTCAAGACATATTATTCAGAGAGATCATCTTCCCCAAATAAAATCTTAAGACTTAGTCTTTTTGAAAAACTCAAATGCAGGCTCTCTAATTACCTTATCATTCATATTTAAATCTGCAATAAAATTGCAGCACCTGCTAATGTCCATTTTGATGGTTTATCTTTAGTTTTCAAATTAAATGTCCACACATAGGTTGGTCCTCGAGTCCGAGTCTTGTAGAGAGGGCATTCATATGTATTCCTCAGATCTTGTTTATCTTGAGTTAAAGCCTGTAAAACAAATATACTGCCACTAGCAAGCAACTCAGTAGTGCACATTGAACAGAATAGAAACCACAACTGTAATCGACAAAGGAGTAAAAGTAAATGACTAGTTTGTTCATTTCGTTAGACACCTTCTGGACCTGAAATCTAAAGTTCTGAAGCTACACATTTAGAAATCTCTTGGAAAACTTTACAAAATTTACGTACAAGTTCACATGACTATTACCTTAACATTGATAACTGGCAAAGATGGGAACAGCTCTTTAGGTCTGGAGTCTGTGATGAAGCCAGAGAGCATATCCCACCGAGCTCCTTCCATGAAGAGCCCATGCACGTATGCACCATCACGAGGAGCAGCACTGGAAAAAATCAGTAACACACAGTAATTCATTGCAACTTAAAAACCCGTAAGGGGTCATCCATAAATTACAAAGCAATAAAGAGAGAGGGGGAGAAGGTTTTAGGCAACATTACGTTGCATTATATAAGTGTAGGGGGGATTTAGCTTAATGTTATGTAACATTGATTATTTTTTTCCTCCTCCACATTTGCTGAAATAATTCCTTTTATTCAGTCACTAAAACATTAAGATATTGATTGTCTAGGCTATCCAGGGCGATGTCTCTGTTGTTGTTGCTGACATTTTGGCCAATATATTGTGGCATTCCTCAGAAGGTACTGCTCAAACTTTCTTAAACAAAACATTATATTTCAATATATTTTGAAAAGGAACATCTCAGATACAAGTTTGCCTGAAATTGTTATGTTCCTGAAATTGTCAATTTCTGAATCAAAATAGTGTAAAACTGCACAGGATTCAGAACCTATGTATGAAATTCTGGCTGATTGGGCTTAATCAGAATATTTTCTTAGGATGTGATGCATCAATATGTGATACTCATTTAAAATAAATTGAGCTCAATTACAAAGGCTAATCAGTGATGTTTTATGTTTGAAAATGTTTATGTTTGTTTGTTTTATGTTTGAAATGAACCAATTTAGAACAATACCATAAATTGATATTTTCCATATTTTATATTTTTTCTTACCTACACTTGAAAAAATAAATAAATAGAGTATATGTACACATTTGTTTGTTTTTTTATTTCTAAACTCAGTACCCTAGTTATCAGTGATATATAACTAGCATATTTTGAATAATGAATTTTGATAATTTTTGTTATACATTAACAACTGATTTTTGACCTTGGAACATAATCATCTTTCTTGCATGATATATCTAAGAAAGTAAAGCACACTCACCTGAATTCTTCTTTCTGCTTTTTAGTAACATCACATTGAAGGCACATTCTATCCAGAGGGAGTTCATTTTTGCGAGCTGTTGATTGCATAATAGCTGTTAAGAAAGACTGTGGGTTGAAAAATCCTGATAACCAAACTGAACCAGGAAGCTAAAATCAAGAACAACAAAATTTTTTTGGTGTTTTCAGATCTATGTACAGATTCAAAATTTGTATCTAAATATCACACAAATCAAGATAATGTATATAGACTGGTGAAAAACACACCACAAAATCAGAAGACCAGATTTCAAGTTCTTTGATCCTCAGAACAAGATCTGCAAACCAAGACGTTAGACCCAAGAGGGAAGGATATGCCCTCACAGACCATATACCAGGTACTTGATCCAAAAATAAGGCATTTTCAAGCTCTTCCATTGTTGATGTAATGGTTAATTCTCCCTGGAATAAGTATTACTTACCAAATAAATTGTATTACACATATTTAGCACAAATAGCATGAGAAGAAATTTGAAGTAAATATTATACCATTATAATTTTACTTGTTACTAAAAAAATCTGCATTGTTACATTTAAAAAAAAACACAAATAAAAACAAGCTGTAACAATTTGAACAGCATATGATTAAAATTGAGCAAAAGGCATATATTTCAGGGGAAAATGGGAGGTGGCTGAGAAAGCCATTCACATACGCACATTAGTGATAATAAATTCAAATATATTGAATAACACCAATAGATAATCAAGAGACCATATACTTGGGATAAGTATTCCATATGTTTTTAGCAGATACATAGCAAATACTGGTTAGTCTCTGCAATATAATTTTTCTAGCATTATTAAATTTACCGATAAAAGAGTACACTGGTAGGAAAGGGAAGGACATTGCAAAGAAAGGGATAGAATTAACACTTCACATCCTACCTCAGATTCAAATGAGCACTTAGAAGTGAAGTAAAAATTTTTGACAAACATCTGATTGCATCAAACTTAAATTAGCTCTGCAAACCATGATATTACCTTTTATTAAAATGACAAATGATGTGGACAAGATACTAATATCTTTCCAGAATAACAACTTACCTTAAGACCTAAGTCCAGTTCTTTGAGTGATCTCTTCATTTCTCCTGTCAATATATTCATTCGTTCACATTCTTGAAAGGCTACTATCACATACGGTGTACGTTCTTCAACTTTTCCCATTATTTCAACCATGTTAAATTGATCAGGAAGTTTTTCTAAAATTTCATCAACAATTTGTTTGACCTGGAAAATAAAATTTCACTTTACAATTCATACTGCTCAAATAATTCCAAATTTTAAAATAAAAGACAATTTCAATTCAATTTACATATTTTAAATTGGAAACGTGCTTCAAACAAAAAGAAGTTTCCTGGACAGTTAACTGAATTTAATGTTACTATTAATGTTGAGAAATTTTTACATGTATTTGAAATGTCTGTATGAAAATCAGTTAATGTAATTTGATGACTAGCAATACCTAGCTTTCCAGGGAGTTATTTTACAAATACCATAGCATGTATTTTACAAGTACCATAGCATGCTATTTATTATGTAATTGGCAGAAGTAATTCAACATTCAATTCAATTCAATTATGCCTTATTTTACATTGACTAAGGCCATCAGGCTGCTCTTCTGCCTGTAAATTTCAGCTATGCTCCTTTTGTCTTCTAGTCTTCTCTGTATAAATTTCAGCTATGCTCCTTTTGTCTTCTAGCATACAAAGAAGGAATAACTCAGATGACAAAACAAATCATTTGAATGTAGCTTATAGACTTCTTTTTGGCTTGAGGATCTTTAACATACAGTATCTACAACATGGGACAGTGCTTTACTACTGCTTTGATGAAAGGTCTACACATTAGTTGGGGGGTCCAAGAGGCGTTCAAGGATTTTTCCCTCAACTGCTTCAATTGGGTTTGAAACTATGACCTTGGGCATAACAGTCCTATGTACTAATCATTACACCACTGAAGTTGTGAAATACCATCGAAGTCATGTTGACCAAGCATTTCTTTATTACACTCGTTAATTAGACAAGACAAAGGATAAATTCTATCTATGGTGCAAAATGGAAGTAATTTCATTTATGCTCCACTAATGTACTCCTCTGCTCAAGTGTGTCCCTTCCTATTCCGTCCCACTCTACTAGTTTCACTATCACCCTGCCCTGTTTCATCAGAATTAATTCACAATTTTGATGATTGTTATTTGCCTCTAAGTCCAATTGCATTATTAAAAAGGCATTTAGTAAGAAAAACTTTAGGCTTTCAGAAAATTCTAATCCCCTTTGGAGGATTTCATCAACATATTTAATTCATGTTTGCGCTGATGCATTATTTGCAATTTACACTACTACTTGTACTGTAGCATTTCATGCTTTGCACTGATAAAAGGCACTGATGGCCACATACAGTCAGTGCCTTTTATTCCTTTGGCCAGAGGCTCAAGGCATTATTAACTGGATTCTCAGACGGTCACCTATCGAGGAATCCATGGTATCTCAAATTGCTTAACCTCCGTGACTTGATGGAGCATAGTTAAGCAACTCAGCTAACGATGTCGGGATTGAAAAGAGTAGTAAGAGAGAAAGCTAAGCCTCAAGAGTATGGAGCTGAGATACATTGTATTGTACTTGTAAAATATAGATGACATGTTTTCCTCCATAATTTCAAGACCACAAACATGTCTAATTAGGAAAATATAAATTAACAATTCCAGATACATTTTATGAGCCAAAATATACTTTTTTGAGAATTTACCTATAACATACAAATGAGAAATTACTTTTAATAATATAGCAAAACCATTGAATTTTATAAATTGTATCTACTAAAATAAAATAAATATAATGAAATAAAATGATTGCATATTCATATTTCTTAATGTTTAGATAGAAAGTTCATTTAAAGTGTTTGCAAACATCCCTATTTCATGCTACATTACATCACTGGTGTGGTCTGGAAACAAGTTACCAACATACAAGCTGCCATGCAGATACGCTAGCATGGAAAGTGAGAGAATCTGGAATACTAAATCATTGTTGCTAGGCACCAAAATATCTAATAATCCTGCAATTAAATCCTAAAGTCATTTTCACTTATTTAGAATGTCGATTCAACAGTTACATTCAAGGATTGGTTTAGATGTAGGTATGATTAATAACTGCTGAGGCTTTGTTCTCTCTTTCATTAAAATGGAATGAATGGATATATCATTAATTTTGAAAATCAATGTCAAATTAGAAGAGATTATGACACATCCTTGAAACTTACTAAATAAATAGATGCTTCAATTTGTATAAATGAAAATAAAATGAAGATGGATAGCACAAAGCATTCACCTTATCTTCCCTTGTGACTGTAGCCCCTCCAGAGGCACCAGCATCTCGAGGCTGCATCTCAAATACTGTGCGGAACAAGTTCTCAGCAGTCGTAGTCAGAAATCCAATTTCCGCATTTGGATGAAGACCATAAAGATAAGGTGATTCTGGAGGCATTACCTCATCTGTTTAATAAAATATGTAATTAATGAATAAAATAGATTTGCAGTGAAAATTATATAAATGAGAACAATTATCATAAACATAAATACCAATGTAAGTATGGTAACCGAGAAAATCTGTGTTTGGAGGTGATTGGAATCCAGGAGCCAACATCACTTCACCATCAACCTTAACATCAAAATTACATATTAGTGAATAAGAATGATTGATTATTTTGTGTTTTTGGGTACATCAACTAATATGGTTGTTAGTCTTGTAAAGAGTAGTAGTGAATGTTGTATCACAAGAGGTGGTGGTGGACCTTTCTAGAATATAAAATCTAATGCTGACCTAACAAGTTGGTTTCCAGGGATTTCCTTCTTCCAGGTACCTACGAGCAGGGCTCTATCCCAGTTGGAATAAGCTCTAAGTTGTGCATGAAAGTATAAGAAGAGAGATGTGGAGGAGGATGAGGAAGGAAAAAAATGTGGGTGGTCCATAGCCTATTTGTTAGAGAACTGCTCTGGCACATGCCTGTTATTGATCAAAGAAACCACTAAAAATACCAATTAAAGCAGACATCTGCTACAATTCTTCTTCAGAGAACAACTAAATTCAACCTAGCTTTGTAGCTAGAGTCACAAATCTGCAATCATGAGGATTCAAATCCAAAGACCTCTTGGTCAGTTGCTGCAGTGGTAATAGTTGTTGTCATGAGCCAATGTGAATGGCAAGACTGATTGGAAAACAAGAAATAAATTAGTAAGAAGTGTTACACAAACTCAAGTGTCATTTATATTTACTACTTTATTTTTCTAGAAATGTCTTTGTCCTCCTAGGAAAATTTCAAAGCTCCACTTTAAAGATACTTAATTTTTTTCAGAATTTCATTTGAAGTTTTATGGCAAAATATTCATCACTGTTTTACTGCTGTACTCTAATAGGTACCTAAATTCTTGCCTCTTTAGTAAAACTACAAATATACAACAAAATAGTTACACTACATTTTGATTGAAATACAAATTGAAATTAATTTCTCTGAAGAATTTTTTTCACAGAAATGACCTAATTTCAAAATAAATTTGAGTGGCATTCGCTTACCAATCCTGGCTGCATAAGTTCTTCTAAGTAAGAAATACATAGTTTTCTATCCCAGTCATCTGTGATGTGACCTCCATACATAATTTCTCCGAACAAATATCTCAAGTCTTCCCAAGGCACTTTGGGATTTGCTTCAAGATAATTAAATAAAACACTGACACTAATGTTGAGGTCACCTGACAAAGGCGAGAGAAAGTCAGAGAGAAAAAGAAGATTTATTGAAGAAGTCTTTTAGAAGAACGCAATAGACATGGACATTAATTTTTAAAAGAAAAACTTACCAACATTAAATGGATAAACTTTATTCCATCCTTGGGGCCCAAATTTACGTCTTTCAGCAACAACAGCATGAAAGTAGCATAATGCAAACACAATAGACTTAAATTCTCCTTCCTTACTGCACATTTCTAAAGTTTCCTGATTAAAATTATTCAGCGCCTTATGTAAATTTGCCAACATTCCTGTTGGAGGTTCGTTAGTTATTTTGATCGATGATTCCAAAATTCCCTGAAATCCAAGAAAGTTTTAATTTGGTTTCAATATTGATACAATTTCAAAAAAGGTTTATGTGAACTCTTGTACCTGCGGGATGATGTGGGCAGATGGAGTTGAGGCTGGTTGGGCACTCATGAACATTCGAAAATTTTCATGAGCACTGTGACCATAGATTTCCAACTTCTTCTCCAGAGAAGGCAGCCATTTTTTAACCAGATGGATGTTCTACATGAGAGAATTTGACTTTTAGTATTGCATGAATAAAAATATGAAGCAACACACAGCCTGACATATGCAGTAAATTGTCAAAACTAGCTGGTTTATTTTTTGAAGTGAAACTGCTATAAGCACAGTGGGGAAAATCAGCTTGAACCAGATGAAAAGTGAAATGTGAAATTCTCACTGGCAGCATGCAACGATAGCTGCATCACTCCACGGAGCACTACACTGAGAGATCTTTTGGGAAAACATATGGGGGAACTTTTATTTGGAAACGTTTGGGGAATATTTGAGAATACTTTTGGGGACAGGGAACATTAAAAAAATGAGGGGACTTTTGGAAACATTTGTGGATCGTGTGGGAATCTGTGATGTACATGAGAGGAAACGTGTACACTGGGCTTACAGAGGATAGAAATTGGTGACATTTGTGCAGCCAAATGTTCAGGTGTAGCCATTTACATATCATACAATACAAAATTAATGATATCATTGAATTTATTCAAGAAGTCTTGGTGGTGTACACCAGGGGTGTCCAATTCGCAAGACTTCAAGGGCCACAACTAAACTCTTTAATATGGTTGCAGGCCATATTTTCATTTCTCGGGTGATCCATGTCCGATTTTCCTGTATTGTTGATCTCAGCACTTTTCCCCGGCTGCTCTGAAATTAGAGGGGGGGAATGGAACAATGCGTGTGTAGCCTGCATAATGCTGTGAAACACATTAAGATGATTTTGAATATATGAATTTAATTTAAAAAAGTTCCTTAATATAAACCATCCTATTTTTACATTGAAGGGAGTGTAGACCCTGGCATAACTCATGTACTAGGCACACAACATTCTCACCCAATATGGATGAATGGGACTTTAACTTTTGACTAATAACTTTTCACTGGCCACAATAAATGGCATTATGGGGCGCATGCGGCCTCCAGTTGGGCAACCCTGGTCTACACCATTGAAGATGCATCATTGTTGAAAAAAGATTTAGACAAAAAGTGTCAATATTATTATTAGTGATTTTCAGCATAGATGAAGCTCAACTATTAAAAGATTTTTCAGTGGAAAAAGAAAATTAATTGAACAGTGACAAAAGTCACTCTGCAACCAGATCAAGGCCTACCATCAACACAGTATCTTTCCATAATTTAGAAAATTTATCAGTATCACAAAAAAAACTTAAATTATTAGTATTGCACTTCGGCTATCAAAAACTAATAATTTCTCTCTTGGAGAATTGATCTATGGAAATTATACATAAAAATAATATTTTTATGCAATTAAAAGGGATTTTCTGGAATTATTCCACCTCGCTACTTCCTAATCCTAAAATTATACTAATCAAAATTGTTAACAAGTGGAAGAAAGCAATGCATTTTAAATACAATGGGAAAGATTAAAGAAGTTACAAACTTGCTACAATAACCACTATCCCTATTGAGTATATTAATTTCCATTATTTTAACAAATGTATTAGATGAACATTATCAGCAGCACTGTCTGGTCTCTGAAATTAATCTATTAAAAAAAAACATTTAATTTTGTCCCGAATAGTTCAAAGCAGTACTCCTCACCTGAAGAACAACCCAGTGGCCATTTGTAGCCCCTGTGTCCATGGCCTCTTCGGCCACAGCCTCCTGGCCCTGCCCCAAGGATACATTATGGAAGTTCTTCAAATCCATACTGTAGCCCATTTTGGAGCCAAGAGATTCAACATCCTCAAAGAAAAAGTAAACAATGCTTTAGTGATTTCAAAATTCTCATACTGTTCCATTAGATTTTGGAATTCATCTTCAGCAGGGACTCCATTAACTAATTCAAGGTACTCTCTGAATTCTACAAAACAAGATGTTTGGTCAGGATGAATTCTGTCTAAATCATTAAAAGATGTCAACCAAAGAAAAAAATATTAAGTATTTGGAAGGTAGGGACAATTCCAACAAAACTTGCCAAGATACAGTTTCTAAGACATTACATCAATGAGGGCATAGTCCACATTAACCAAAACTTGGTGTCTAATTTTAGCTTAATTCAGAATAAAAATAGGTGTCTCATTCATAAATTATCCCTCTCATCCATTTATATAATTACTAAAATGTACCATCTAAATTGTAAAAGATCAATAAACTGTCACAGGTGTAATATTTGACTACAAAGCTTACATTTGTCCTGTAGGAAAGTCTGGAGTCAAATATTGCACTCTGTTTTGGTTCATTTTGAGTGCAATAAAAATGATAAGCTTTATTTTTAAGCATTATTTTGATTACACTGCCTAGCAATACTATTAAAATCTGAAGATCCCATTATTTAACTATAGATATAAACATGTAGACTACATATTTGATTGTCAAATTTACATCTTTGTAATAGTTTTCTGACCTTATTGAAACTATTACAATTGAAAGAGATAACAGATGTTAATGTATTCCTTGTTTACTTTCTATTAACTGAGATAGCCATTGTTTGATTTGGTTAGCAGTACAACCTCTTTAGTTAATGGAGTCTCTGTTACATTATAAGAAATGCATACATGTATGCTTGTGAACCATGAATTTAAATCCTACAGAAGAAAAATTTTTTGCTGCAGTAACTGTTTTTTGTGATTCTTTCTTCCTATTTCTATGTATTTGAAGGTCTTCATTCAAATATTATATTCATTTATTCAATAGAACTCTTTATTCAATATATACTCTTCATTCAATAGAAATTATTCCACTCTGAAAATATCAGGTCTTTGAGAACACGATTAACACCTAAATTAAATTAAATTATTTATGTATTCATACATGCTCTATTCCATGACCTCATGGATACTGGTATCATTATCATGGATATCAAGTATTATGGATACTCATGAATTTGTAGAATAGTTCACAAGTATACATGAGCACACATTATAGTGGGTATGAAATTGATAATAACATTTTCAGTGTACAAATGATATTTTAACTCTCAATCAGTTACAATATTAAAATGTTGAAAACTGATTGTGATGAATCAAAATAACACAATGTAGTTTTCAGTGGGAGCCACAAAGGAGAAGAGGTACACTGGAATGTATGAGAGTAACTTTGAAGAGGACAAAGCAATGAACTCAACAATGGAAAGTTAAAAATAGTAACAACTACAAGTGTGCTTATGTCATAGTCTGTTTTCTTAATGCTTGTATGAATCTAATGCACAACTTTCAGAGAAATAAGGTTTATTCTCATGAAATTACCTTCAATGGATCCACTCCAGGACTTAAGATAAAGAATATAGGCGTAGAAGAACTTGTTTCCTCAAATGATTTAGCAAATTCAATTGCTCTTCCCTCAACATATTTTGTGCCTAAATTTTCCTCTATAAAAGCTCTGTAATGCAAATTACATGGATAACATGAATCCATTTTTATTCAACAGATCCCAAATTAAAACGTCAAAATAACTTACAATACAGCATATGTCATCCTATCAGGTCTCAAAGCACGAAGCATACATAATCGTTGTAATGCAGTTTTATTTTTCCATTCTTGTGGGAATTTCTCTTTTTCTGGACAATCAGACTCCACAAACTTTTTCCATCTTTTTGCTTGAACTTCAATATCACGATCAAGACCTCTGGAAAAAAAAAAAAAAAAAAAAAAAAAAAAAAAAAAAAAAAAAAAAAAAAAAAAAAAAAAAAGATTTCATTTCTTGGTAATGGTAGAAAATACATGTGTTGTGGTGGTTACAGTTTACTAAGTGCGTTCATAGTAAGGGGTAAGTGGTATTCATAAAAATAAACAACCCGTTTTGATTGCAATGAAAAATAAGAATAGGAGACAGTTCAAGATAGAACAGAAAGTAGAGATAGAAAAAAATAGTGAAATAAAGCAGGTTTATGTAGCATGTGTGTATGACACAAAATCAACTTAAGTTTCAGCAATTTTCAACTGTAAGAACAATTGGCGATTATGCTATGATTATGCGAACATTTGATGATTATGCTACTATTGATGCTGAGACTGAAACAAGTCACTGCCTCACAGAGAGTGACATTGTTGAATCTTTGACTACATCACAAGAAAATAATGAAGAAGGGAAGGAAGAAGTAGAAAAAGAAAAAGAAGAAACTTTCACAGTAGCAGTTTGCTAAATATGATTTGATCCATTGGCCTGCGATGCTTCAGATCACAGCATTTCTATTTTTGTTATGAAGATGATGGTAGGAGTGATAACCAAGAGGTGAACGGTGATGAGTGATGAATGACTATAAATTGGAAGATGATACAAGTGGGGTATATGATGTCATGAGAACTCAACCTTACTACACACACATGGAGAATACACCCATACCTTATGCAGATTCTGCAACCTTTGACTCTACTTACTTGTTCCAAGCCCCTGTTTCATTATATTCACCAAGAAATACACAAGGTTTTACAAAAAGACTTCTCTGATAAATCTCACCTCCATTCATCTTTAGAAGATAAACTTCGAACTCCTCCCCAGTTAGTATTAGACAAGAAATCAACTGGGCTAATGACATGAGGAATTACTGGGAAACGAAGAAGAAAATCTAATTCTGATGGTTGAACTTCTCCACTGGTCAATAGTATCTGTAAAATAATTCAGAATAAATTCATTCTTCAAAGATGTATTATATTAAAATGAAAGATAGTACAATGAAAACAATTAAAGCAGTTCATAATTATTGCATTTTTTCCACACTGGAGGTATTTTGCAAGAGTAATAATTAATGTTAAAAGCTAATAAATTAATTTCATGAATTTCACTGAAAATATCTTTTTAAAACAATTAGTAATTAAAATATTAGGTAAATGTTAGGATAAAGATGTAACAAAAGGAAGTTGTGAAAAAATATGTTTACCTGAAATGTCATTTGGGTAGCAAATATTAATTTGTCACATTCGAACAACCCTCTTGATGTGTATGTAAAAACTGAGTAAGTAATGCAATCAATTAAATTTAATACTCTTGTATTCACATCATTTGCAGGAACAGCTTTCTCGATAGCCTTTTGGAAAACAACACTGAATGCCTATTTAAAAAAGAAATATAAAATATTATTAAACACTTCTCAATCAATCCTTACTAGTACCAAGAATGCAAACCTTTAATGAAAATTGGTAGATCGGGTTAATTGTGTTGAGATCATTTAGAATGAAATATAAAAGAGATGCTCTAGCAGCAGCAGGACGATAAATTTCTCTGGCTTGGTCAATTTCAGTAGAGGTAATTTTTGCTTCTGCCACCTTCTGCTCTACTTCAGCAGCTGTTCGTTTGGTTGTCTCCAGATTCTCTACAAGAGCAGTATCTCCAAGAATGTTCCCTCCAGCAGATGAGAGCCGGGAGAGGAGATCATCCTCAAGCGTTTTCAACATAATTTTGAAATCATTTTGTTGTTTAGTCAGCTCAGCCTTGGAACAGAAGATACAGTATATTCAAATTGAAATTTTCTTTTTATTGCCTCAGCATTTTTCCTTAAAATATTGATAAAAAATGATAATTGAAATCCCAAAGGCACTTGATTCAATGGTTAATGTTATTTAACTACTGCATTTTTTCTAATATATAATTTTCTTTCATTACCTTCAACTCTTCTAAATCTGGTCTTTCAGCCTTAACAACTTCTGCCAATAACTGATCTTCAAGACCATCTCTTGTAACAGTAAAGTTTATAAGAGTAGTTTGAGCTTGCATTTCAGGTTTATAATGAGGATTTGCTAATTTTGTGTGTAAAATTAATTTAAAGGAAGGATTGTACTCCACTTCTTTGTCACCAATTTTGATTGCTCTAGGAGGAAAAAGTTCTATATATTTATCTTGAAAACTCAAATAATATTGAGAGGTTTTTGTATTGCAGAAAAATGTTGCTTTCTGTGGATTTGTTATTATTTTCTTACAGGAAAAATAATATTTTTGGGGTGGTCATAATTTGGCCCATAAAATTTAAATGAAATTAAACCTTGAGTTGTACGGTATGGGAACTATAATTGTAGCTAGTTGTAAAATTTAAGTCACTAGTGCTACCATGCCCAAAGCAGAGGTTAATAACAACTTGCCTTCCTTTTTTAATGAGATTTCTTCCCAACAATGGATCTAAAACCGGATCAGTGTTTTCTTCTATATTTTCAAACAGCATAATTGCTCCAGATGATAAAGCCTTCTCAATTGTATCCAGAAACCCTTTTTGACCTAAACGAATCACAATTAATTTTTCACCATATTTTTCTTTGATCCATTTTACACCTTGAAGCTAGAACAGAGGACATTTTCATATCTTTCAATTAAATTCAAACAATTGATGAACTTTTATTTAGTAAAATGTTACAGGCTAATGTATTGCTTCATTATTGGTCACAGAAACAATGGAAAACTACTGATCAGAATAAAGCCATAGTTGCTAAAATTCTCCACCAAAAAGTGGCTGGCTGAATACTAATTATACTGCCTGTGTTGAAAATTTGCCACCATTGGAACTTGAACCCTAGGTCTTCCCAAGAGAGCCACTGCAGAAACTATGGTAACGATTCTTTGAGTGTAATAAATGAAAGCTTCAGGAAAAGGTGGGAGGAGAGAGGCTTGCGCTGTAGCATAATACTATTGTCAAAGATGTGATCGTATAAGTTCTAAAAGAGGTATGTAAATCTCAGATGAAAATTTAAAATAAACATTCTTACACTTACCTGGGGGTCTATCATAAGAGGCCATCGATCGGAGTTGGACAGAATAGTGGCATTTTCTAGGGACATTCTATCACTTGGCAGCCCCTCATTATTCCAAACAGCCATTTGTGCATCATCAGTGAGAAGAGACAATGGGTCTAAACCTTCAGTGATTGGAATTGGAGGCTAAAACACAATAAACCCTATCAATTACACTTTCCTTCTTCTTCTTACTTACTTTTTTTTTTTTTTCTTTCTTTCTTTATTTTTTATTTAAGGCCACTTTTCAATAACAATGTCATATTGCAATCACAGTACATAACATTGGACATTGGGGGTAAGGTAATGGTAGAGGAATTTGTATATAGACACATACAAACATCCATGCTCCGGGCGGGATTCATACCTATGACCCTTCAGGGATGAAGCAGCTATTGCTCTTCAGCTTTAGTGACCTTGTCTATCCAGACTGGCAATTACACTTTTCTTTCTCAGGGATTTTTGCATTCCTGACTATTAATGGAACAACATTCTAATTTGTTACATGTGATTTATGTTATTTGTGATTTATTTTTTTCAATATTAATTTTAATTGTATTTGATTAGTTTTCAGAGATTTTTTAAAAATATTCATTTGAATCATTAATTTTTATTTAATTATTTATTATATTAATTTTATTACCTTATATAAAGATAATATTTATTTTCTTGTTAAAAAATCATTTTTTTTAACAAACTGTAATTTAAACTAGACTCAAAAACTGATAAGACCCAAAGCATCTTAATGAAAATAATATTAGTTTGTATTCAAGATGATCAGCTTTGTATTATACTTACATCCAGAGATTTGAGATTAGGTAGCCAAAATTTATTGAGTAGGTCCAAACGAAATTGCTTCTTGAAGCATCCAACATATGATATAAACGCAGTCACAAGTAATACATCACCCGGAAGAGTTTTGCCTTGTTTCATATACCTGGGGGAGAGAAATGAATATTGTACTTTCAGACAACAATTCTACAGTACAAAAACACAGCCAGGAATGACCTTCAGGAATATGGAGACTGATGCAATGCCAACTTTTGGCATTTGACTTACATATTGTTTCTCACTTCAATAATTGAAATAGAACTTAACTGGGAATTCAAATTCTTCAGTTAATAAAATGAATAATTTTTCAATAATTCATTTTATTAACTGATAGTTTGTCATTTTATTAACTGAAGGCTGTAGCTTTATTCTCATTTCTGATAGAGTAAACCCTCGTTAACACAAATTCCAAGAGACAGAAATAATGTGTGTTTGTGTTACAAAAATTCATAGTTTCTCATTATTATCCTTTTATCTGAATTTGATTATATCAATATTACTGATTCCTTGTCAGAATCCTAATTTGTTCATGTTAAGGTGAATTTCATGTTATGCAAGAACATGCAACTGAGTGTTACTGTATTAATTATCTTTCTGAATTGATTCTCTGAAATATTTTAAAATCTCTTGCAGAGTAATGTACATTACAATATTGAAGGTCATAATGCAAAAAGTAATTTTCAGATCAGTTTTAATAAAAATGATCTTGTTAAAAAAATAGTACTTAATAATAAAATATTTTGTCAATAAATAAATTATAATTAACACAACAAATTAGGGATCAACATAGTTTGATGAATAATGCAGCAGAATTTGTTACACCAGCCTAAATCTGGTATTAAATATAGCATTAATGCAAAAGTGATCTCACTCTGCAACAGCTTCAGCCCATCGGACATTTTCGGAGGCTAAGCCTCCAACAAGTCTGTTGGCCAACTGAATAGTGGCATTGGTAGCATCTGCCTCTTTTTGGCAGCGCATCTTCTCTTCTGTAGCTTGCTCAAAATCTGCTGTAAGTTTTGCAAGTTGCTCTTCCAGGGACTGAAAATTTGCAAATTTTTCTGTTAATTTTTTTTCTTTTATTTTATTTTATTTATTTATTTGTATTATTTTAATGATAATTTAAGGCAAGAATACACTGATTATGACAAAATGTATATAAATACATAATTACAGAGTAACTTACAGATACATAAAACCTATAACTAGAAACACTCTCTAGCATGTTGCTAGAGAGTAATTATAAGAATGGTAAAAAGAGATTGTGAGTGGCATCTCTGCTAGTTAGAAGCAGATTGTAGTGAATGTTTACAGTCTGTTTTTAAATTTAAAAAATATTTATTGGCTATTTTGCGATGATTGTAATTTTGTGATTTTGCATAGGTTAAAGTACTCCTATTATGCAATTTTATTATTATGCAGTTGGAAATTTTAAAAATGATTATGAAAGATTGATTCAACTCACAGCAACTTTCCTTTTGATAACTTCCAATTTATCCTGAGCAGCAGCTAGTTCTGCATTAGCAAGGGCTAAAGCACGTCTCTTTGGTTCTACATCACAATAAACTTCATAAAACTTTATTATATTTATTACCCATGCGCAAAGACCTAAGAGAGTAAAAGAAATTTCAAAAGAGAGAAAAAGTATATAAACTTGGTGAAATAAAAAAGCAACCTTTTGAAAAACAAAGTATCCTATTACTTAGAAAATAAATTAAAATAAATTAACAACTTTGCAATTGATAACAATTTTGCTGCATTTTTACCAGCAGCAGCAGCAGATTTGCTTCGAACAAATTCTGGTTCAAATTCAGTGTTTTTTAAATAAGGCTGGATAGCTTTAGTGACATCAGGATGAATATTTTCCTTGTCATAATTTATAAGTGCATCTAAGAATGCATCAACTTTTGCCATGACAATCTGAAAATTACAACAAAGTTTCAGGTAAATACAAATCACTGGGTTTTACTTCTAAGAGAAATACAGCTTCATCTACCTTAGCAGCCTTCCAACTGCGGTCTTTGGGAACTTTTCCTCCTGGGGCAAGGAGAACCATAACAGCTGCAGTAACATTTGTGACAGCTCCAGGTGGAGAACCAAATGACTTCAGTTCAGTTAAATTGGCCTAAGAAATGAAATTGCAATCAGGTTAAAATAATGAATTCATACTCTCATGATGGGGAACATTCTCTTCTTATATAAAATATTTCTTTTACTCAGTTTTCTCTCTTGCTTGCTTTTGTTTGCTCTCATCTATTTACAATTCCAGTAATGGTATTACGTTGTGGCAGAACCATAGCAACTAAAAGGTTGCAACATGGCACATTTGAAACATTATCAACACAAAATCTCAGGAAATATTAAACATTTTACTGTTTTAAAAAATTAACTTTTAATAAAACCTAATAGTATAAAGATGTAAACAATACGGTATTGTCTCTTGGTGTAATTTGTTTTCACATACATGGCTGATGTAAGTAATATAATTCTACAGTCTAAGTTTTCTTGAGTTAATTATTTACTTAAAGAATATGATTTTGTCTTTGATGAAGTATAAATGATCCCAACTGCAGCATTTGACTGTATAGAGCATTTACTAAGAGATATAACGAAAGGAATAGATCCAAGAGTTAAACAACTTTGTACCAGGTGATAAAGAAATAATTTTTGGAGGAAATAAAAGGCACAGATTACCTGATCAAAACAGTTTTATAGCTTGGAATCCTGCATTCAAAAATACAGATTCAGAAGATCTGAAATTTCTTTATGATTTTCATTTGTTAAAAAAAAGCTTAGTGATATCAATGAATAAACATTTTTTAAGAGATAACAAATGGAGAGCTTCAATCTAATAAACATGATAACAATATTATTCACATACCCAAAAATATCTTAAAAACATCGATCTGACTCTGTGATGCTTTGTAAAATAAATTCACAAGCAAACATGTGAACATAATACACATAAGAGTGTTTGCTCTTAATTCAGATTGATATTAAAAGCATTTACCATTGCTATTTTCTAATAGTATTTGTAACATTGAGGAATAAGCTACTAAACATTAAAACTATTTAAATAACAATAGTTAATAAAATAGTAAAAACAAGAAATATTATTGAAACAATTGATATTTAAGAAAACAGAACTTTAAAAAATAGCCAAGAATTTGATATATGCAAATAGATTACTAGAATAGGTGATTAAGACAGACAATTCACAATCAAAAACCAAACATTTAATGCAGAAATAAATGGATATTAGCACTGTTGTAATTAATACAATTGAATCAAAATGGTTATGATGATTTGGAAGTCTACAATTGATGACTGACAACCATTCACCTATAAGAGTTTACAAATGAACTAAGAAAAAAATATGAAGATTGAAGAAATGGTAAAAAGACAGTGTTGAAGAAGTAATAAATAGAAGAGGACTAATTGAAAGAATGTGGAGGTTCAGAAAGAAATATAAATTAGGATGTGAGAAATAGTACCAGTCATTACAAAACTTGCTGCCTTACTGTTATATATTCTGCAACCCTACTCTATTCAGAACATTTACTTTATTAAGAGTGTTGAGAGCTTCTTGTGCAGCAAGAAGAGCAGGTTCTGCTTTCCGAAGATCTTCTTCACAGTCTCTTTGCTTTTTACTTACTTCTTCTGCAATAACGCTCACTTTTTTTTCTTCTTCATCAGCTGCAATTTAAGAAATTACATTTACAATTAAATTTTAATCTAAGATTATTGATTAATATAACCTAACAAATGAAATCATCAGAGATAAATTAAGGTTTCACAAATGTGGAGAAAGATGTTAATGCTAGTAAATAACTGTTGCATTACAAAAGAAAATTGTACAAATAATAAGTAACTGCCATCCTGTAATTCCTACAGGTGTCTCTTTACTCAACTAGGAATACTGAGGATGGCCAGAGAAAAGCAGGGGCCTGGGGTAGTTGATCATTTTTTCAAACCAAAAAATCCCTGCTTCCCCAATTCATAAACAGAATTCATTTCTCCATACATCAGAAATAACTTGTAGTGTTAAATTTGGTTTAAAGATAAATATATTTTTCTTTTCCTTTGAATGAAAAAGAAATTTGGGGCTCCAATTAAATCGGGGCTGCAGCAAGTTGACCCAGCTGTCGCACCTTCTGGACACCCAAGAGGAATACTTTAGAACTTTGGTTTCTTATTAATAAATCAGTACATTTAGTGAAAACTATTTATTAAAAAGAGGCTACACATATTTATGCATGCTGTTATCCGTTCTTATAACATGCAAGGTAGTAATCCTATTCATTATGTGACTGGATCAGCAAAGCACTGGATCAGCAAACTCGAAGTGACTGGATCAGCCACAACCACATATGCAACCACATTCCACATTCATCCATGTACCCACAATCCCTCTCAAACACATACTTACATGCACTCAAATATGCCCAGCTGTACCCTCCCTCACACATGCACACTACAGACACACCACCCCTGTAAGCACGCACGTGTACACAATGGCACTCAGGCACACACACAAAAAAATGAAATTCTTGAACAGTATTTTAAACTACTTTACCACATTATATTAAAAACTTGTCTGCATTTTTCATAACTGTTTAAAGATGCTAGAATCTGACTGATTAAATACAAATAACTTTTACTAATATTTTGTCTTGTATTTATCAAAGTAATAAATGAATACAGGGTTCTTCTAAACTCTACAAGATATTTTGTTTTGAAGAACTAATTTCCTCTGTTTCAGAAGTTATTTTCTGCATAATTGACAAAACAAAGTCCAAAACAAGTTCTGATTATATGTCATTATCTTACCAACAGTTTTTTCTTTGCAAACTTTTTCTGTTTCTATTTGCACTACTTCAATTAATGCATCTGCTGCATCATTTTTCTGTTTTAATTCCACTTCTTGAATAGCAAGTTTTGCTTTCAAGTCATCAACCTAAACAAAAGTAAATTAATTTTATTTATGAAAACAACATATTATGTTCTTTAAATATGTGGGTATATTTACAAAAGGACAATTTAGGTATTTGAAATATAATGCTACACGTGCTATCAAGGACCTAAATTAACTGAAATTAAGTAACAATTACACAGCTTAAATTGAAAATAATATTTGAATAATGTGTAATTCTAGGATAATTATTTCTTAGGAAGTGTCTATATGTATCATTATGAATAAATTTGTATTGTGTATTAATGTGTTCTGTACTTTTTTGAATTTTTATTATACATCTTTGTTTTACACAATGCCAAAAACGTATCAATGTGTTCTATAGACAAAATAAATTACATTAGGAATGTGAATCTATAATTGTCATTATGAAAGTATGTGTACGTATTTTGACATATTAATATATTTTGTACTTTTCTTATATAATTGTACTGTCTATATTTATATGTCTGTTTTATTAATGCATGATACTTTTGTATGACGGCAGCAACTTATCAAGTCTTGGCTATGTAAATAAGTAACTCATTAGATAGACAGACAGGCAGAAGACTGACAGATGAAGACAGACATGTAGATAGATGGATAGATGAATAAATAAATAAATAAATAAATTATTCACTTCCACAATAATTTATTATCTATAGACATGCATTTTTTGGAGAACAATGGCCATAAATTCAAAGCCAGAAATCTCAACAAAATCATCAGGGGTCTATGCTGAGGCATTTGTTTTAAGATGTAACGTGATGTTGACATAAATGTAGATAATTAATTAATATATTGTATTTATAATTTATATATAATTAATAAATAAATATATTAATAGTAGTGTGTAATGCAATTAGTTAATTAATTAGTGATTACAGGCACTACTAAGATTATTAGTCCTGTAATTGTAGTGCATATGTTTTTCCTCAAGAGGCGGAGGTGATCTTCCCCAACTGAATGGTGATATCTGGCACTGACCAACCTTCGGCTAATGGGGTTTCCTCCAACCAAATATTTCCCACCAGTGGGGCACCACCCCAAGTTCTAAACTCCAAACTGGTCTCCCAGCATATGTGGTAGTGTAGTGCTTGAAATTATAAGTATTTATAAGTAAGGGGCAAGGATAGGACAAGGAAGATGAAGGAAAGATTGCATATGCCTGTTTGTTAGGGTAGCGCTCTGGCATTGACCAAGTGTTGATCGGAGAAACCAAGAAAAACTACCGATCAGAGCAGCCAGCCACTAGAAGTGTCCTTCAGACAGCTACTGAATTTTACATAGCTATCTAGATGAGCATGAAGGAGATGGTCTAATGAAAATCTATACAATTGAGACTATACAAGGTATTAATCATGTTAAAGAATATCACAAAATTCCAAAAATCCAAAGCATGTTTTGAATTTAAAACTAAACACCAACACCTTTTGAAACATCCTGTTTATCAAATTGTTATACAAATATGTGTTAGTCATATGCAACAAGTGCTTCTTAAACCTTTTAAAAGAAAAACAATTTTCATAAAATTCTTTGTCATCTGAGCCAAATGTCCACAAAGACTTTGTTCTCAATACATTACATGTGTCACATGAATTCTAGTTCTTATAACTTTGACAAGAAGAGTTAGAATGCTCTCTGCTCCAAAAAACTCACGTAGCATTAATTTGCCTAGAGGTACAAGGAAATCCAGCTGATTGAAGAAAGGAAAAGAAGCCCAGCAACAATTTAGGAAATAAGGGAAATAAAAGACCTAAAAACAATTATAAATGATGATGATGATGTTGTTCATAGTATGTACCTTAAAATTGACCACAAATTCATAACTACTCAAAACTGAATCTAAAATTAAAAAGAAGAAACAATGTAATTGAACATCGGAGTTCATATTAAAAATGTTGAAGTTAAAATCCAAGTGGCCTTTTATAATAAAAAAAATAAGTGAATTTCTAGATCAAAAGTTAGTATACCTGTTCTGCCGTGCTTTTCAGTTTCTCCAGTCCATTCTCCAATCTTTCTACTTTCCCATGCAACTCAGTAGTCTTTTGATTTAACAACTTGGTGTACAAACTGATTTGCTCCAAATAAGATTTAGGTGTTGTATAATTATAACGACGCTCTGTTTGCAGGTAGACTCGTGACATATTATTGACTGAAGTATGAACAAAGGCCATAAATCCGGCAACAGGGTCATAAAGAGATTCCTATGAATAAAAGTCCAATGTTAGAAAATTTAACAAACACAACAATATTTCGGTCGATATCATTATTCAACTTAATTCAATATTAGGTGACTTGACTTATTGTATAATCCAAAACATCATTTGTTTTTCTTGAAATATTTTGTTAAAAGTTGATATCTAATTTGAATGTTCAAAAATATTAGTTTGGGCTTTATACATGAATTCTAGTTTGAAAAGAAAATGTTATAGCTCTAATAATTGCATGTCACCATGCTCCACAATCCTCTAAAAGTTGTCATCTATTTTTTAATTAACAGTTTCAAAAATACCTAAAACTTCAAGGATAAGTGATATGATTCTAATGAAGAAATGATAAAGCTTTATAAAAACAGTCATACAATATTTGACATTTTTTCAATCATAGTATTGAAGCATGGAAATAATTACAGCATTGCTTCAAAAGGAAGTAATTTAAGCACTTCAGGAGATTAAAGGAACATCAGTAAAATATGACTATTATGATGACAACACTCATAAACTCCTTAATTCCAGAGTCTGTAGGATATGAAGCCCTCTGCAAGACATGCAAGGCATGAATATTCATGCCCAGGATGGGATTCCAACACACAATCAATCATATTGGAAACTTGTGAGGGTTCGTTGTATCTCAGCCTCAAAACCATCATTCTCGTTGAATAAATTTGTAGAAAACGTATCTGTTCAATTTTAGATAATTTATTATTTAATGAATTGTGGATATTTCAAGTATTTACAAATTCACCTTTGAGTCTAAATTAAAAAGAGTCTACTGTAATATTATATTAGTGTGTTTATTTTGTTAATTTTGTTAATAATAAATTTAAAATTGAAATAAACTTAAAATATATTTAACAACCAACTCACAGGTAAAACATCAATTTTCTCCAGAAAACTTTTTGCTACAGAAATTAAAGCTTCTTGAGGCCATTCATGAAACCAATTTACAACAGTGCTATTAATTATAGCTGGGAATTTTCGAGATCGAACACGCAGAGTTGAACCAACAGGTGAAAAACACAAGACCACTTTTAATTGCCGTCGTACTCTGTCTATAAAAAATTTCCAACAGTTTTCTCGTGTATCAGCAATGCCTGCACCTTTTACCTAATACCACACACATAAAGTCAACAATTTGCTCATTAAGGAAAGTAGCATAATATACTTCAAATGTAAATTTTAAATGTTTTCTTCAATTAAAAATAAATTAAGTAATGGCAATTACATCTAAGGTATTCTTGTTAACATTTGATTACCTCATTCCTAACACCAGCAATGATATTTTCCATTTCATCATCTGAGAATAATTCTGGGATCTCTCCTGATGCCAACATGTCATTTATCAGAACAAGAAAATGCTCACTAGCAACTTGAGCATCAGTCATTAGAAACATGATTCCTACATTTTTCAAACCTGATTTCAAGTAAAGTGCAGAAAATTCCATCTACAAAGTAAACAATACAAAGAATACATTGTCTTTAGACCATACATTCAAATCTCAGTTAGGCTACAAATATGTCATGAACATGGAAACTATGTGGAAAAGTTGTGATTAAACATACCTTCAAGTCAGATATACCATATCCCTTGCGAAGTTGTATCTGGATAACCTCCAAACTCGAAATAAAAGCAGCAAGTCGTGACAAAGACTGTTTACCTGATCCTCCAACTCCTACAAGGAGAGCACTTCCCCTAGGTGTTTCTAGAACTCTATTTATCCTAAAATATAAAGAGGAAATTAATTTTATGAACCAGACAGCCTTTTGCTGCTCCAACATCCTTATTATTTCTAGAACTGAAATTTCAAAACTGATGTAATAATGACACATAAAATTTACAAACTGCAAGTGAAAATAATCATGAATACTTGTTTCAATGAACATAAATGTGTAAATAACTGCTCTAAATATCATCTCAGAGTAATTTAATGCAATAGGCAATTAATGCTTACCTACATACATGCATCATTGCATCTTCAAAAAGAACAAGATTCATTGCTGCAACAATGTCATTGTAACTGACAAGAGCATCTGACAACAGAGTGGTAAGTGTCTTCCAGTCTTTAATTGGCATATATTTTGGCTCTCCAATGCCTTGAGCAAAGTGACAATATAAGTTTGGTTTTTCCATCACAATGCTTTCATCTATTTCCTACAATAATGAAAATTAGAAACATACTAGCAAAATATGAATAAACATTCTAAAATAAAATAACTCACTTCAAAACTCTTCTTAAGTATATCTGCCTGAATTTTGAAAAAAGCTTCAATATCTTTTTCATCCACTAACTTATCTCCATATACTCTTTGTGTTTCATGCATCCACAGACGTATCAAGTCAGTTGGTGCAGTCAAACATTCACCTTGACTAAACAGTATTCCCTTAAAAAAATCAATTTTAGGACAAAAATACAATTTTGAAACACTCACTAAATTTTAAGCTAAAATTACAGATAACAAAATCATACCTGAAAAACATTTGACAAATCCCTCAAATTGAAAATGTAATGAAATTTTATTGCCGTTGGCATAAATATGTGAGTAACTTTATTGTGAAACAAAAGGGAAGCTGAAACTATATTTGCTGAAAGTTTCACAATACCAGGAAGGAAACGATACTCTGGATTTGTAAGATGTTGATATAATATAGAATGATATATTGTGTTCAGGGCGTCATTTCCAGGGAAACTGCAACAGCATAGTAGACAACTCTTATTAATCATTTATATAATTTTCTTTAGAAACAATTTATTAAAAACATTAGTGATGACATTAAACATAACCTTCTTGGCCTGAGGCAGGGGGCTTAGGACAGGTGGTCCAAAGTATGTGTTACATCAAAGCTGTGTCTTCAATTCCCATGTAAAGGTAAGGTGTGTTCAAGAGTGGCTGTGGGTTGGAAGGCACTCCCATTCACAGGGCCATACATGGTGGAGCTGTACACAGGGCCATAAGCACTTGTATGTCATGAAGTCCAGTAGGCATCCAGTGAACAACAGACTGAGAGACCTTAAGGCACAGAGGTTTACTGTGACTGTTAATATTGGTCTGATTGTAATGAACTATGCAAGTGCTTATATTTTTTTAATTTAAGGGTTATTGTTGGGCTTTGTCACAAGTCTTGAAAAATATGATAATCAGTTTGAGTATGAGAATTCATTTAGATTTCACTTGCATTCCTTTCATTATTTGAAGAGAAAGTGGCATTTAGTTTTGTTGAAGATTGTGTTTCTTCTTTGTTTGATGAATGCCAAATTGATGTGCAGTCATTGAAGAATGAGAGATCTTGGATTAGTTACATTATGAAAGAATATTTTAGTATAATTTAGATTTATATCATTCCTAAAATCTTAACCTTTCTTTACCCCTTAGCCTGACGGAGTAATGACAAAGACATTTAATACTACAATATAGGCCTGTGGATAACGGCAGTGGCACTATCAAGAAGTATCACCCTTTTCCTGAAAAAAGTGCAAGCACAGAGATGATGGGCCCATGCTACCCTAGGCACTATGAAAGATTCTAAGTGAGATGAGACTAATAGCTAACTTGGAAGTATACCTTGCTGGGAGTTCAGATGGTCTGAGATAGGCTTGAGCCAGCTGAGTGGCACAGTGCCCTGGTCAGTGCTCTGGCCCCAGGAAGGTGTTAATTGACACTAGTTAAAAGCCAGCTAAGGAATTGGGCAAAATGTTGAGGTAGACCCAACCATACATTTTAAAAAAGGGAAAAGAGAGTAACAAAACATTACCTTAGAGCAAAGACACAAAAATGTCTTTGAAGGCGAGGGTTTATTGTGAAGCTTCCAGCAGTAGGATTCATACAAGCAACATATTGGCAATTATGGATATCCTTCAGGGTCAATTTGGTACGGTCATACCAATGCTTGTAGTCAAGATGTTGACGAATTAATGTATGCGGTTGAACAGTACCATAACAGTCCACCTACAAAGAAAATTAACGTTCTCAACAACCAGTAACTTGGCACACTTAACGTCAAATTTCTTTGGCACCTACCTCTGGCATATTCATGTCATCAAGAAAGTAAATTAGAGATTTGTTACCAGGTGGTCCATAATTCCGACCAGCTTTCTTCTCTAAAGGTTTTTCCAATATTTTCTGTAACATTTCTGAAACAATTTTGAATTTTTTTGAAAGAAAAAAAAACCTTGACTATTTAATTAAAAGAGGTTATTTTATAACAAAATGGATAATCAAACAGTGGTAATAAAATTACTGTTACCTTTGGCAATAATTATAAAAAACAAGGTAAGTTTCCAGTACATTAAGAAAATTTTTGAATTGAGCAACCAGACTTTACGATATCCAGATTATATGATGTAATATAATTAAAGTAATAAAATTAAATAACTCTAGATATCCAAATAACATGTATGTAATATAATTCAATAGAGAACAAGAATGAAACTTATTAAAATAATTAAAATCACTTCTCCCAATACCACAAAAACTATGCTGAAATTTTACCTGATGTAGTGTAAAAATTGAAAGGTATATTAGTCACTGCATAATGTTCTGGTAGAGCACTGAGTTTGTCATTTACAAGAACTGTCTTTCCCACACCTGCACTTCCAACAAGCATCACTGGACGATTATTTTCAATCAGCATATCCAAAAAATATCGTATTCGTATTGATTCAGGTGTGTGAACCAAAACAGCCTATAGAAATGTGAGAAGCATTTCATAGTTGACTATTTGTCTTATATTCCATAAGAATGAATATTGAGTACATATTTTTAAAAGTTACCTGCAAGGGCATATCTGATTCCAAATTAAATCTTGGACATTTTTCAGACCAATGTGTAAATTCTTTTGTCTCTGGATCAATGAAATAATCGAAGACAGTACCTTGACTAGGAAATTTTACATATTTAAATTCATTTATCCACCACTTTGTAAATTCCACTCGATAATCTACACCCTATACAAAAATTTAAAACAATATACTTTGGATGAAATAACAGATTAAAGCAGTACAACATTTTATTTTAAACTTACTCCATCTTGAAACATTGATGCTCCAAATGCCCAAACACAAGCAAATACAAAATATATTTCTATCCATTCCTTTGGACACTCTAGAAAAGTAAATTTTATATTTGTTTTATACACTTTTGTCATAAAGGAAAAAAACAATGTGAACAAAAGAGAAAAAAAGCATGTACCAGCTGAAATATTTGCAGGGACTAAAAGGCATTCCAACAGATGACACAACATTTGAATATGTGAAATTTCAGGGATGGGAGTAATTTTCTTGAATCGAATTCTCATGCATTCTATACAAGATGGTATATACTTGTCAAATAATGCAATTAAATTAGACTTTTCAGATGAATTTTTACGACTCTCAAGCCATGTGCTGACATAAGGATTCCAACCTAAATCCTGTGGATTTATGTATAATATTCCAGCACGAGACACAGTTGCTGGAGTTGCTGTTCTCAAATTTGATATTTCAAACAAGAGACGCATTGCTGAGGTGAGAGCAATCCTTTCATTGCTTGCCAGTGTTAAAATCTGAAAAAAGAAAAATTCATACATATAAATGCATATTTACAGCACCACAGAACATTCTTCTAAAAACTAAAGAAAAAAAATTAATAAAATATTTAACTACTTTATCCAAAGGCACACTCGGGATTCTTCTTGGTGGTGGAAGGAAAGATAGTGTCCAGCCGAATTTGCAGTTTCCTTATAAAGAAATTTTCAGTTATGCTGATTATAAAATGTATTTTTATTTGTTGTCATTGATTTTTTTTAATTTCTTGTAGTTAATATTTATATCATAAACAATTGATATACAGAATGGCTTTTGTTAGTAGAGGATATAGGTAAAAGTTATATTTTTATTATGTATCATTAGCTTCTGGGGTTGTGGTAACCATCATGCCACCTCTCCCGACCCTTGGGTGTCCCACTGCTTTATCAATTTTTGTTTGCTGTATATTTACAAAAACTAGATTAACCGAACTGCTGGACACACTGTTATGAAGGATGGATTTACAATGGACAGAAACACTGGTGGATCCAGGGGGGTCATGCCCCCCTCCCCCAAAAAGGGCCTAGAGTTTTGTTTACCTTTCTTTATTTGGCAAAACTGATTTAAATATTCATTTAACCCTGGCAAAATTAAATCCTCTGATATTTCCCTTCCTAATCAGATTTTCTATTCTAGAATATTTTTTTTCTTTTATAATGGACACAGTGCAAGATGTATTAAA
Source organism: Gryllus bimaculatus (assembly GCA_017312745.1). NCBI lineage: Eukaryota > Metazoa > Arthropoda > Insecta > Orthoptera > Gryllidae > Gryllus > Gryllus bimaculatus. The sequence continues at coordinate 1,706 of BOPP01000197.1, read as the reverse complement.
TGCTGACCAATTAAGTCATATTTACAATATGTAACCATCAAGAAAAATGAATCCAGCAAACCGATTACCAGAAAAACTAACAAATGTTTCGTAGGGTTTAAGAAAATCGAAGATCAATCAGTGCACAAAGATTGCATTTTGATATGTCGAGAGCATAAAATTGATTTGACATTGCAATTTGAGCATGGCTTTGGTATACCAAAATGTAGAGGTCAAGAATACAATGGCACAGCAGTTCTGAGTGGAATTTACAATGGTGTTCAGAAAAAAATGACATGAAGTTGAAAATACATTGTGCTGCTCTTAATTTAAATCTTGTGCGAATGATCCCATGATTGGGACATTAGAAGTTCTGTTACTTGTTTGCTGAAAAAAAATTTGTTTTATTTGGTCATAGCATTAATTGGTCAAAAATATTATCCATAGTGAAAGATATAGGCAAAAAGAGAACTAATTTTACATGAAAATAAATATTTCCTATGTCAATTTCATCACCCTAAAGAGGTATCAATAAAAGATCTAATTTTTCATCATAGAACAAATTCTTAATAGCTAAAAGATTAGGGTATTTTAATATTTTGCAAGCTTTACCTAAAATTACATTTTCTAACAAAATGTTGGAAGTGAATGAAGCTGAGAAAATAATTGTTAAAAATTTAAAAAATTCCTACCTTTGACACAAAAATACTCATATATTTCAAAAATTGAACATGACCTTTTTTGACAATGTTTCTTCAGAACACATTTCATCAAGAAAAAAATATCTTTATTAATTTAGTTTTATAAAAAATTAGTTTATGAGATTGGTCAATATGGATAAAGAAACAATTAGTTTTGACAATATTTTGACAATGTTATGACAAGTCTGAATCAGGCCATGGCCCGAAACACAATTCATTCATTCATTTCTAACTACACAATATGTTAGTTGAAGTAATTTACTATGTATGTAGAGACAATATTTATCCATGTTTTCATTAGGAGGGCCCAGCAATACGAGTTTTTTGATCAAAAGTTCACTGTTTTCCCCATAGCATTACAGTACTTTCTATATACTGCTTAACCAGTAGCAAGAATGTAAAATTAATGCAATAGAGTTATTCAAAGTCTGGAAAGTAGAAGTGAAATTTAGCAATAAACAAGTGAGGAAAATGAAACTACGTTTTGGCGAACTTGGCGAGAATCAATGACTCACAGATGGCAAACAAGGTTACAAACTTAATGTACACTATGAATGGCTAGAAATTGTCATTAACTAGTTGGAGCGATGATTTGTTGGACTGACACACACAGTGGCATTTTGGACAGTAATTCAGCCACAAGTTATGATGATGAAATTTACAAAGAAGCAGAAAAACTTGGAACAAAATTGCAGCAGAAAAACAGAAAAACTGAAAATAAAAATACCCTGCAGATGTTACAGAAAACTTGTCATCTACATTACTGTCTTTGCACATTTGTTTCACAAATGAAATTTCAAAACCAAATTATGTTAAAGATCTTGCAAACTATTTATAAGGAATATCATTATTAACAAGTTTTTCTGGTGGGTGTACAGTACTACTGACATTATTTTTGACACTTTGTGTGCCAGTCACCAGTGCTGAAAGAAGGTTTCCAAAATTGAAGCTCATTAAAAATAATTTATGATGTACAATGGCACAAGACTCTCTGAATAATTTAACTCTTATCAATTGAGCGCCCCC